>OY764963.1:100172457-100185627 GCA_963668005.1 Melieria crassipennis | reverse complement strand
CTGATGGAACACAATTCCTTTCCTATTGGTCGAAGCTGGTCGCTTATGGGCGATTTTTCCTCTCAGACAGTTGAACAGTAGACCGTACAGGTTTAAATTACGAATTTGACTCATATTAGATGATTCCCTGCCAATCCCATCAAACACACAGCAAAATCTTTCTAACCCTCAATCATGACTTGACCAACGTTTACGTCGGTTAACAGCGATTGACCACAACAGTTTTCGCTTGAAGTTTTAGTACTTAAGTGACCCATTTTTCGACACCAATTGCTTCAGTCACCATTCACATCAGAAATGGTAGATTTTGTTGCAATTTTAGGAAATTTAGTCTATGAGGATTTTTGCCTCAACTCGTGTGGCCTCATACATTAAGCTTGTTTTTGTATCCAACCTTGTTCAAGTGTTTCCAAATGGTCTTTTGTGAAATGCTGAGTTCCTGGGCAACTGAAACAGTGTTTACATGACGAACAAACTTGTTCATTTTATTAAAATATGCCGCCATTGACCTTCAAGAGCTTGGTGCATCTTTGATATTAAAGTCATCGATACGAAAACGACAACGAAAATTTCACATTATTGACTGTAACAGTATCCGAACAGATCATAAATATTGTTCACATATTTAAACTGTAAAATAAAACTTTAAAAATTGTTCTGTTTTCTGGTGGCCATGCTTGACGCTCGCTGAAACAAACCTGAGCCAAGAAGCAACCAGGAAACTGTCTGAGAAGTTTCTTTAGTACGAAATTGTATCTTCCTAACGCCATCTGGCGTAACTCGATATGACATATGACATATTTTCTCTTCTCTGGTGTCCATGTTTGATGCGAGCTCAAACAAAACTGAGTCAAGCATCCAATAAATTGTCTGAGAAGTTTCTTTAGTATGAAATCGTATCTTTCTAATGCCATCTAACGCCATCTAGCGTAATCCGATCGTAGGAAAACTGTAAAATATGGCATATTTTTTCATCTCTGGTGTCCATGTTTGATGCGCGCTCAAACAGAACTGAGTGAAGCAATCACAAAACTGTCTGAAAAGTTTTCTTAGTAGGAAATCTTATATTTTTAACGCCATCTAGCATAACCTGTAATTGTAATTATACAAAGAGTGACACGAAGCATCTATTGGAAAAATATGGTATTCCTTTTTACTTTAAAATAATTTATAATCAAAATTAAATTTCAAATAAATTCTTATAGTTTTGATTTTGATTTTTTTTTGAAATTTGCATAGTCTCTGTCATAGTCTTCTAAATTTCTATTAATAGAAAACAACTGACTTATCTCATTTTATTGAAAATTTCATTGCAGCTACGAAATCATCTACACACCATCCAAATACATTGAAACATCGGAGGGCGGACTCGTCATCATTTCGATTAACGAAGGCGACGGCGGTCGCTATGACAGCTACCTGGATGGCACGTTGCTCTGCAGTTACAGTGTCAATGTGGATGCGCACAGGTAAGCAATTAAATTCATTACCGAAGCCATGTATAATTTATGAGTTCGGCTGCGTGCATAGTTGCCGCAAAGTTTAAAGTCTGCCGCCACACATACAAATGAATGTTTAAATGAAAATACGCTCATGCGTACGTTGCAAGCCTCAAATCGCTCGCTACCAACAACAACAACATAAACAACATAAACGCAGTTGTAACGTCTGCGCGTTGCTTTTAATTAAATTTCAATTTTTCCGCTGCGACATGTTGTTTCGACCATTTTCAGTTCAATTTCCCCGTTTTCAGCTTTCACATCACATTTTCGTTTTTCCCCATTTTCGCACACATTTCCCTTTGCAATTATGAACGCTTCGTACCTTCCGTTTGCCTTCATTTCCGTTTCCTTTTCAGCGTCTCGGTGCGTTCGTGTATTTACCGCCGCCCAGCAGGGCGAACATTTTCGCACTTGTGCGCTGACGACTTTGCGCCAATGTTGTTAACGTTTGTTAATTTATTTTCAGCAATTATTTGTTAATTCCCGCTCACCTCAACACTACTAACTCTTTCTCTCACTCGCGCTTAATCGCTCGCTCTCTGTTTGTTTCGCACTTGCAGATGTACGCCGCCATCGAAGAAGAACGACTATCAGAAAATCTATTCGCACTGGTGTAACGAGTTCGAGAAGTACAAGTCGGCCATGAAGCAGTGGCAGGCCAGGCAGGAGGTAAGTGCACCACGACACCCCAATCGCGCAACGTTTCGCCTGTCGTTCGGCGCCATTCGTCACACCGCAGACTGGCAAAGTTTGTGCCAAGCAATTAATTCTGCGCATTTTATTTGTGTTACTTCTTTTTTGTATTTGCTGTTTTCTGATTTTGTACATTTATGCGCTCTTACACGAATTTCGAATTGCTCGATTGCTGACTGCTGGCGTTCCAAATGCGGCCATTCACCGCCGAGCCAAGATGCCCTCAGCGGCGGCTGGCGGCTGCGGCACTCTGTGTGCCGTCGCTGTTGTTGTATGTTTAAAATTTATGCGCGTGAAATTTAATTGCGTGAAATTAAACGTTGCTAATTGTTTTAATTAATTTTTTATGTTATTCCGTTCGACTGTTCTTCGGTTGCCGGGTGGCATAATGCGTCTCTATGATGGTGTGTGTGTGTGTGTGTTGGACGCACAGGTGCTGCCACCATGCTTTGATGCCTTGATTTTCTTCGTTTATGACACACATAAATCGTTATTAACGATTTGTTCAAATTGCGCGCAATTCTCATATTTTACGTTTACGCTTTTCGGGCGCATTTACTTCGTTTTATGTATTCACTCACTCACTCATACACAAAACGTTTGCTGAGCGCAATTTTAATATGAAATATTGATTTTCTTGCAGCAATGTAATATGAAGGAGAAATCAAATGGAAAACATATGAATGATGTCTATAGTAATGATGCCGTAGTCTGACCGCCAGGTTAGTGCTTTCTTATTTATTAATTTTGCAATTTTTTACAATCTACAAAAGAGGTCTGAAAAGTTTTCAACCTCAACGTGAAGATGGCAGCACTCTCGTCGACCAAAGGTGGGATTCTGTGGCTCTGCCAGCTTGAGAGACAATAAAGGTTTGAGCAGAGACCGGAAATAGCAGTTATTTATGAAAACTATATTATAATTGAAAATTTTACTATGAAAGAAAAATCATGCAAATAAATGAAATATACCAATACTTTTCTTTTCGCACGGATAATCAAACTTGGCTACAAACTTTTTGTTGTAATTTTTACGGATAAATTAAAAACTAAGAATTATTGGAATTGAGCACAAAATTTGTGTTAAAAACTAAGAATTATTGGAATTGAGCACACAATTTTTGTACTGCGGGTCTTCAAATAAAATCCTTCATGCCCCAAAAAAGGAGACTAGGTGGAAAAATATTAATAAATTTTTACAAAATATTAAAAAAATTAAATAAAAATATTAATACATTTTTACAAAATTTATTAATATTTTGTTCAAAATCTTATACCTTCGTTAGGTCGGAAACTTTTCAGACCAGGCTCATAAACAAATTTATACGAAATTTTAAGATATAAAATTTATTTAAGATATATTGATTAAAACTTGCAATTAATAATTATTATTATTTAAAATTTTAAATTTTTTAAATTTAAAATTTATATTTAAAAAATTTTAAAAATTAAATATTTAAAATTCTGGATATTTTAGAAATTTTTAGTTATATTTGAAAATTTAAATGATAATAATAATAGCAATTAATAATTTGATTTTTTTAAAATTTTATAATTTTAATAATAACAATGTATCTAAAAATTATATTGTTATATAAAATTTAACTCATTAAAAAATAAAAATTTTCGAATTCTATTCTAATTAAGCTAATTAAGCCTTTAATTATGTCAACTACTTAGCATACTTTTAGGAAAAATGATTATTACTACAACTTGCATTCGTTTTTCTCCAAATAATCTGTCACTCTTTTATACTCAATCTCTCTCCTTTTCTTTTCTTCCTAACATGCACAACCAGGCAGCAACAACAACTACTAAAGACTGACATTTTTAAGCTTTTGAAAGACAATATTTTCATATTTTAAACATTTTTCATTTGGCGCAATTTCTTGTAAACACACAAAAATAACAAAAAAGAAAATACAGAAAAAAAATTAAAAACAGCTGTTAATGTATTTAAGCAGAAAACTTACGAAAACGTGTACAGTGAAAACGAAGGAACGTTTAAAAGTTACAGACGAAACCAGCCAGTAAGCAAACCAACCAAACGGCAAACATATAGAAGCCAAGAAAACGCGATAAAGCAACAGACAAACCGAAGCATGGAATGAAATAAAGCATTAACTGCAATTTTAACTATACACACACACACACAAACATACACTTACACATAGACACACGCATACACATAAGCAAGCAAGCACTGAACAAGCGAAGACAACAGCAAAGTTACTAAAAAAGAGATCCTGCCAGCAAAAACAACAAACAAACAAACAAGCAAAACGAAAGCGGATAACCGACGGTTTTAATGGAACAAAACGAGTATAAGGAATATATAAAGCACAGCAACAACAACAACAAACAAAACCCAACAACTATAACGTCAAAGCAACATACAACACGTATACATAATACATAGAAACAAAATCAACAAAAAAACGAAAAATCTATTTTTGCCTGCTCGCCTAAAAGTATGTTAACACTTTCCACACATAATTTTGACGTGCAACCAGCCGGAACCACCTAAACGAAAACCGTAACGAAACACCACAGCGTAGCATGTAAAATAGAAGAAAACAAACAAAAACAAAAATGTCTTGTATACTTTCTAACGGTTTATTAGTGGTACTAAGATTTGTTTTAGCAAAGCTGGTATTTAATGGGAATTGTCAATGGCCGATGCAACATTCGAGGAAACATTGTAAATTAAAACTGACAGTTGTAATTGCTTGACAAGATTTCATCACGAATTGACAGCAACAAAAAATAATGAATATGAATTTACAAAAACTAGAACACAAAAGCAACAAAAAACAATATTTTATTGTAAGCATTTTTATGTGCGCCAAGCAGCAATGATAATTTTGTGCTTTTGGGCTTTCTTTACAAATTTTTTACGAATTAAAATTTGTATTATTCAGAGAGCATAAAATTTAGTATGTAAATAATGTTTGACTTTAGTTGGTTTTCAAAACAGTTTGAATATTTCTTTTTTTAATTTTAATTGAGATTTTTAAGCACTTACATTTAGTTCAACTTGAATTTGCCAGTTTTTAAGTAATCAAGTAGTTGTAAGTAAGAAATGCACGGCGACAGATGAAACTGTAAATATATGTAAAATATGTTTAAAAAATTAATACAAAAACAAATGCTTAATAAAACTAAACAAAACAAAAAATGGTAAAAATAAAAAAAAATATAGCGCATATTTTGTGATTTCTTTTATTTGAAAATTTTTGTAATAATTCGCTTTTTGGTTGAATGCATTTTTTGCAAAACAAACGCCGCTTAAAAGTTTTGGGGCTTTTGAAGAGAATAAGGTGAGTGTGATGTTTTGTTGAAGGTTTAAATTTTTTTTTTGCAACTATTTGAAGTAAAAAAAATATTGAGAAATATGTATATTAGAAACCTGTACCAACCAAAAGTGATTTCAATGTTGACAAAAAAAATTATTTTCAGAAGAAAGAGGACAATTAAAGAAATCATTCTATTCATAGGTTTTTGGGGGAATTTATTACATTACAGACAGAAAAAAGAAGAGAATTTGCAGAATTTCATTATTTGAAATAGAAAGAGAAATAAGAAAATTGTAACTGAGATAGAGTCGAAATAATAGTAAAGAGTAATTAGAGCCTTCTTCTGAAAAAAAACAACAGTTTTAAACTCAAAGGAAAGACTTGCTACATTGGATTGGGACAACTTTCCATTTCAAGATGCTGGAAACCACGAGTATTCAAATATGAATTCTTGATTGTATTGAGACCACTTCAGTTTTCATGTCGCTGAGAACCGCGAGAATTTCATGTCGATGAGAGTTCAAAGTAGGAGTAGGAATTTCAGACAGGCACAAATATTGACACATAAAGTAGAACACCGATTCTGTTTATTCTGGCTTCATGGCTGACAAAAGTCATGGTAAACCTTTTTCAATGTGTTTCTATCAGAGAAATACAACAATCACTGTGCCAATGAAGACTTAGCTTCACATAAGAAAGGAAAGGAATGAACATTTTTGCAAAACCCTAACTTATGTACGAGAGTAGTCTGAAAAGTTTTCAAACTAACAAAAATGCGAACAATTTTTTCTTCAAATTTAATTATTTTTCCAAATAGAGTCCTTCTAATTTCACACACTACTCTCAAAAATGCTTAAATCTTTTTAACCTGTTCAACAAGAGCGTTGGGAATATTCACTCGAACACGCTTTTGGTCAAATATGAGCAATCGCGATGTCCAACGCAGGGGCAGCATTTACCTCAATCTTGATTCAATATGTGACAAACAAATTCTTTGGACATATTCATAGCCTCTGCTATATTCCTTACTACAATTCGATGGTTGTCTAACAGCATTTGGAGAACTTAAGCCATTTTACTGTCAGTGGTTGCAGTTTATGAACGTGCCGAACGTTCATCAACTTCCAAGCTGAACAAAACCTAAAATTTCAACGTAGTAAACAATTATGCGAGTCCCTGCCAACAATGTCCAAACTCATCTTTGATTTGTGTAGGCGTATTGACTTTCAAACACAAATATTGAATGACTGTTCCTTACTCGATTTTTCTATTTTATCAAAACCACTCGCAAACATAGTCAGACAACAACTGTGTATTCAAAATGTTTCAAATTTCGTTGAGTACCTTTCAAAGGAGACACAAACAGACTCCCCCCACCTTTTTGTTGATGATTGCTGCCATCTTCATGTCGAGAGAGGAACATTTTCAGACCCCACACTTGGACTCAACAACTATTTACTTTTCTTTATTCAGCTGGCAGAAGACATTTTTCGAAAACTTGAACACTTTTCTAATATTTTGATTATTCTTTTCCTTTAACATGGCACCACAAACTAAATTTTCTTCAAAAGTTTCAGAATTTTTGTACAAAATAAAAATGGTGCGTTTTGTTTTCACTGATGTTTATGATAAGCAATAATTGATGAAACGGTAGACGGACGATAACATGAAAAAAAAACAGTATAAGAATAATGTAAAAGTGAATTTTACCTGCTATTAGAATGAGACACCAGTTTTAAATAAATATATATACAATACAACAATAACACAGTACAGACCATAAACACACATACAACACACACACACACACAATAAGATACATATACAATTTCTAGGTATTTAATACAACAAAAGACAATTTAGCTAAGAAGTATTAGTAGCATTTAAAATGAATTTAGTAATTAAATTGCGTCGAATTTCTTAACAAAAACAAACATTAAAAGTTGCATGACACAATTCAATTGCATCCAAAAATCATAACTGAGGATATAGTAGATTTTATGTGCTTGCAACATACAAAAAAAAGTACAATAAATAAGCTTCGCTCAACTTCTCACTGAATCACTGTCGAGATGAGTATTTGCGAATTTTTTCAAAAAACTTCAAACTACTTTCTTTCTTACTTAGTCCTCAAAACTGTTTAGGACGTCTTTCAAACAACTTAATGAATGGATAATTCAATAGAATTTGAATATTTTATGGAATGTGTTTCAATACTTGGGATTCTGAATATAGAAATACGCACAAAAAGAGTATTCGGTTTCTGAAATGAAATAACGAGTTATTTTTTATTTGAGAAGGAAAAACACTTAAGACGGAATGTCTTAGAAAATGCAAAAAACTTGGCCATATTCCTTTCTTGCTATATGCCCTGAAATTCTTCCAGTAACTGGTCGCCTTTTTCAAATGTAATTCGAACAGTTTTTCCTATGACTAGAGAAAATCTTTTCAAAACTGAGACACTTGAAGGCATTTAAGTTTTATTGCAGCATATACCATCTGCTTCAAAATGCTTCATTTCCAACTCACACTTTGAACAAATGCTTCACAGGACTTTAATTACCTATGTTTTGTAGCCTCAGAACTACAATAAACAGAGATTCTAGAACCTTCTCCAGAACTAAAGCTAACTAACCACATAAAGAAATCAACCCAGAATGTGTTTCAGGGGATCTCTCCCTTCTTTAGCTGAATTGCCTTGGAACGATCAGCGTTTTGATGGCTTCAAATTACAAACATAGATACACAGGAACTAATATTCAGCTTTGAGCTTTCGAAAGATTTTTTGTATTTATTTTGTCATAAATTTCCTATATTGTCTGGCACTTTCATATGCAACTCGAAAGCATCTCGACTTTTCTTAAAACTTATTCAAGCCACAGCAACTTAGATAACTTCATAACCAACTTCTATGCAATGCTCAGATTTTCTTAGCCTTACATGTAGTAAGTGACATTTCTATAGCTATATCCATACCCACTATGATTGATTGAAACCCATATATAACTTTTTCCATCCTGTAACTCTCTAACTTCATGACGCTTTTCGTTCGCAGTGCATTCAACAAACCGATTAATTAGTGCGTGTGCCAGTGTGTATGAATGTGAGCCACTAAATAATTTCGTTTTTTATGCAAATTTGTAAAGAAAGAAAATATTATAAATTTAGACAAACTAAAGCAAATCAACAAAAACAACAAACGAAAATTGTTCTCTAATAATGTAAAATGTAAAATATTAAAGTTATGTGAAATGTTTTGTATGACAATCACATGATGATGATGAAAAGGAAGATGATAACGATTATGATAATGATGATGATGATGTTGTGAGTTTATGATTATGTCAAGTAACGCATAATGGGAAACACTCTTTAACTAACAAAACCCAACTGCATGAATTGCGTACTTAGATTAGCTTAAGTTCCCGAATGAAAATTCGTACACACCCACACACACAAACATTCATAAATAATAAATAAATGAATAAATAAAAAAATTCTTAGAAAATGTGTATTTTCTAAAAACAAAAAACCTTACTTTAATGAATTTTTAATAAAGTGAATTTAAATAGACAGCAACGGCACAAGAACCAATGAAGGTCAAACTGTTTAAATATTTAAGCATACATAAAAAACTCAATTTCACAAACAACACATACACACACACATACGTACACAAATACATAGACACTAATTGACATTGACACATTTTTGACATTTAGTAATAGTTAAAAATAAACGATTACTGCTAATAACTAACTAACTAACAATGAGCTAAATTATTATAAACAGGTAAAGCATTATGAATAAAAAATTATAAATGATAAAGAAAATATAAGAGAAAAACTAACATTGTAATTAAAAGAAAAAGTAAATAAATGTGATAAGATTCTTAAAAAAAAATAAATAAACACAAATTTGGTTTTTTATTGCAATTTTTATAGAATAACTAGCTGAGCCCCGCGGCTTCGCACGCAAGCTCTCTTGTTTCACCCGATACAAATTCTGAACCCATTGACCCCCGTCAGATTTTGATTAAAAAAAAACATATGTCTATTATCTTTGATGTCAAGTATTTCCAAAAATTTTGAAGTCAAAAGCCCATTAAATCATGAGTTTCCCCATTTACCCTGAACAAATTCTTAACCCTTAGTTTATCACGGTAGATTTTGATTTTCAAAAAAATGAAAAGTGCATTTTAATTATTTCCCGATAGAAGTGCTTTTTGTCTAAGTTTGAAGTCAAAAGGACCAATAAATCGTGTTTCTCCATACAAACTGTTAACCCATTGTTGACCCCGTTAGATTTTGATTTTCAAAAAAGTGAAAAATACGTGTCAAATTATTTCTCACTAAGAGTACTTTCACAAAGTTTGAAGTCAGTGGCCTCAGTAATTCATGTTATTTACAGTTTCGCCATGCAAACTTTTAACCGGTCGCTGACACCGTCCGATTTTAATATTCGGAAAAAATGAAAAACACGTATCAAGTTATTTTACATTTGAAGTACTTTCACCAAGGTTGAAGTCAAAAGGCTTAAACATGTATGTTTCTCCATACGTACTTTTAACCCGTCATTGATCCAGTTAGAATTCGATTTCAAAAATAATGAGAAACGCGTGTTCAATTGTTTTTTATTTCAAGTATTTTTACAATTTTTCAAGTCAATAGGCCTATCGGTTCATGTTTTTTCGAGTCTACCCTTAAACAAATCTTAACCCATTGTTGGTCCAGATAAATTTTGCTTTTCGAAAAATTATAAAATACGTGTCGAATTATTTTTGATTTAGACTATTTTCAGGAAGTTCGAAATCAATATGTCTCTTAAATCACTTTTCTTCATACAACACCTTAACACATGTTTTACCCCTTCACACCACGAATTTCAAAAAATCCCGTCATAGCTGAGGTTCATTTTTCAAGATGTACCTATAGTTCAAATTTCATGTTTGTAGCTTCAGCGGTTTGGGCTGAGCGATGATGAATCAATCAATCCATCAGTCAGTCAGGCAGTCAGGACAAACAATCTATGTATATAAAAATGAAGGCGGTACCACGCCCCCTTGTGCAATGCTCACAACTTTCTTCTAGTCGAATTGTGCTACTAAGTGGAAAGTTCGTACCAAGTTTCACTGATGTGTGTGTGTGTACTGCATAACTGTTGGATCATAAAAAATGTGCCACGCCCCTTGACCAACGCCGATCAAATCACATCAGTAGAATGACACATCTATGAAACAACGGTACACCCACTTTTACTGCTATGCGGCTAACGATTCCGAAGCTATTCCATATAAAAGATTTGAGTTGTATGGGCGGTGCCATGCCCACTTATTAAATACCCGCCCCATTCCCTCTGTCGATAGATATGACTAAATGGTAGGTTCGTGCTAAGTTTCATTGATGTGCGACGAACAATTTCAAAACTATGCGGATAGTTTTGACCAAAAAATGTACCACGCCCCTTGTTCAACGCCCATCAAATTTTAACAGTAGAATGACACTTCTATGGGAGGATGCAAAACCAAATTTCAATGCTGTGCAACTTACAATTCCAAAGCAATTCCATATAAAAGATTTGAGTTGTATGGGCGGAGCCACGCCCTCTTGTTAAATACCCGCCCCATTCCCTCTGCCGAAAGATATGACTAAATGGTAGGTTCGTACCAAATTTCATTGATGTGTGACTTACAGTTCTGCTGAAATGTTAGGTCATAAAAAATGTCCACGCCCCTTGTCCAACGCCCATCAAATTTTAACAGTAGAATAACACATCTATGAGGCGACGGTACACCAACTTTCAATGCTGTGCGACTTACAATGCCGCAGTTATTCCACTCAAAAGAATTGAATTGTATGGGCGGTGCCACGCCCCTTTGTTAAATACCCGCCCCATTCCCTCTGCCAAAAGATATGATTAAATGGTAGGTTCATACCAAGTTTCATTGATGTACGACTTACAGTTCTGCTGCATAAAAAATGTGCCACGCCCCTTGTTCAACGCCCATAAAATTTTAACAGTAGAATGACACATCTATGAAACGACGGTACACCAAATTTCAATATTGTGCGACTTACAATTCCGAAGCTATTCCATTTAGAAGATTTGAGTTGTATGGGCGGTGCCACACCCCTTTGTTCAATACCCACCTTATTCCCTCTATTGAAGGACATGATTAAATACTAAGTTTGTACCAAATTGAATTGATGTGTGACTTATGGTTCCAAAGTTATTGTCTAAAAATGTATTCTTGTGGTGCCACGCCCCGTTTTCCTGACTTTTCTTTTTTTATAAACCTTCACGTAAACATTTTGAACAAACCCGCCGAAGGAAGTATTCAAGTTGGTCCAGTCGTTTTCGAGTTTTAAGCGGCCGAACGAACCACGTTTCATTTTTATATACATATATAGATATGCCAACATTGATAATCGGTTAGTTGAAGCTTTCAACTATTTTGAATAGAATAAAATTTGTATAAGAATTTCAGCAGAGAAGAGAACAAAAAATGGGAAAACGGAGAACATTCGTGTGCAGTGGAACGCAAATCTGAAATCAACTTTTTTTCATGGTTGCCGCTCAGCTAAAATTTTGTGTACCAAAATGTTCCTGAAAAGGTCCACAATGGTAACGAAAGGATTATTTTCTGTTTTCGACAAATTGTTTTTGACACAACAACAAAACATAACTTTTATATAGACATTTTTTACGATTGCCTTCACAGCTTTGTTGGTTACACACTTTTGTATGAAAAAAGCCCAAAATACACAAAAATAGCCCATATAAAAAGGGCCACTTTTGGTGTACATAGACCAAATGGACCAAAAGTGGCAACCGTCCTTGGTTCCAGTCCCCGTCGTAGCCACCAAAAATATGGGAAACTCAAATAAGGGTCTCTTATGGAGTGATATGACAACAACTCTTTTGAATGGATTAAAATGTGTACAGGTCTTTTAGTTTCAGGTATGTTTCAGTTTCAGTTCTTCTGGTATGTTTCTTTAAAGAAGCCTCAACCGATTCCAAATGCCTTTAACGCGATAAAAGTTTTAATACCGAGAATATGGAACAAATCGACTTGCACTAACAACGAATACTTTTGTGTGTGTATTGGTCCGAATCTGAGATATCAGTCAACCATCGGTTCAAAAAACGCGTCATAGCTAGAAACAAGTAATGGTACTCGTACATGGGAAAAATCGTTCTTCCCTCAGGAAAAAAAAAATAATAAACATCTCAGAGTATAATTGCCGATAAAAAAACTCCCAACTCTCCATTCGGACTCGACATAAAACTGAGTGTCCTTCCATCTCAGCGCGTAAGTGTACTTGTACTAGGATGGTCTGAAAAGTTTCCGACCTCATCAACAAAAGGTGGGTAGTATGTGTTCGTCTCTTTTGAAAAGTAATTAATAAAATTTCAGCCATTTTGGATTCTCAGTTGTTGTTTGGCAATGGTTTGAGTTAGGTTAGGTTAGGTAAGACAGGCGGCTTGCTGGTTCTCAGCAAGTACACTCGGAGGCCCCAAAGGCCCATTGTGATGCCCGAAGGTTGGAGTTAGTCGTGTGTGTTTTTGTAGAAATTGTAGAAATGGCTCATAAATAGTTCAGACTGAAATACTTCTCATGCATTGAAAATATGAGGATGGTCTGAAAAGTTTCCAACAAAAAAAATTGTAGCACTCATCAA
>OY764963.1:99997457-100167457 GCA_963668005.1 Melieria crassipennis | reverse complement strand
AACAGGCCAGCTGCTCTAGAACGAGATTTGTATATTTTCAGGAACTAAATGACTGGGTTAGGTCCAAGTCTAGAAACGGAATCTCGCTTCAAGGCACACTCAGGCCACAAATAAGTATAAATTTCCACAAAAGGAAGGAGTCATGTGTCTATATGGTAAGTCAGTCCAGTGCCAGATTGAGACAATTGTATTTGTAGATAATCCTAGCAGGCTTCTTATATTGGCTATTCTGAGATCATCCAACTTGTCCAAGAAAGGTGAGTCTAAAGCTTTCCATCTCCGTTTAGATTGAACTGGGTAGTGGCAGAGAAGTTGACTTATAATCTTATAAGGCAATAATCCCACCAAGCAAAATGTGAGAAATAGGCAACAATCGGCAGTGGCAACAAATTGGCGACTCGCCGATTTATTGCCGCAGCGACAAATTAGCAACATGTCCCAAAAACACGTTGTTTCCAGGACTTTGAAATATCGAATTGATATGCTTTGTATTTCAGTGAGATTGATCGCATTAAAAAAATTGTTATTCATTCGTCGACGGTTCATTGATCAACAGCATTGATTCAAGCTCAAAACAATGAGAGCAACAGTGAATCTTTGTATGCAAATGAAATTCCATCCCAACTAAAACTGACTGACTTTTTATATTGTTACGAAAATGACTAGCTCGTATCTGATTGTGCTTGAAAATAAAACTACTTCAGTGATTCAGCGCAAACGCAGACAAAAATCAACAATTGCTTTATTCACAAATTTCACACTTTGCTTGTATTTACACTTGTTTCTACTTTGCTTGCTCAGCTAAGACTCGACTCGTTGCGCCGCGCACCGCTGCTTATATACCAGTTTTCTTATCGCGCCGAAGTTTCTTGCAACTTCCAATTGGAAAACGCTCGACCATTCCCACACAGTCCATTCGTTCGCGAACCATCCTTGCCATATCTTCATAACGCCAAGCGGATTATATAACACCAAGCGAATTTGCCGTGCTTCAAAGTGCATGCCTAAAAGTATGCTTGGAAAAGCATTCAGCATTCATAGTACAGTGTGGGCCAACACAAAATGCCTCCTCGTAGCACTGCCCACCACTTAGACTTGTTCGTCCCGAACAAGTGCCGAGGCTCCGCCGGGGTAAGACGCCAGGCGCTCCAAATGGACTACTTTCAACCTGGCGTTTCTGTTGCAGCAGCGTTGAATCCTGTACACCACGTCATTAATCCGGGTCACGACCTTGTACGGTCCTTCCCATGACTTTTGAAGTTTTGGAGACAAACCTTTCCTCCGCTGCGGGTTGTAAAGCATTACCAGATCGCCTTCTTGGAACCCCGCTGTGTTAGCCCGTAAATCATATCTGGCTTTCATCTTATCGCTGACCAGTTGGATCCGGTTCCTCATAAATTGGTGGATTTCTTCCAGCTCCGACCGCTTATTGACTGCGTAATCAGTCTTAGCGCCTTCCGTCGTGCTGACCACTCCGAACTTCAAGTCAGCAGGCAACCTCAGCTCCGTGCCGAACACTGCTCGGGCTGGAGTGAGTGATGTCGTATCGTGCGGGGCTGACCTATACGCCATCAAGAACAGCGGAATATGCGTGTCCCAATCCTTTTGATTTCTGCCTACTACTTTCCGCAGATATTCTTCCAGCGTCCGATTGAATCGTTCCACCATGCCGTCGGACTGGGGATGCAATGGACAGGTGCGAGTTTTCCTTATTCCTAGTAGCTTACACACTTCCTTGAATACCACAGACTCGAAATTTCGGCCTTGATCCGAGTGCAACTCCAGCGGAACGCCAAATCTGGCCACCCAGTTGTTTACCAGCATTTCCGCGACCGTGGTGGCCTCCTGGTTAGGAATAGCGTACACTTCGGGCCATTTGCTAAAATAGTCCATTACCACCAGCACATATTTGTTGCCTTGAGTGCTAAGTGGGAATGGCCCGGCGACGTCCATGGCAATCCGCTCAAAGGGCGCTCCCACGTTGTACTGCTGCATGCGGCCCCGAGATCTTCTTGTCGGCCCTTTCGCAGCCGAACATCGTTCACAGCTTTTAATCCAATCGGCTACAGACTCCTGGCATCCTACCCAGTAGAATCGTCTTTTAATTTTGGCGACAGTTTTTGTGATGCCTAGGTGCCCTCCGCTGGAGTCGTTGTGGTATGCTTCGATCACCTCGTTGATCCTGCATTTCGGGACTACAATTAGAGAATTGCTGGTGCGGCCATCCTCGCTCTCCCACTCGCGGTATAGGCAGCCATCAGACAGCCGCAGGCTTTGCCACTGTGCCCAGTAAGCCTTCGCGATCGGGCTCTCACCGGCCATCTGCTGCCAGTCTGGACGTGCGCCCAGCTCCTTGCCTTCAATGATTTTTGCAATATCCGTATCCTCGCGCTGGTCCTTTTGTATCCTCTCCGCCGACCACTCTTCCTCTGGCATAACGCTTACCAATCGGACGTCCACTATCTGCTCTTTGCTTTCGGCTCGTGAACAATGCCTGCATTCGGTTTTGCACGGACGGCGTGACAAGGCATCGGCATTTCCATGGCTGCTACCCTTGCGATGCTCTACCGTGTAGTCGTAGCTCTGCAGCCGCTCGATCCACCGCGCCAGTTGGCCTTCAGGATCTCTAAAGTTCAGTAGCCATTTCAATGCAGCATGATCTGTGCGCAGGCGAAACTTTTGCCCATACAGGTATTTGTGGAAGTGTTTCACGCATTCCAATACTGCCAGCAACTCTCTTCGTGTCACACAGTAGTTACGTTCAGGCTTTGACAAAATTTTGCTGTAGTATGCTATCACTTGATCTTGGCCATCTATTATCTGTGATAGCACACCACCAATACTATGCCCACTTGCATCTGTATCCAGCACAAACATCTCTCCAGGCACGGGGAAGGCCAGAATTGGAGCAGTGCACAGTTTTTCCTTCAATCGTGCAAAAGCCTGCTCCTGCTCTTCGCCCCACGCGAAGGCTTGATTCTTTTTCGTCAGTTTGTGCAAGCTGCCAGCTATGTTCGCAAATCCAGGAACGAATCTTCGGTAGTAAGTGCACAGGCCTAGGAAACTGCGAAGTTCGTGTAGATTGCGTGGTCGGGGCCACTCTTTCACCGCTGTGATTTCGCCTTCGTCCGTTTGTACTCCGCGGGCGGAAACCGTGTGACCCAGATACTTGACCTCCTTTTGAAACAGCGAGCACTTCTTTGGGTTTAGTTTAAGGCCGGCGTTTTGTATTCGCCCAAATACCTCCCTCAGCTTTTCCAGGTGGTCGTCGAAGCTCTTGCCCATCACGATTATGTCGTCGAGGTATACCAGACACGTCCGCCAATGCAGCCCTTTTAGCACACGTTCCATTAGCCGCTCGAATGTTGCTGGTGCGTTGCAGAGTCCAAACGGCATGACGGTGAACTGCCACAAACCGTCGCCAACACTAAAAGCCGTTTTCTCCTTGTCCTTGTCTGCAAGCTCCACCTGCCAATAGCCGCTGCGTAAGTCGAGTGTGGAAAACCACTGTGTGCCTGACAGTGTGTCCAGGGTGTCATCGATCCGAGGTAGTGGATAGCTGTCCTTCTTGGTCACGTCATTGAGCTTTCGATAGTCTACACAAAATCGGGTACTGCCATCCTTTTTCTTGACTAGCACGACCGGCGAACACCAAGGGCCTGACGAAGGCTCTATGACCTTTTCTTTACCCATGTTTTCTATCAAAGTGGTGACCTCTTCCCTCTTGGCCAGAGGAACTCGTCTTGGCTGTTGGCGGATCGGTTTCGCACTTCCGGTGTCGATGTTGTGCTTCACTATGGCTGTTCTTCCGCCAGCTTCTGCTGCAAATATTGACCCATAGTGCTGTAGGAGTGACCGCGCCTTCTGTTTCTGTTCGGCTGTCAATTCGCTGCTCCACTGGTTCTCCTGCGGTATGGCGTCCATGTTAGAACCGCGTTTCCTACTTCCTCCGGGTGGACTGCTTTCGCAATTGACAACTGCTTCAGCCTCTCTACACTCGCCAATGACCGCATCTTTTCCGACAAATTTGGGTGTGTTCAGTGGGTTGAGTATCCTGACTGGTATTTTGCCATTTTTGGGTTCCACTAACGTACGTCCGATAATTATGTTGTCGTATCCTTGTCTTGGCGCTTCTACAACCCACAGCCGACTTGTCCCATCGTCCTCGTCCACCTTTGCCCACACAATCGCCTCGGAATTCGCTGGTATCTTCTGGTGTTGACACGAGATGACTTTCCTTACCGCCACGCTCCGCTCATAGCCGGTGTGCAGGGGGAATTCAACGTTGGCATACCTCAGCACATTTTCTTTCAGGTCCAGCGTAAAACCGTGCCTAATCATGAAATCCACGCCGATAATCACGTCGTCCATTATATCCGCGACGATGAACTCATGTTCCAGGCTGCTGGTGCCGATAGCAATTGTTTTTGTTACTTTCCCTTTTACCGGCGCACGCTCGCCAGTCGCAGTCCTCAGCTGTATGCCATGCAGTGGTTCCCAGTTCTTCAGAAGCTTTCTTTTTATGATCGAATATGACGCTCCAGTATCCAGTGTCAACACGATCCTCTTTCCATCTATCTTTCCCTCAATCGTCAAGCTGCTGGGTTGTCGTTTCAACTGCGAGACAAGGACGGTGGGGCAGCAGGTTGTGGGGATCAGCTCACGCCCCTTTGGGCTGACCCGTTTTAGTTTAACGACTCCTCGTCCTCAGCCCTGCGCTTGTTGGCTGAGCCGCGATTGTCAGTGTTCCTCGCTTCAGGCGATTGCGATCGAGAACGGGAACGCCTCTTTCGTTGACGACAGTCTCGTGATATGTGACCCTGCTTGCCGCATGTCCAGCAAACAATCTTAGAGGAAGCCAACCGTGGTCTGACCTGTGTCTCAGAGCTTATGGCCTGGATCGGAATGTCGCTGTCGGGCTGGATTTGACGTATCCTTGCAGGTGCATACCGAGTGCATCCAACCCATGTCGCCTCATATGTCATCGCGCTGGTCACCGTCTCCTTAAATGTCAGCTTGCCCATCATCAACGCACTGCGACGTGTTTCCGGATCATGAAGACCTTCAATAAACGACTCAATCTTCATCCTCTCGAGATCTTCAGCGCCGAATTTCGGGTAGCACAACTGTACGAGCCGCTCAATGTCTGCTGCATATGTCTGCAGCGCCTCGTTTGCTCTTTGCCTGCGGTTCTTCAGCTCACAGTAGTACAGCGTATGGTTGTGCTCGTTGCTGTACTTCGCTGCCAACGCTTGCATGATGGCCTCGTAATCACTTGTCGAACATTCCGGAACTGACTTCATTACCTCAGCCGCAGGACCTTTCAGCGCCAGTGCCAATCTCCGACCTTTCCTGATATCGGTCCACTGATTTTCTAAGGCAGCCAAGTCGAATTGCAGTTTGAATGTATCGAATGGCGTAGCACCATCATAAGTAGGCACTTCTGTTCGGGTGGCAAAACTTTCCGGAATCGGCGGCAAACATTGTCGTGGCTGTACCTCTCTCAGTCGTTCGTCTATCTTTCTGTGCATCGAATCTTCCAGACTGTCAACTCGTTTGTTTAAGGATTCACCCAGGTCGTCAACTCGTCTGTTCAGAGAATCATCCAGGCCGTCGACTCGTTTATCCAAGTGCTCCACTTGAGCTCCCAGGTGCTCCACCTTCACATCGAGCTTGTTGGAGATTTCTTCCACTTTCTGTTCCAAACGTGCAGAATTTTCCTGCAGCTTGGTGGACAGCTCGCAATTTGCGCTTTCGAGTTTCGCTGATACTTGCGCCGAAAGTTCCTGATTCGTGGTTTCCATTTTCGCTGCCATTTCTCGGTTCGCAGTTTCGACTTTGGCCGAAATTTCCTGATTTGTAGTTTCCAGTTTTGCTGCCATTTCATGGTTGGAAGTCTCGAACATGCCTTTAAGTGCAACCATTAGCTGGCTCATGTCCAATGCTTGTAGTGGCGCAGCCGCTGCAGCCGTACTTTGCATCGTCGCAGCACCCGCAGACGATTCCTCCACCTTGGCCGACGCCTCTGGCTCCTGCGACCCGAACTCGTGCGCAGTTAAATCGATGCCTCGTGATTCACACGCCTCTCGCAAACGCAGCTGCAACTCCACCTTTCCGCCAGCAGTCGGCAAATTCCAGGCGGCCAGCTCCTTCTTCAGCTGATCCACCTTCAGTTGCTCGAGTTTAACCATGTCTGCGTTTTACAATTTTTATTTCCAGTAGCACAATCCCACTTCTGACACCAAATGTTACGAAAATGACTAGCTCGTATCTGATTGTGCTTGAAAATAAAACTACTTCAGTGATTCAGCGCAAACGCAGACAAAAATCAACAATTGCTTTATTCACAAATTTCACACTTTGCTTGTATTTACACTTGTTTCTACTTTGCTTGCTCAGCTAAGACTCGACTCGTTGCGCCGCGCACCGCTGCTTATATACCAGTTTTCTTATCGCGCCGAAGTTTCTTGCAACTTCCAATTGGAAAACGCTCGACCATTCCCACACAGTCCATTCGTTCGCGAACCATCCTTGCCATATCTTCATAACGCCAAGCGGATTATATAACACCAAGCGAATTTGCCGTGCTTCAAAGTGCATGCCTAAAAGTATGCTTGGAAAAGCATTCAGCATTCATAGTACAGTGTGGGCCAACACAAAATGCCTCCTCGTAGCAATATGTTGATAATTTTCGAAACAATATGATGTATTTAGATTTGAAAACGAATCGTCCAGGCGATATGAAAACAACTCGTCCAGGTGATAAAAAAACGACTCGTCACGGCGAGTTGCTTTCGGCGGACGTTTTAGAACGACTGATGATACGAAATCGATACGCTGGCGATATTACCGGCGATAAATTTGTTGCCGGGGGCGACTCGTTTTCTTATTGCCGGCAACAAAAAATGTCTGGTGGGATTTGTCGTATATATAGTTTATGCATATACATGTAGATGTTATTTATATACTCTGGTCTTCTTCTGTTCTTCTAAATGGAACTAGCAGAGGGTTATATTGGCTGTTCTGAGGCCATCCAAATTGCTGAACAATGGTGAGTTTGGAACTTTTCACCTCCTTCCAGAAAGAGGCGGGCTGTGATGAAGAAGATGTCACGTAACATATTCTACTTTCCTTTTAAATGAAACTAGGTCCGCTTACTTCTCAAGTTCATGCTTCAACCGGTTTATCTTTATAGCTATTTCTGGCTATAGCTATTCTGGTTGTCAGTATCTGTTGTCACATTTATATACTGGCTGACTTTTTAGAAGTTTACGAAGTACAAAGAAATATTTAAACACATTTTAATCAAATCTTATATTTCCAAAACTCTTCATTTGTGATATCAATCGCCAAAGGATTATCACCAAAGCTATATAAGATTTTATTCTAAACTCATATTCACAACATTTCTAATTTTAGAAGAACTTTATAGACAAGCTATACCTCGCCTCCTAACTCCTTCTTAATTAAAGCTTCTTTAATTGGCCCTTGAAACCCTTCAAAAAAACTGAACACTGACAGAACTCTGAACATTCAAGAATTTCAAGATTCCCATTACTGCAACAATAGTCAAAATAATTTTCAACAACAACAACAACCACTCCGCGTTGCACTCTCTCCACACACACACACAAAAACACACAAATTCGCAACGACAACAACGTCAACGGAAAATGTAAAATTCAATTTCCTCAAATGAATACGAAATGATTTTGCCAAAAAATATTTTTCAATCAAGCACAACATTCAGACGAAAATCAGTGCAAACGATTCCAAAATTCGACTCACCGTGCGCGCCGCCACTCCGACACGACGGCGGAGGCCAAGTCGTCGTCGCAACGGCCGCTGCGTCTGGTGGAATTGAGTTCGTGTGATGTTGTGTTTGCGTTGTGATTTTCCTTGTAATTGTAAATTCATTATCCGCACAATCCCCAACAAGATTAGATCATGGCAGAGCCGTTGCCAGCGATTGTCAGCCGTTGCGAGTAGCGAGTCGGCTGGCTGGCGGCAGATGAAGTGCGAAATAAGCAAAAAGATTTCAAATGTTGTCAAACGTTTTTAAGTGGATTTACTTGAGTTGCTGCTGCTGAGCGTTGTTGTTGTTTTTCTGGATAAGCGCAGCGGAAGCGGAAATGAAATCATGTTGCGCTGCTAAGCAAACTCGAACGTTTGAAGTTGATTTAAGCTCGGCACGCGATGTCGGTGATTCGGTGATTTCTTGCCGTATCGCCGGTGACGGTGCGCTGTTATCATTGCCACGTTGTCGTTGTAGTTGTTGCTGATATTTTGATAAATAAATAAACTGCCGCATCATCGAGGTAGATTCAAATTTCTTAATTTTTTTTTCGTTTTTTCTCTTCGTGCGTCGATTCTAAATGTTTGCACGGCAATTTTTATTTGCATTTAATTAGTTGCGTGCATTTTCGTGTATAACCTTTGATGTTCGGCACAAATTGATTTTCGGCAAATATTGGCATTTTTAAATTGTTATTGCTACTTGCTGGCAAATAATTAGTAGACATTGTGAAATTATTTTCATTGGGGACAAGTAATTTCAATTGCAGAAATTAACACTAAGAGGGGGAAAAATGGGTGTGCAATTTTACGAAATAATTTTTGTGGGAGCAATATTCAATGCAAATAAATAATATTCTTTATAATCTAATTTTATAATGTAATTAATTTCCTGTATTTTTCTAATTAATTTACTATTTTTCACATATAAAATGTAATGAAAAAATTATTCATTAAATCTAGTCTCCGACCGAATATTCGGTTTCGGTTTCAGTTTCGGCCAAAAAATGTCCGAAAAGCCGAAACCGAAACTTTCTAGAAAATTTGTTTACATATTATTGTGTAGCAGAAATATTGTGAAAGGAGGAGTAATTTGGATGACACCAATGTAAATAAACTTTTTTTTTAGCATATAATATTAAATTATTTAATTTTGAATATTAGTGAGTAAGGTACGAAAGGGTGATTTTTTCATGTTTATGTTTAAAAAAAATGAATACATTATTTTTATTAATAAGTACTTATTTATTTATGCTATGTTTGTTTGTTTGTTCTTTATTTACTTAAAGTAAAATTCGTTTGTTGGAAAAAAATGCTTGATATGGTGATTTTTATTTTAACTAGAAAGGTTCGGTTTCGGTTTCCGAATATAAAAAAAACCGAAACTCGGTTTCGGTTTCGGCCCAAAAAAGTGGTTTCGGTCGGACATCGTTTAGAATGCCAAATTCTTTTCTCAATATTACTTTAGAATTAAATTTTAAAAATCAACTTATTTACATAAATAAAAAAATATGTTTGTTTAATGAAAAAATCACGACTAAATCCTTTAGAATCCAAAATTTGTTTCTCAATTTACTTTATAATTAAATTTACTTAAATCAGTTTATTTAAATCAAACACAATTTTTGTTTGCAACATGCAACATTTTTTTCTCAAAATTACTTTTTCATTAAATTTTTAAATCAATTAACGTGTTGTGTCTGTGTTTTTCATTAATTTTCTATTTTCAGAAAATAAATTTTATGTTTGTTTAATGAAAAAAATCATTCATTAATTTACGTAACTCTACGTTTTTTCAAGAATTTTATATTTCCAACAAAAACAATTTATATTAGTTTAATGAAAAATATCAATTATGAACTCGTTTAGAACGAAAATTTTTGTTCTAAATTTTACTTTATAGTTAAATTTACTTAAATTAATGTATGTAATTTTATATTTTCTCATTAATTTTCTATTTTCCACAAATGAAATTTATGTTTTTTTAATGAAAAAAATCATTTAATTAATCGTTTAGAATGCAAAATTGTTTTCTCGATTTTAATTTATGATTAATTTTTTTTAAATAAATTTATGTAATTTTATGTTTTCTCATTAGTTTTCTATTTTCAACAAATAACATTTAAATTTGCTTAATAAAAAGACTATTAATTGAATCGTTTAGAATTCAAAATTTTGTTCTCCATTTTACTTAATAATTAAATTTACTTAAATGTTTACTTATGTTTTCTTATTAATTTTCTATAAATAAAATAAATTCTGGAAATGTTTTCTAGAAATAAAATTTATGTTTCTTTAATGAAAAAAAATTTCATTACCTAAATTGCTTAAATGCATAATTTTTTTCTTAAGTTTTATTTATAATTGAATTTACTTAAATCGGATTATGTAATTTTTTTTTTTTATAAAAAACAATTAAAACAAGATGACAGATGCGTAAGCTTTAACTTTTTTTAATTTAATTTACATAAATTAAATGAATAAATCGATTTCAGTAAATTTAATTCTAAAATAAAATTAACTTATTAATTAAATTATTTTTAATTAATTAATTATGAAATTATTTAATTAATTAATTATTAATTAAATTATTATTTATGTAATTTTCTATAAAAAAGTTGTATGTTAAATTAAATTTAATTCTAAAATAAAATGAACTTATTAATTAAATTATTTTTAATTAATTAATTCATTATGAAATTATTTTATTAATTAATTATTAATTAAATTATTATTTATGTAATTTTCTATAAAAAAGTTTTATGTTTTTTTTTATGAAAAAACATCCATTAAATCGTTAAAAATGAAAAATTGTATTCAATCTTTTTGTTTTATTGAATAATTTTTATGGAATATTTTTTTTATAAGCAAACAAAACAAGATGGAAGCTTAGGTATCAGCTTTCAACTTCTTTTTATTTTCATTTACCTATATAAATTAAAAAAATAAATCGACTTGACTTGAAATCCACTCGTCTGCGGCATGAGACATGGCAAACATTTACACAACTTTTCGCTTAATGCAAACAGCCTGCCATCAACACAACACAACAACAACAACAACACCAACTTCACTAACGAATTTAATAATTATGTTGTTAATAACAGAGCGCGACAGAATGAAAAAAGGGCAGTGCCAATGGCAAACGGCAAACGGCGCCAGTCGCATAAGCCAAACATTGCCAATTTCCCACAATTTTCCACAATGCAACATCGCCGAGGTTAACCTGTCATTTTCGAGCGCCCCGAGTGCCGCTAAGGAACGGCAGTCTGCCGCTGCCGTTGCCGTTGCCACTTAAATGCAACAACACTATCATTTGTGCAGCCGGTGCGCAGCCAACATCGAACGGCCGAACGTTGCCGCAGACGCTGGCGCGATTAACTGCATGCAATTGTCGATGTCGATACGAAATTTGTGCACACTCCATTATTTATTTTAATGCGAAACTGGGAATCACCCCCGGCCAATAGCGCCACACAACCCAGTCGACCATATATGTATGTACTATATGTGTATATGCTATGGTATATGTATGTGTAGATGTGTGGATGTTTGCACGCCTCTGGCAGCATTGAGGTGAAAGCGACTAAAATTGGCGTCTGCTCGAAAGTTGAAAGTGGAAATCAGCGGCAAACAATTGTGCGAAATGAAGCATGCAACATTGAAGCAAGAGGCAAAACTTGGCGCATAAATGCTTTACAGTCGGTCAGAAACGACTTTTAGGTAAGGTTAGGTTAGGTTAGGTAAGACAGGCAACTTGCTGGTTTCTCAGCGAGTATACTCGGAGGCTTCTGAAGGACCATTGCGATGCACGACTTTGGCCCAATAAGTAAGGTAAGTTATAGGTTTACTGATACAAGAGAGGTTTACTGATATTGAGAGCTGGAGGGCAGTCATTGAAGTTGTTTGAGAGAAGAGTACTTCAGAAGAGCTGCAATTGATCTTCGAATCATATGGGAGACAACTATTTAATGCGAATGAACCATGAACTGTGCGATATTTTTTTAATGAGATGAGTATAGTTAAGCCTATCATCCAATGATTGGGCTAGTTTGTGTATATTTAAGTGGTTAACAAAATTGCAGCAGAAAACATATTCAATACTTCAAAGTTGTAGTTCAGAAAAAAAGAAAAATCCTGATTTTTAATGCAACTTCAAGTAAATGGAGAAGACGCTTGGAGAGCAGTGAAGCACGTAGCTTCATTTTGTAGCAGACCAACTTCTGATAAGTAAGTAAGTTGCCAAGTAAGTAGGCAGATCTTTACATATGTAATTCAAATAATGCAATACTTTAACCATTTCGACCCCAAAGTTGCCTCAGAGCAACTTCACCTATTTGTCATCTTATAGCAAAAGCGACGATTGATTTATGGGTTTAATTTAAGTAGGTACCAACAAATTAATATTTTTAGAAGTGAGTTCAAAGAAAATAAAAAAAATTTGGCTGTCATCCCCAAAACAATTTCCAATAATTTGCAGCGATATCAGGGAAAGTTTGTGTTCTAATTGAAGTCTTCAAATTGGGCGCGTTTGATCAAAACCCTGTTTCTTTAATAACAGTTAAATAAAATCAAAAAGTGATAATTTTGTATTTTTGCATAAATATTAACTAATTTTTCTGCAACTAAAAAATATTAATACAAAATTTATAAAGCCCGTTTTAAGCTAAAATTGTTCAAAAGTAAACTATATCTAGAACTCTAAAAAAGAGGCGTGGCGACTTCAAATCTCGTGTACACATTTCTTAGTTAAGTGTTTCATGATTTAAATACCAAAAAGTAATATCGAGACACAGGGTAAAATTCGGGGTCGAAAGGGTTAATAAGCCCTCTTTTGTAAACCTAATCAAAACTATCCAATAACTGACAACATTTACAAATAAAGTGTCTGTTTGATGTGTCAGTTTCTTTGAATTTTACTTAACCCTTTCGGGACAGCTTTTTACTGGGGAAAGTTAAAATTTTAAATTTTACGTTTTAGGCTTCTATGTGGTTATGTTAGCAACATTCCATAAGAAATTTTGAAATTTTTATACTCGGACCCTGTATTTTGGAGTGTTATTCTATGAGACCAACCACATCGTTGTGGCTGTAATAATTACTTAAACATAAAACTTTTTATGCATAACGAAAATTTGAATATGTCTTCATATACTTCAGCCAAAATTTTTTTAAAAAAAGTATCTAAATTGAAAGAAAACGTCAAATTAAAAAAGTTATCTAATTTTGTCTGCTTCTTCTTCCTTCACTATCTCAAGATATACCATTAAAAAAACGTGTATACTTCTCTTCTCTCAACTTAATTATTCAGTTTATTAATTTCGTATTTTTCCTAAAACTTCAAACTATTCTAAGGAACAACAAAAATATAGTATCCACAAGTTTTTTTACCTAAAACAGGCACTGAAAAGAGACTATGCCATATGGCATAGAATAACTGAAAGGGTTAAAGTGTATATCTGGTCAATGATTTCGAACTTGCCTGATCTAAAACTGCACTCAAACGGTTTAATCATTGCCTCGACTTATGATTTTCATCCCTCACACCGCACAATCGCTTCGAACTTATATTCAATGCGTAGCATGCACTAAATGCCACCTCAAGCAGTTTTCGCAGGAAAACGGAAACGGCAAACAGTTGCAAGTGTCTGTATACATGCACCTATGTGTGTGTATTAGTATTGGTAGCTGTCACAGGCAGTTGCTGTGCAGTAGTTTACAACACATGCAGCAAACTTATAATGTGTGCGTCTGCCGATGCTTCTACTTCCACACACATACACTCACAAATGTGCACTCGAGCTGCGTTATTGTTTGTTAGCCACTCAAAAAAAAAAAAAAATGGAAAAAACCAAAACAAAATTACGTTAACTGCATTTTGTGTATGTGAGCTGTGGTGGAGGGCGGCGGTAAAGCAAAAATCGACTCAACGATGTTGAATTATTAGAGACTACAGTCGATTCGTATGGCTGTTGCCGTTGTTGTTTTTGTTAGTATTATTGCTGTTGCCATGTTAGCTGTTGTTGTTATTGCAATTGTTATTGTTTTGTTATTATTGTTACTGTCGTTGTTTTTGCCATCGTATAAAGTTAATTTAAAAGCAATGAGCAAATGTTGCATGCGACATTGTGTGATGACGAATGGCAGGTGGCGTGGCTCAAAATGTTGTTGTTGTTGTTGTTATGTTGTTTTCTTGCTGGCTACTACTGTTGTCGTTGTTTTTTTAGTATTACTCTTCTGACTCATTGTTGTTGTTCGTATACTCCAAGCAATCCCGTTCCGTTCGATTGCACTTCTTACTTGTATGGTCTGTGTGTGTATGCTTAAAAGAAGCAACATCCAAGTAGAATCCGTAAATTTTTGTTGCTATTGTTTTTGTAATGTTGGTTTTTTTTCGTGAAAATTGAAAAGCCATTCGCTAGGGACACTTATAATTAGCGCTCAGTGCGCTGCTGTCGCAGTGGGAAAGCATTGAAGTTGCGTATCGAATGTGGCAACTGCAGCCAACTTCATATAATTAGTTGCATTTACGTTGCGGCGCTGGTGCTGATGGTTGGCTGATTGGTTGCGGAGGGCGGCGGGTGTGCATTGCACACACACACACACACACACGCTCACTCACATTGTGGCACTTGTCGACGTATAAATTTCATTGTCGACATTTTGTGTGACGGCAAATGAAAAACAAAAAACTATAGGAAATGTAATGGAGTTAATTAATAAAATTTGATTAATGAAAACGGTACCAACACTTGTACCATATGTTTTTGTGGAAGGATGCTGGAAGCTGTGATTGTATTTTAAAGTAATTCTGAGGCACTGGAATTGTATCCTTTAACACCTCTGCTCTTGAATAGGTCTGGACAAACCTAGTAGCAAATTTAGTAGCAAATTTTGTATATGAAAAATGCGTCAGGGACTCGAAATTTTAGGTTATCTCCAACAATCAGTTTTTAACCCTTTCGCTATTTTGTTGCCATATGGCAACATGCTACTTTGTGGACGTCTCCATCCTCTATGGATGCAAGAATACATTTTTTTGTTGGTCTCTAGAATAGTTTGAAGTTTTTGGAAAATACGAAATTAATAAAGTGAATATTTAAGTTTAAAGAAGCGAAGTATACACGTTTTTTAATTCTATATCTTGACTTAGTAAAGGGAGAAGAAGCAGAAAAATTAGATAACTTTTTAATTTGACGTTTTCTTTCAATTTAGATACTTTTTTCAAAACTATCCAATAAATGAATAAATATTCAAAATTTCTTTATGCGTAAAAAATTTTATGTTTAAGTAATTATTACATCCACACCGATGTGGTGGCTCTCATAGAAAAACACTCTAAAATACAGGGTCCGAGTAAAAAATTCAAAAATTTCTTATGGAATGTTGCTCTTATAACCACATAGAAGCCTAAGACGTTAAATTTAAAATTTTAACTTTCCCCAGTAAAAACCTGTAGCGAAAGGGTTAAGGGTGAACTGCACAAAAACAATAATTAAAAATTTTTCATAGAGTGTAAGTCGCATTCAATAAGTCTGACCAAAGATCATTCAAGTGTTATTGTTTTGTCTTAATGTTTTTCTCGCATAATCAAGTTGAGTTACCCTGTTTTGTTGCATTAATGGCGCCAAAAATGAACATAAACATAGAGAATTTTTAAAAAAGCGACTAACAAAAAAGTCAAGAATGGAACATTAAGGGGGACTTACACCTTGTAGGGCGTTTTTTAACCGTATACTCAAAAATTTACTGTGGGAAGACGGAAAAAGATATCGTAACGAAACTTTTTGCATTTTATGAGATCTTTATGGAATATTACACACAATTTTTTTCAGATTTTAGCGTTGACATGGCAGGTATGTAAGTGGCATTGACAGTGCCCCTGTTTTTCAAACTGGTGTACACGATTACGAGAGAACAAATTAACTTATCGGCTTACTTTTTTTTTTATTTTTTTCATAAAACACTTGGCAAGGTCCCGATCGTTCACTTTTTTAAAATTTCAATTTTTCGCAAAATGGCGCATATTTTTCGAAAAATATCAATTTTTTCCCACGTTTTTCGTTCTGTTTTGAGCTGTCAAAAATCAGAAAATTAAAGTTTCGTTACGATATCTTTTTCCGTCTTCCCACAGTAAATTTTTGAATATACGGTTAAAAAACGCCCTACAAGGTGTAAGTCCCCCTTAAATGAAATTAAACTACAAAACACCTACACACACACACACACACACTGGCCAGAAATGCCAAAGCTAAACACGAACAATAACAACTGCAACAACAACAATACATTTTTCATTAAATTTTACTGCTGCATATACGACCACGAAGTGTTGCCATGCGATTTGCACGCCCCTCCCCGCGCCTCTGCACCCACACACACATACATTTCTTTGGCTTAAAACGCGCTCAAATGTACAATTGAGCGTCTGCAAAGTTTTGCGCTTTTGTCTGCATAGCAAAAAAACAAAGAACAAGCAAGAGTGCGACAAGCAAACGTTTGTTGTTACTGCTTTGCCTGATTGCTGCAGTTGACCTCACTTTTAACCCTCTGCAGCTGACGTGGTGGTCTGACAGACACCGCAAAACAAAACTTCGTGTAGTGCTTGGTAAATTTTGAACTTACGATTCACACAGTCGTAGTACCTTTCATACTCGTATTCTTACGTCGATCAGTGCAAACAGAGTGATTGTAGGTGGCGCACGTGCGCAGTTACGCAATTTAGTGTCTGTCAGACCACCATGTCAGTATTACTGTAAGTATCTGGTAGACCACCACGTCAGCATAATCGTAACATTTTCATAGTGTCCGTCAGACTACTCCACTCCAGTAAAATCGTTTTTATTATTTTATTAACATACATATGTACGCATAGCAAATTCAAACACAATGGAAAACCATCTTCATCAAAAAGAACATCTGCAGGATGTTTTAAAAGCAATGAGAGGCAAGTAATTGAATGGCTAGAGGAGCTTGAAAATGAAAGAGAAGATTTGAGCGATATAGACAACGATGTGAATGATAAAACATTCGAACAAGAAACTTTTCAATTTGAAGAAGACACAATTCCTTTTGAAGAAGATACTCAGGATAATAGTAATCGCTGTATAGAAGAACACATACATAGAGGGAATTTTACAAAGGTAAAAAAGGTTTCGCCTGGAGTGCTCAGGAGGGTCCAAGAACATCCAGAGTGCTAGCTCGCAATATTATTAGATTACACAGATTATGTTGAGCTTTGGACAACATTTTTGATCAGTCCATGCTTTCAAATTTGGTTGCACATACAAATCGAAAATTCAAAAATAACCAATTCAAAAATAATTGTCGAAAAAATAAAAGTGAGATTCCTCCAAGCTTCTTGTCAAATAAAAAAGAGTAGTTGAAAGCTCTCTTTATGGTTTCACCGAGGACTTTACATTGTTGTCCTATGTGCCAAAGAAAAACAAAGCAGTCCCATCCTCACATCGCATTCGACAATCTGATCCTGAGTCAGGAAAGCCACTGATGATTATAGATTATAACCACACGAAGGGAGGCGTGGATGAGATCGATAAAAAGTGCTTAGTGTATTCAGTCAGCCGCAAAACTCGTCGTTGGCCTATGGCCATCTTGTATAGAATGTTAGACATGATAGGCGTAAACTGTTTTGTAGCTTACCAAACACGTGTAAATATGGAAGCTACGCTGAGAAGACCCACATTTCTATTAAATATGGCAAGAGAATTAGTGCTAGACCACTTGAAAGCACGTGTGTACAATGAAAGATTGGCAAGAGAGTTACGCATGACCTTTAGTCGAGTTTTGGGAAAAGATATGCCCCCTCCACCCCCAAAAACTCAATCCGAGGCGATCAGTGGAAAAAAATTGTGCCATATATGTCCCTCCAAAATAAAAAGAAAGACAAAGTACATATGCTGTGAGTGCTCAAAGCCTATTTGCTTGCAGTGTTCCAATCCTCTTTGTGAGAAATGCCAGCAAAAAAAATTATATTTTAAGTCTGCATAAAATATGATCTCACCATGCGATTTCGTTAAAATTCAAAAGTTAACATATTTAATGACTGCTTATTGAGATAGACTGGAAAATGTTCCTTTAAATTGATCACATTCTCTTGTTTATTAATTTTTAAAAGAAGAGTATTATTTTTGCTGCTTTTATTGTATCAATGAAACAAACCGCATAAGTTCAATCAAATGTCTTTCATTTAAAATTTTACCCTTACATTGGATTATAAACTATTTTTTGTTATAAATAATAAAGGCCTAATAAATGAAAGTAAGAAATTTCATAAAAATAATTCAGTTTAAAGAAGTGTCCGTCAGACCACCACGTCAGTGTTATTGTTAAAATTAGAGCACGTCAGTTGCAGAGGGTTAAATAAACAAGCTCAGCGTCACATTTAAAGGTGAGAGACGATCTCATAGCGCTGTTAAGAGGAAGTTAACTAAAATTCCCTACAAGAGCAGAAAGCGGTCGAAAAAACAATAACAACACCAACAACAATAGCAATGCTAAAGCATCCCTACTGGCGTTCATAATGATAAAGAGAGCCTTTAAAGTACAATACAACGAAAAGACACACAAACACAGATGCCTACAGCTGCTGCACGCACACACACACACACACACACACACACACACATACATGGCGACATTTAGGAATGGCGCGGAAAAACCATGGCCACCAGGTGGAAATGGCAAACATTTCTCACATTTAAGCCGGAAAAACAATTCACAACTGATGCCAGCGCGCCAGACGCTGGGCGGTTGCATTGCCCCAACCAATGGCGACGACAATGGCGACGGGTGACGGCAAGTGCGACGGCGGCATAACAGCGTTGGGGAAAATGGCATTGCCACGCACACCAATACACGCACACACACACACACACACACACCCACGCATACACTTGTGTACGAACAGGAAAGTGTCTTTTGGCCGTAAGTAGAAGACGGTTGTCGGCTGCCGGTTGTCGGTGTAGTTGTTGGTTTGTCGGTTGCCGCATATGCAATGCATGGGCTTGAAAGCAGTGCAGGCGACTAGATGGAGGATAAAAGCGACCCACTATCTCAAAAATAAGTACAGACTCGACTTAACACCACTTGACGTGTAGTTTATGAAGTAATCAAAAGTGATTTTGGAATATATAAATATCTGATTTTTAAACAATATTTAATGAAATCCAAAAATAAAAGAAAACTATTTCAAAATTTTTGGGCTGACTTTCAATGCCTTAGAAAATTCAGATATAAAAGATTTACATAAATACAGAAAGCAGACCATATAAATTTGTTTTTATGCAAAAACTAAAGAATTTTATTTCCAGCTTCTAGCTCGAATTTAAGACTGTGGATTGTTTAAACAATGGAAATATTCAAAGAAATGCAGAAAAATTCGGACGGTCCAAAAATTTAGATTTTCCAAAAATTTTTAATAGTGCAAGACGGTTCAAAAACTCCAGCCCTTGAAAAGTTCGGACGGTCAAAAAATTTGGACTATTTAGGAACAGTCAAAGCATGCGAAAAGTCTGAACTGTCTAATAGTTTGGAATATCTCAGAGTAGTGACTGGCCAGGAGCGTGTAAGGGTCTGGCCTATCCAAGAGACTGTATTGTACCAGAGTCTAGGCTGCCCAAGATTCAGAGCTGTTTCACAGTCGTAGAGTCTGCAATGCTCAAGAGTCTGGACTGTCCAAGTGTCTAGACTGTCTAAGAGTCCGAATTATCCAAGAGTCTGGACTGTTCAAGAGTGTGAACTGTTTAAGAGTCTGGACTGTCCAAGAGACTGCACTGTTCAAGATTCTAAAATGTCCAAGAGTCTGGAATGTACAATTCTCTGGAATGTCTAAGAATCTAGACTGTCCAAGACCTTGTATTGTACAAAAATCTAGACCGCCAAGATTCAGAGCTGTTTAACAGTATAGTCTGTCCTAGAGTCTGCAATGCCCAAGAGCCTAGACTTTCTAAGAGTCTGGACTGTCAAAGAGTCTGAACCGTACAAGACTCTCAGCTGTCCAAGGATCGGAACTGTACAAGACTCTGGACCGTTCAGGAGTCTGAACTGTCCAAAATTGTGTGAGTTCTAGAGTGTGTAAGAGTCAGGATTGTACCAGAGTTTAGACTGTCCAAGAGTCAGAGCTGTTCAAAAGTACAGACTGTCCAAAAATCTGCAATGTCCAAAGTTCAAGACCGTCTAAGAGTCTGGACTGTCCAATAGTCTGGACTGTCTAATAGTACAAACTGTCCAAGAGTATGGGCTGCGCAATACTCTGGACTGCCCAAGATTCTAGAATATCTAATAGTCTGGAATGCCCAGGAGTCTAGACTCTCTAAGAGTCTAATGTCTAAGAGTCTGGAATGTCCAAGATTCTGGAATGTGTAATAGTCTGGTCTGCCTAAGCGTCGGGAATTTCTTATAGTCTGGAATGTCTAAGAGCCTGGACTGCCCAAGAGTCTTTAATGTATAAATTAAAGAATGTCTAAGAGTCTGGGCGACCCAAGCGTCTCTACTGTCTAAGAGTCTGGAATGTCAAAGACTCTGAAAAATCCAAGAGTCTGGATTCTATAAGAGTCTAGAATATCCAAAAATCTGGACTGTATAGGAGCCTGGATTGAACAAGAGTGAGAACTGTCAAAGAGTTTGTATTGTAAAAAAGTTCCACATGGTTCAAGAGTGTAGCCCCAAAAATTTACAGCTCTGATTATGAGCTGGTTTTCAACAGCAGCCGCCGTGGCTCAGTTGGTTAGTGCGTTGGACCGCGAGTCGCAGGCAGCAACCTCAGGTTCAAATACTGCCTGTAATAACACCTAAAAAAATAACGGGAAAACTCGTTTTCTCTTTCGGTGGCTGTCCTCTCAGCTGGAAATGGCAAACCTCTGAGAGTAAAAATTGCCTATGAAAGAGCTCCCAACCTGCCGTTCGGAACCGGCAGAAAACTGTAGGTCCCTTCCACCCGCATGCAAATTCACACGCACAACAGGGGTGGTTGCGGAAAGCTAGGCCTTAGTCTCGCGTAAGCGGGCTGTCGTGCCAGTCAACTAATAAATTAATTATTTCAACAGCAGAACAGTACACATTTTCGAACAATGGGAAGCATAAAATCATTTTAACATAATAAATTTTAACTATATTCTCTTTAAACTAGAGTTTGTAACATCTAGAAAAATGTTTTTTCGATATTAAACATTTTCACCACCACGAAGAGAATTACTTCAGTTTCAACTTCTGGTACGCAGGACGAATTATTAAAACGATTTAAATTTATAAACAAAATTTTGTAAGATAAAAAATGTTTATTTACCCTTCAACTCACTGCTTCATACACATATCTACATATATCCTCCCAAAGGAAAAAATAAATTCATTGACAATGTGAATAAAATTGTAAGCGCCCTCCCCCAAAACATGAAACGCTCGCGCCACTGTTGTGTCTCGGCGGTCGGGTATGGCCGCATGCTGCCGCCCGCCTTACGCAGCACATAAATTACGCTAGTTAGACTAATGTGAGTCGTAAAATAATGCCAAGTAAGGTAGGCACCAGGTAGAAGTGCGGCTGTGCGGCTGTTTGGCGGCAAAGGTAAAGGTAACACATTTACCTTAATGCTCAAGCTAAAGTGAAATATTAAAGTGTTTGGACTTAGGTACAATTTTAGGTTGGCCACAAAATCACAAATGTTATGTGCAGCAGCATTAAGACGGCTTCCAAATGTGACCCAAACATATAAACATAGTTTAAGCGAAAAAAACTGGAGCGGTTAAGGGATTTTTTCGCACACTCACACAAATTTAATTGAATTTGTTAGCATTTGGTGTACATGAACGAACTTAAATATTAGGACAAAAAAACAGAGCAAGAACTTAAGTCTTTTGAGCTTCGCTAAAGCTAGAAAGTATGAAATCATTTTGGTTTTTTTATGGCTCAAAAATACTTTTTTATAAACATATATTTTATAATTCTCAAATGTTGACAATTTTGTCATATTAAGAGTTGACAAGGTGTCTTTGCACATATCATAAGACAAAACTTTTAAACCATTAAGTAGTTTACTTGACACATAATTTGAGATAAAAAAAATTAATACATATGTAGATCAAACTTCAATGGGATGTTTTATCTTAAAATTTCTTCTAAAATTATTTTGAGCACGCTGCATGTTTTCGCTCACACCGGTCCCCAGGAGATCACTTTGAACGCTGTCTGCTCCAAGGCCTTCACGTCGATACCGTGGGCGGCCAGAGGCTTCAACACCTCAACCACACTCGGAGCTCTCTGCAATAGAATACAAATTGCAAATGAACTTTTCCTTTTTTAGCCTTTTTGGAAAACTAATAATCCACAACATAGTTAGAGAATGTTGCACTGACCAGAGCCACGTTGACCATGGAGCGCAAATCCACACTGCGCAACGCTCTGTAGAACTTTGCGAACGCGGCGCTCTTCTGTCGCTTTTGTTTGATCATTTGCACGTATTCGTCGCGCGGCAGATGATCCACCAGTTCCTCGACGAAACCGCTAAACGAGCGAAAGTCCGTAACATGCGGCGGCATCAGCGGCGTTGCATTGTCCTTCAGATGCGGCGGCAGCTGGGCTTTGGTCATCAACACAATTTCCCATTCCATATCCGGAGGCGGCAAACCGGCCACCGCAGCTGCTCGATCTTGTGCCGAGTAACGCGGACACGGCGGCTGGCATGAGTACGGTTCGTTGTCGTTCGTATTGGCGGCGTTCGTATTGGCGTCCGCCAGTAAATGCAGATACGTCATCAGCTCAACGATTTCGGGCACTTGCTGAACGCGTTCCAGCAGTTGGCCGAATTGCGAGCTGCGCAAATACTTGACCGCTTCGCGGAAATTCGGATCGATAATGTAATGCTTGGCGATGAGTTCATCGACAACGGCGGCGGGTATGAGGTCGACGAAATCTTTCAGCTCGCGCAGAATTTCGGGCGAGATTTTGGCCGGCGTATGCGCCACGGCTGCCGAGCTGTCGCCCACAAGTGCGCCCAGCACCAGCGGCAACATTAGAGCGTACAACATTTCTACTGTTTCCTTCTATTGCTTCCTATTGACTTATTTTATGGCAAGAAATTTGCATGAATTCTTTTCACTTTGGCACAAGCGCGCGTTTCTAGTGGCGAACGAATACTGAAACGGCGGCGCGACACAACAGTCTTTGCTTATCGGCAATGCTGTTGTTGTCGCTGTCGCCGCTTGTCGTTTGGATTTATTTGCTACAGTTTGGTGGCTTTCGCTGCTTTGCGCTGATTATGCTACGTAAGGGCAGCATTACTCGAGGCGTAACGTTGCGGAAGGAAACGTAGTTTAGATAGGTGCATGAAGATGGTATATCAGTGTAGCTCAGCGGATATAGTGAGAATATATGGATATATAATATATGTATATATATATATCAAACTGATTTCACTCTGTATCTATGTGTGAAGGTATAGAAGCATAGAGAGAAACCTGTATGAGAGAAACCGGTTTCACTTGACAGGAATACAGTTGACAAACATATAAATTAGACATGATTTAGTGCACGATTTTTCGATATCGGCGATAAAGAACCTTAAATTTGGTGAAAAAGTACAATATGGTATATGAGCTCAAAAAATGTTGGAGCTAGAGTGGATTTAAATGATGTTGTATCGAGGTCAAAGTACTCAAAACAGCTGGGAAATTCGACAAATTGCACCACAGCTCCTCAGAAGTTGCTCTTAGAGGGTTAAAATCTATGACTGACCCCCACTAGTTTTCCCTACTGAACATTTCTTTCAACCATATTTATACCATATCTCCAACACTTAATATGGCTCCCATACAAAATGATCGTTTTCATAAAATAGGCTCCCACTGCTCCCGGGTTGGCCCCAGGTGTGTCAAATGTAAGACCAACACTAATTTATTTTCTCTTCCAAAGTTTTCTTCCAAACATACCTACCCGCTATCTCCAAGTCTTAAGGGGGCTGCCATACAAAACTGGCAATTTTCTATGGAATTGGCTCTCCACTTGTAAGTGTAGTAGTTCAGTAAGCAATGAAACATCGTATCTCGGAAACTACTAAACCGATTTGAATGAGTTATTCAGTGATTAGCAACATTCTTAAGTACAAAAAATACAAAATTGATTCATTTTCAAAAATTCACCGCCAGATGCCGTCTCCCATACAATCGAAATTGTGAGGTAGTCAACTTTTCGGTTTCTACGAAGCAATAATCAAAATGTATTGTCGAACCTCCCCATTTCGAATATCTAAATCTCTATAGATTCATAAATAGATACATAGAGAAATCTATATGCAAAAATATAGAAAGAAACCAGTAGAACTGAAGAGAACAATACAGTCGACAAGCATTTGGAACCTCAGAATATGAAGTCTTCATCACCAGCTACCATCTAAAGTGTGGCCAACAATTGCTATGCTGCTCAACGTAAAGAATTAAGAAACTACCTGCCCCACAAAATCACTACACTACCTACACTTCCACTATGTTTGCCTTAAAACGTCTTGAATCATTCTGCAATAGCGAATGAAAAGCGAGAAGTTGGCACAGCAGTGAATGAGGACAACAGTGGCGTTCATAATATTGATATTTTTTTTAGTTCGATATTTTTTCTAATGAAAATTATTTGCTCATATAAAAGTGAAAGCATTAATAGCAATTTCTCATTAAAAATTAATTTAAAAATTTTATACAAAAGCTGAAAACAAACAGCACCCACCACTGTACACTGAGTTCGATTACAATGTTGTCAGCAATAATAATTGCTCATGTGTTGATCGTTAGCGGGAATTTGCAGTAACAGCACAGGCGGCGCTCATGTTTGGGGAAGTGTTATTCAAGATAACAATGTGTGTGCGTGTGTGTGTGTGTGTTTTGTTTATAATAATTTTTTTAATTGACTGGCACGACAGCCCGCTTACGCGAGACTAAGGCCTAGCTTCCCGCGACCACCCGTGTTTTGTTTATAGTAAAACAAAAAAAACAAACGTGCGCAATGGAAACAGAAACGAAATCACTATAAAAATGCCACTTAGCGAAAAATCAAAACAAAATTATTAGGTATGGGTTCAATCTTATCGGCAATGCCACAATGCCAACTGTGCTAGTTGAAATCTTGACGAAATTCAATATTATTTGGAATAAAAAAAATGTGTGTATTTTTGTTAGTGATCGTAAGATAAGATAAAACTTAAGAAAACATATTTGTAATTTGCGTAACATTTTTCATTTCGAAGACGATCGGTTGAAGTCACGAACTTTAGTTTTAACTTGGGTTTAGCTAAGAGAAGTGAGATTGTGTGTGTTATTTTTAGGGTCGATTTCTTTACGCGGAGTTGAAATCGTAACTTTTAAGTAAGTCAACTTACAAATCTGAAGTTAGCATTTTGATGGAAGTTATTATTAAAAAAAAAGTGGAATGAGGAAACCTGAATCGTTGTTGTTGTAGTAAATTTCTTAAACAAATTAATGAAGTCCGAGTTAAGTTCTTTGCTTCTGTTCCGACATCTCAAGACAACGCAATCTTGCTGGCACATGAGTTGGCCGAACTGGATGAGGTGGCGGCGCAAGGCCTGAAGCATTTGTTGAAATATGACAAAACGTCGCCTTAGAAAACAAATGTCGTATGTTCCATTGAGCCTAGTAAGACATACGACATTTGTTTTCTCACGCGACGAAAAGCACTCGTTTTCTCACAGATCAATACAACAACTAATAAATGGGTCTTAATCTGGCATCTGGCATTGCTAAGGACCTAATAAGGGTCTATGTGTTTAGTCACCATAACTGGCTAAACAGTCCTGCGGTGTAGCATGGGATTCAATTTTTCCACTTAACATTTAAGTTTCTCCTCAAATTCTGCTTCAAGCCGCTTAAATTTAATTTTTTTCGTTTATTATACACATCTCATTTTTTAAATTTTGTTAAATTCTTTAATAAAAGTCATGTATATTTTTCCTACGTGTTTCATTAATTTATATTTATTTTAAAACATAAATATTTAACAAGGCACTTAAAATGCAAAAACGTCTCTTCAAATTCTGCTTCAAACCGTTTAATTGAATTTTTCGTGCAGGTAAATGCAGGTTCTTCAAATTTTTCTTCTGCTTCATGCCGTTTAAATTTAATTTTTTGTGTATATTTTTTTAGATATTTTTTAATTTTTAAATAAAAGTATTGTGTACCTTTTATAGGTATTTTACAAATTTGTAATAATTTTAAAACATAAATATTTAACAAAACTCTTTAAATGCAAAAACTTCTCTTCAAATTCTGCTTCAAACCGTTTAATTGAATTTTTTCGTGCATTTATCAAATTCCTTTTTTATTTGATATATTTTGTTTTAATTTTTAAATATTTTGTTTAGAACTCTTTAATACAAGTCCTGCACATTGCTATGATTTTTATAAATTCTTAATTTTTCCAAACATATATTACCAAAACACTTAAAAACGCAATTTAATTGCAAAAACTTGCCTACATAATTTTCACCAACATTACAACTACAAGAAATTAAAACCACCTTCACAAGGATACTCGGCGAGAGCAAAACTTACAGCCACGTTAAAAGTCATCAACATTTATTATGATGACACAATTCCCGGGTGTGTAAAAAAACGGATAGGAAGCAACGAGCACACAAGGAAAAACCTCAAGAAAAAAAGTGCAAAGTATGTGTGCAATGCGAATCACACATTCCAACAGCCGCACACAAACAAACACCACTCAGCCATACATATAGATGTACATACATACATACATATGTATGTCAGTGTGTGGAGTATGAGACAGAGGCAGCCAGCTGCCAGAATGCTGACGAAGTGGGCGGCGCACTGCATTACTGACACTGTCAGCAATGCAACGGAAATATGGAATGAAGACATTCGCATAGTTTTGCACGTAACAGCAAAGGACCCACACACACGCGCTCATAGGGACTAGTGTATATTTTATAATATCCTTATGATCCTTGTACGGACACAGCGCACTTGCCATGTTCGGCTCAAAGCAACAAATTTGTGAGTTTTTTTTGTCATCATCATCTTGTTGTGCGCTTGTCTGTTCGCGTGGCCTTCAATCTGTGGCTGGCTGAATGACTGTTTGGCCGGGCGTAATGCGCGCGTTGCAACTGCTGGAGCCGTAGACCGCATGGCACCGCTGGCATGCTGGCGATTAAACATTAGCCACGAACTGAGCAGCCGTTGACGGAACGCATCTGTTGCATTCGTTGTAACGAATGTGTGCTATGCTGCGCTCTGCTGTTTAGTGAGCAGTTGGAATATGTGTGGCTATATTTTTTTTATGTGAGGGCTAGTGAAATTTGTCTCACTGTGCCTAGTGCGACAAATGATGTCATGGAATTTTTTAAAACGCAAGCAATAAAACTTGGCGTTAAGAAAGTAATTTGCACTATTTTTGAAGCAGGTTAAAATATGTTCGAGAACACATTGAACTATTTAAAAATTACATAAATCAAAAAATTTAACCAAAAAACTTTATATTTATAATCCAATTTTTGTTCATCATGAAGTAGGAAAAAGATAGTTTGAGATTTTTTTAGCTGCGAGAAATGAAAAAAAATTGATTTATTTTTGGAGCGCATATTTACAACAAAATTGAGAACGATTGAAGCAAAACATTTTTATATTTAGTATGCAATTTTTGCTCATCATAAAGTAAAAGAAACAATTTAATATTTATTCAAGCTTCGAGAAATATAAAAAAAAATTGATTTATTTCTCAAGCGTATATTTGCAACAACATTGAGAAAAACCATTAAAGCAAATCTCACTATGTCCCTTAACAAATTTTTACAAACAAATAATTAATGAACCCGGTAATTTTATTTTTTTATTTTTTTAATTAAACTTAAACTTGTTTACTTATAAATCTCATCAAGGACGAGATTTCTAAGGACCTAAAATTTTGTGTTTAATTAAACTTGCACTTATTAACCTGAATTAGCCCAGTGTTGCCATATGGCAACGCACAATAGACATATTTTCAAACGATCATAACATACAAACGACTATAGATACCGTTACTTTGAAACACATTTTGAACGCAGAATTGATCCTGCTTTCACTTAAAATCATTTGGGCAACAGTGCGTGTTTGTTTGTATAAAGTAGTGCATCGTAAATTGAAGACATAATATTTAGTGCCCAAAAAAAATGGGCATGAAAAAGTAGGTAAATTTAGACCTACTTAAAATATATACTTATCATCTTGATCGCGTAATGAAATATATTTTATTTTAAGTGTTTGAAGAAGGGAGTAATGTCCCATAAGTGTGCTACTCTGAAAAAATACTTTTTGTGATATTTTTTTGAAGTTTTCTGTGCCTGTTGCCATATTTCAACAGGACATTCCGAGCGTCCTGTGGGCAGGATTTAAAAACTAATGATGCAGTTTTTTCATTTTGCATATAAAGAGTACCTATGCTCCTAAAAAATCTTTTTGAAATTCGAAAAAAAATTTACGTGGGCTAATTCGGGCTAACTACTAAACCTCATCAAGGACGACATTTCTAAGGACCTAAATTTTTTTTACATTTAAACCACGTCAAGAGCGATATTTCTAAGGATTTTCTAACGAAACCATTTTAAGGACGAGAATTCATCAAGGACAAGATTTCTAAGGACCTAAAATTTTGTATTTATTTAAACCTACACTTATTAACGAATAAACCTCATCAAGGACGACATTTTTAAGGACCTAAATTTATATTACATTTAAACCAAGTCAAGAGCGATATTTCTAACTAAACAATTTTAAATTTAAACTTACATTTTTTTAACAAAAAATCTCATCTAGAGCGAGAGGACTTTCTAAACTTTTTTATTTTAAACTTACACTTATTTTCCAATAAATCGCATCAGGAGCGAGATTTCTAAACAAAAAAATTTCTTTCACAAAAAAATCGGTGCAACTGATGAGCAAAAAGGAGGAGATCAAACTCGCCGTTTTTATCACAGAGGAGATAGGACCACTGGTCTAGAGGAGATCATGCAACCAGAATGGGCGTCCTTTACAAGACCAGAAGGAAACTATTCATAATTTCTTTTGTACATACCTGGCCTTAGCAAGAAAGAGAATGAAAACTAGGGAAAATTAATGAAAATTAGGGAAACCTTTACTTGAGGATAAATCTCAAGCAGAAAAAATACGATTTGCAGCCTCTGCAAACGCCTCGAGATGGCTGTAAAACAGCCAGGATTCGGAACGATCTGAATAGCCGCTACTGGCATCTAAAGTGGTATTTAAGCAGAGCATTAGTGCTAATTGGATGTCAGGGACATAGCGAGCCTAACCAATCTGAGCAGCCTACACTTATAGTAACTCTGCATTCATCTTACTAACTGCAACAACAGCCAGCAGTTTGCAGTCTGCAGTCTGTTTATCGCTTAATACCCACCAAGGATCCTATTTTGTAAAATAGTTCCCTCACTTACTTTCTTCATCCAAAAACTGTGCGCTTATACACTCATTTCCATTTTTGTTGAATACGCTCAAGTGCACTTGTGGCCTTGTCGAAACGTGCTGCCCGCTCACACCGATGCAATAAGCGCCACACGCTCTCCACTACCTTCACTATTCCGCCTCTGCTTCCGCAAGTTTCACCCAATTTGGCCGTTCATTCTGTACCGCACCGAGCACCGATTGCGCATTAGCGTGTTTCCCTTTGTCATTTCCTCTACGTTTTGCTCGCTTCAACAATGAAGACATTTTGTGTGTCTGTGTGTGTGTGTGTCTGCTCGTTGTGTTTAGTTGCTTGTTGTAAAATGTAAAACATAAAAGAAAATGCGGTAATATTTTGGACAAAAAAAAAGTGGTGCGGCAAGCAAAAAAGCAAGTAAAACAATTACAAGTGATACTTGCGCTTATGCGCCTAAAAGTGCGCAATATAATTTGCATAATGCCCAAACATAACCGCAACTGCCGCACATTGCCACAGCCGTCGACCGCAGCGCAATGCAAATGAGTGCAAATTGAATAGAATTTAGCGTTTTGTCGCACTTCCGGGGCGCGGCGACGTCGAGGTGTGAGGCTGCTTGAGCGAGCATTGGGCGTTGAGAAACGTGACTCGTAGGTGAGCATGGAACATATAGCTGACACTTGTCTTGAATGCTTTCGACTGTCTCATTTTGTAATGTTGAGCTTCAAATCTTCCATTAACTTTTTGTTTAAAAGGTTTCCTTGTCTGCTTGTTGTAACAACTCCAGCAATGTTTTATACAGAATCTGTTGACATCTCAGTGCTTGCCCAAGCAATTCAACAATCAATCGCTCTCAATATCATCCAATCCATTTGCACATTTTTAATGAAATCAATTTTCAATCAATTGCCAAACATACGAAGCAAAAAAAAACGACACTCAAAATTAACCCAAAAAACATGACGTTGAAAAAAATGGAACGAGTTTTTTTATTTCCGGAGGCTATTTATTTATTTTAACGACACTTTAACCGTAAAGTGACCACTTTCAATAAATGTTTTTTTTGGTTGTTACATACTGAACAGCAAATAACAATAACAATAATTTGGCACTTTGTGATGCTTCAACTGGTAGGTACTTAAAATTTATTCCGCCTAGAATCTTTACTACATTCGAGCACAAAACTCTTCTATCGCTATTCAAATGCACATGGTCACCCTGTCAATGGGCTCTGTCACTAGCGTTGCTTTTGCTGTTCATTTGTTAACTGCGAAACTGAACATTTGCAAATTTCCGCATATTATGTGTGTGTGTGTGCCTTTTCGTTGCCATTTAAATTTTTTTCGTAGACCATTTGTGCAACTCACAGAATTCGAGCCTGGACAGTAAAATTGAATTTCTGCCGCGGGACACATTTAAGCAACACACAACTCGCCATATTTCAACAGCATAGATTGGACTATTGGCAATTTTGAGGGGCGGGGGGTGGGGGGTGCGGCAGAGCGGAAATGGTGTAGTGAGCATCACTCAGCGCAGTTAGCATAAAAATTTATGCAAAAGGTGTGAAGACTGGACCGTGGCAAAGTTCCTTTCAGTAAGAATCTGCATGCGTTGGCAAGTTGGGCGTATTTTAGTCAGAGTCAACGTCAACAATGACAATTTGGGGCCTTTTCGAACTCACGAAATATTTCTAAAAATTCGTTAAATTTTCTTTTTTCTATTGGTTATTCAATTCAGGAATTCTTGGTAGGTAGAGAGTTGGAAGTAGATGCAGATGTAGTAGAAGCATACTTGGGACACAAAGACTTTACAGCTTCTCTTTTCTTTCTAAAAATCATACTTTTAGTTGGTTACTCATCCTTTTTTCTATTGAAGAGAGTTGAAAATGGATGAACATGTTTAGGCCCATAAGACTTCACAGTATTTATTTTCTTTATAAAAATTCTACTTTTAGTTCGTTACCCACTCTTTTTTCTATTGAAGATTTAAGTTAGCAGTATTTAGTAAGTAGAAGCCGTAAAGGTTTGGCTTCAAAGAAGATCGTACTTGGAGCAATAAGGCTCCACAGGATCTCATTGGTTTATAGAAATCCTGCTTTTACTTTGGTGATCTTTCTTTTTTTATTAAAGATTCAAGTTAACAATATTCGGTGCGTTGTGGTCTCTAAAGACATTACATTTGGACTAATAAGACTCCACAGATACTCCTTCCTTAATAAAAATCCCACTTATAGTTCGTTAACAATTCCTCTTTCTGTTGAAGATTTAAATTGGCAGTATTTGGTAGGTGGGGAGCGTTGTGACCTCTTACGACATTACAGTTGGACTAATAAGACTCCACAGATACTCCTTCCTTACTAAAAATCCCACTTATAGTTCATTACCAATTCTTCTTTCTGTTGAAGATATAAATTGGCAGTATTTGTTAAGTGGGGAGTTAAAAGGCTTTAACTTTATACGAGATCATACTTGAACCAATAAGACTCCAAAGAATCTCTTTTCTTTCTAAAAATTCTACTTTTAGTTTAAAACCCATTTTAGGTTCTATCATAGATGTAAGTTAGCAGTATTTAGTAAGTAGAGAGCCAAAACACTTTGACTTCAAACGAGATCATACTTGGACCAGTAGGACTCCAAATCCTAAAGAGTCCTGCTTTTAGTTCCATGCTCTTACTTACCCATTCTTCTTTCTATTGGTGAGTAGGGAACTATAATGGCTCAACATCAAACAAGTTCATACTTGGATCAATAAGACTCCAAAGGGTTCTCGTTCGTTTCTAGAAATTCAACTTTTAGTTTGGTGATCTTTCTTCTTTCTATTGAAGAATCAAGTTAGCAGTATTTGGTAGGTAGAGTGTTGGAAGTGGATGCCCTAAAACGAGAGCATATTTGGGCCAATTGAACACCAGAAGATCTCGTTCCTTCCTAACTTCAAACCAGATCATATTTGGACCAATACGACTCCAGAGACTCCAGTCTACTTATTAGTTTGGTAATCTGTATTCTTTCTATCGAAGATTCAAGCCAGCACTATTTGGTAGGTAGAGACCTGAAAGTGTGTGACCTCTAACGAGATCATTCTTGGACCAATTAGACTCGTTGTTTTTAAGGATCTCGATCTCATTTCTTTCTGTAAGTCAAGAAGCAACAAATAAAAAGGGAATTATAATGGATTTTCATTGAATACTTGGGATCTGCCTAATGTGAGATTTTTTTCTCGGCTTCTCACCAAATCCATCTGTCGCTTACTTACAGCTAATCAGTTCAATATCAAGTCAGCAAATTCTGAGCAAACCCCATTGTGGTCACACCTCACCTGCTCTGCAGCTTCCCAGTTCTGTTGCCGACTTTACTCAGTTATATGCCCAAAGTTTCTCTCACTTGACAACAAGGGTTAAGTTAGTGCTATGCAAATTATCTACGCATTTGGTGTGAGCAATAAAACCGAAGCCTGTGTGTGTGCACAGAACACACAAAACAATGGTTGGTCATTTCGGCCTTGGGCTATTTTCTGACAACTGTCAAAAATGCAAAAACAAAGACATTTTTCCCCAAACTGATGTCACTCGACTAGGGGAACTACGAGTATGTTAGAGGCAATGTGCAGTTTTCGGCGAGGGGAGAAATGCCAAGTGAAACGCCAAAACGAGGCAATTTATATGCTGACGAATATTTGCACACAGGCATAAACTTCTTTTGTTATTACGTTTTGCGAGTGGCCTTAATGATGTTTGTAGCCAAGTCGCATTAATACAGGGTCCCAAGTTCATGCACTAAACAGTCGTTTAACCCTTTCAGGTCAATTTCCTTCCTTCCTTCTTGAGATGCAAATTTTTCTTTCAAACTCTTGACTTGCATTTAACATTTTAGCAATAAAATACAACAAAATATCAAAAATATCATTTAGGTTGAGAATTACAGCTCAATAAATTTTGTACGATATATCGTACAATAGTCCGCAAAGGAGTAAACATTTATGAAATTTTTGTTCAGTTTTTTTTTTAAGTTTTATGAACAATTCATTGGTTTTTTTTTATAGAAAACATAAATTATAGCAACAAAAAATTAAAACGTGACTTCATTTTGATCGAAACCTATATAAATTATATATACAAGGTGCGTCCCAAAGTAAACAGGACTTTTGCAATAGGGACGTTTCTGGTGGCGCCATCTATGTGTGAGGACATGCGTTGGAAAGGTACATCTTTCATTCACATACTGTCTAAATTTCATGACATTTGGTCTAGTAGACGCCGAAATATCCCGCTCAATGTGACAGTATGTTTTTAACTTTGGTACGAGAATGTCGATCGAACAAAGAGCTAATATTAAGTTCTGTTTTAAACTTGGTAAAACTTTTACCGAAACGTTTAAATTGTTAAAGCAAGTTTATGGTGATGATTGTTTATCCCGTGGCCGTGTTAATGAGTGGTTGAATCGATTCAAGAATGGTCGTGAAGACTTGAATGACGACGAACACGTCGGCCAGTCGAAATTTGTGATTACTGACGATGCCATCAAAACTGTGCGTGATTTTATCAAAATGCAGCCAAAATCATCATTGGAATTGATGGAAATGGAATTGAACATCTCCAAAACATCAATTGATCGCATTTTAACCGAACATTTGGGTCTCCGTAAAGTGTGTTCTCGCTTCATTCCGCACACTTTAACCGACGACCAAAAAGCGCAGAGAATTGAGCACGCAAAAGACATCGTTCGGGAAGCCAGACGTGATCCAAATTTCTTGTTCAACATCGTAACCGGTGACGAAACGTGGTGCTTTCAATATGATCCCGAAACAAAGCGTCAAAGTGCCGAATGGAAGCACCCAGATGAGCCAAATCCGAAAAAAAACCGCCGTGAGAAGTCAAAAATCAAAACTCATCTCATTTGTTTCTACGATTCAAAGGGAATAATTCATCGAGAGTTTGTTCCACCGGGAAAAACAATTAACGCTTTGTTTTATGTTGAAGTTTTGAAGCGTTTGGTGCATCGCATTCGTCGTATTCGGCCAGAATATCGCGAGGAAGGAAGTTGGCGTTTATTGCATGATAATGCACCGGCTCACAGAGCCCTAGTTACGACTGATTATTTGACCAAAAATCGCATTTTTACCATCAATCATTCACCGTATTCGCCTGATATGGCTCCCTGTGACTTCTACTTATTCGGTCAGTTGCATTTGCCGATGAAAGGAAACCGTTATAAGGACGTTGAGGACATCCAAAAGGCTTGTACCAACATTCTGAAGGCGATGCCGGCCGATGACCTAAAACACTCATTCCAAATGCTTTTGGACCGTGCAAAACGTTGTATCGAAGCAGAAGGAGAGTATTTTGAATAAATAAAAAGAATTATACAAAAATAATCATCCGTTTTCTTTATTTTATAAAAGTCCTGTTTACTTTGGGTTTCACCTTGTATAAACAATTGAGTCACATTTATCTGGCCTTACATAACTGTTGTTGTTGTTGCAAAGCCCTTTTCCCCTCAATAAAACACAGAATCAATTAAAATTCGTGCAGTTTTACAGAAATATACTGAATATAGCCGATTCCTTATAGAGTAGTTGGAGTGGCAAGTACGCATGTCTAACTTTACATAACCTGTGTCTGCCCAGTAAAACAGAAACTCCTCTATTAATTCTTGTTTTTAATAAAAATTGAGGAATAGTCAAATTTTATGAGTCACGTGGTTTACAGATGGGCGTGGCAGGCATGCGAACGCAAAAATTCTATTGCCAAACCCACAACTTGAAAAAAATGCAAACATCATTTGCAACCTTTGCCTTCCATTTGTACGATATATCGTACAAAGCTTTGCAACCTTTGTGGTCATTTGTACGATATATTGTACAATTCTTTTAAAGGCTCGGGAAAAATATTTAGACGCAAAAAATGTTAAATTTAATAAGTTTTATAAATCAACTGAGGTACAAACTATGAAATTGTTTGGCTTTTTGCTACTAAAAAGTATAACATATTTAAAAATTCCTCCGCAGAAACATCGCATCGCCAAATTCTTGCAAAGAGCTGCTTACAAAACTCACTCACACTGTGTAGCCACTGCTATTGTGATTTATATTTTTAAACAGAATGGTACAACACAACCTACTTAATGAGAATTAAAAAGCCGTTTCATAAAAAATGCTTTCGCTGTCAAATAAAAAATCTTTAAAAAAAAATTGTACGACGTATCGTACAAATTTTCGGAAAGGGTTAACTTCTCAACTGATATTAAATTATAACTTTGCATGCTTGTAACTAAGTGTCAATGCTTGAAATGCTTTTTTGCGCATTTTCAATTAAAAAAAAAAATGAAATATGATTTCGTAATAATACATTTAAGCAGCTTAAATATTCGCGCGCACTGTAAACCTCAAAGTCGTTAAAAAATTCCGCTTTTAGCCGCATTAAGCACCCTGTAAAAATAAATTTAAAAAACTAAACTAGACGATTGGTACGCAAGTCACACTGTCACGTCAAAACACATGCACACATACGTAGAGTACATGTGATGTTGTATGTGTCAGGGAGTTGGTAAAAAAAAAATAAACAAAAATCTACAGCAGCAACCGAGAGCGCGCATGAAAAAATCGCATAAAACGGGAACGAGAAATAAAAATTTCAATTCAAATACAAATGGAAAAAGTTTTTCCATTTTTTTCAACACGTTTTCTCTTGTTTTTTTTTGTTGTTGTACCCTCCCGGTAGCTGTTCGTTAATTCTTTTTGGCTTCGCTGTCATTCGGACTGGGGGCAAATTTTCATTTCATTTTCATATGAAATTCCATTTCACAGTAGCCTTTCAATGTCCAACTGTGGCGTTCCAACTTCAAAATATTTTCATTGTTTGTGTGGCTGTGTGTGTGTGTGTATGTAGTTTGTGTGAGAGCGTGTCTGCGTTAATGTGATCTGTTAAAACGTGTTGATGGCGCTTATTGTTTTTATTTATTTGCCTTTTTTTCGCGCGATTGTTACGCTTGTTTCTGTTGTTGTTGTTGTTGTTGACTTTGTATTGGAGGAATTGTGGTATTTTCGCTTAATTTTCGTATTTGCTCAACTGTGTGCAATAAAACACAAATAATTGAAATTATAAATAAAACACAACAAAAACTAAAAAAAAAAATAAATCTTTCAAATCTACTCGACATAAATTCACACATTGTCATTTGGTTGGCAACTTTTTTGTCCCATGTCCAAGCTTAATTGTCATTGTTCAAATATTTCAAATGTACTAAAAATTGAGTATGCGGAAAAAGATTTATGAGCTCATACATACATTCAGACATACTCGTACATTATCAGATAAAAACTTATTATAGTAAAATATTTAAAAGTTTTAGGTGGCTTTGGCGAACCATATAAATTTTAAATACAATTTAACACTAAAAAAATAAACGTCTTCAAAACAAAATTTGATAGAAATACTAAAAAAAACAAATATTTAACCCTTTCCTGTCAATTTCCACATTTCTTGAGATACAAATTTTTCCTTCAAAATATTGACTCTCATTAAACATTTTAGCAATACAATACAAAAAAATTAAAAAAAAAATAATTTTGGTTGAGAATTACAGCTTCATCAATTTTGTACGATACGATCGTGCAATGGTCCGCAAAGGAGTAAGAATTCATGAATTTTCGTTTCGGTTTTTTAAGTTTTATGAACAATTTATTGATTTTTTTGATAGAAAACATAAATTATAACAACAAAAAATTAAAACATGATTTAATTTTGATCGAAAGTTATATAAATTATATATATAAACAATTGATTCACATTTATTCGGCCTTATATAACCGTTGTTGTTGTTGTTGTAAAGCCCTTTTCCTCTCAATTAAACACAGATTCAATTAAAATTCGTATAGTTTTACAGAAATCTACTGAATAAAGCCGATTCTTATTATCGTAGTGGGAGTGGCAAGTACGCATGTCTAACCTTACATAACCTATGTCTGTCCAGTAAAACAGAAACTCGTCTAGTAATTCTTACTTTTAATCGAAAATTGAGGAATAGTCTAATTTTATTAGCCACGTGGTTTACAGAGGGGCGTGGCAGGCATACAGACGCAAGAAATCTGTTACCAAGCCTATAACTTAAAAAATGCAAACATAACTTGCAACCTTTGCTTTCCATTTGTACGATATATCGTACAAAGCTTTGCAACCTTTGTGGTCATTTTTACGATATATCGTACAATTTTTTTAAAGGCTCGGGAAAAATATTTAGACGCAAAAAATGTTAAATTTATTAAGTTATAAAATCAACTATAAATCAACTGAGATTCAAGCTTTGAAATTGTTTCGCTTTTTGGTACCAACAAGTATTACATATTTAAAAATTCCTACGCAGAAGTACCGTCATTTCCTGGTTTTTCAAATTCTTGCAAAAAGTTGCTTACAAAATGCACTCATACTGTGTACCTACGGCTACTATGATTTATATTTTTAAACAGAATGCTACAAGACATCCTACTTAATGAAAATTAATAAGCTGTTCCATAAAAAATGCGTTCGCTGTCAAATAAAAAATCTTAGAAAAAATTGTACGATATATCGTACAAATTTCTGGAAAGGGTTAAAAATTAAAAACTCTCAAAATGACCGCAATGGTCTTTCTAGTTTTAAATCAACAGTGGTTAAATGTTTACTAATTAAAGAAATATTTCCCAATGACCTCGATTTGCCTCCCAAATTGACCATACAACTGCAGAAAAAAAGGTATTCAAGATTAGCAAAGAAGAAGAGGACCGCTTCTACGTTGAAAGATCATCCTTTGAACTTATAAACTGCGAAAAATACTAATCTATCAGAGACATATGGAAGAAGAATTTGTGGTAGACCGCAGAGATTGCCATTGTCAGCACATAGATGGGTCGACGTTTTTTTGAAGTGATTGTTGAAGAATGAGATTTTCCTGTCACTAATGACGGAGGACATTAGTAACAGGAATAGGATTCAAGTATGCTTCTTTAAAGATTAAGAATCACCTTGTCTGAAGCTTTGAACGGTTAAGTATGGGTTGGGAAGGTCACTTGCAACATTGACGGAGCTGCAAATATTGCTTAACGATGCTTTACAAAGTCTCACAAGCTTTGCAGAGATACCAAGTTCAGACAACGCGGCGTATAAGTGATCCCTTATTAAGGCAGGTTTCTACCTTGTGCGGCCGAGAAAACATGTTTTTTTTGAAAAATTGTTGATGGGAAGGTTTTTAAGATAAACACTGGAAACACACTTCAGATGTACACTTTTTTCAGATGTAGGTATATGTTTATTGTACAAGTAAAAAAAGTTTCAAGATAAAATATGCAAAGGGGGGGGAGGGGGCCATCGAGCAATGGCGGCAGGACTTCCTTACTCGCGGAAGTCCTGCCGCTGTTTGAGATGACTTGAAACACAAAAATGAAATTTTTTTCTTATTCTGTATCCTTTTGTCTATGGCTGGAACTAGGATTTTAAAAAAAAAATGAAAAATGAAGGAAATATGCGATTTTGACTAAAAAACTCAATTTTTACCTATTTTTTCCATACAAATTTCTATTTTTAATGAGAAAAAATTATTATTTCTTGAAGATCCTAGTTTGTGCCATAGCTAAGACCTTGATAAATGACTGTTTAAAATTTCGTAGCTATTGCTCAACTCGTGTGGCCTAAATCACTTCCGCAAGGTCAAAAAATGTAGTTTTGAGAAAAACGCGTTCAAAGTTTTGCTTCAGCGGCTCGGCGCCCTCGACACCGCTACCTGTTTCGTTAAATTGCTTCCGTAATTCGAAAGATTTTAACTTCAAATTTTGGGAGCGTATTCTACAATCATGTATTAATCCAAAAATGCATGAAAAAAAAATAGATTTTTTTCACCGCACAAGGTAGAAACCCCCCTTAAGTTATTGAATGCTGCCTTGTAATCGATAATGAAAAAGTGACTATCGATTTGAATTTCAAGTGTCTGTTGCAGAATTTGACGTCATGTAAATATCTGGTCGACGGTGGGCCTATCAGGTCTAAAGCTGCACTGATAAGGACCAACAGTACTTTGGCGAGTGGCTTCAAACTTTTACATAGTAGTAGTAGTAGTATAAGCAATGGAAAGTACCTATCAACCTATGGGTTGATGCCCCTGTAGGGTAGGTCGGTACCAGCGACTGCGAGTTCACTGAACTTGGTCGATTAGCACTCGTGTACAGTTTTGCTGTCGCTTCCTCGAAGAAGCGAGAGAATAGCTGCTTGTCAGTCCGGTCTCCGGCAGATCGGCTAAAGAGCTAATTAGACTATTCCCTAAGGAATTTATTACTTTCAATGCTAAGACAGAGCAGTCGCAAGGGAAGTGTTCAAGTGTCTCACACTAGTTTGCTTCGCTGTAAAAGTTGCTTCTGTAAAAAGAAGTGTGGGTGATTCCCAATCTTCCTACATGTAGATACTTCTGTAGTGGGCGCAAATTGTTGGCTCACCATTTTTTAGCACAAATTCACAGATGCACATTTGTCATCTGCACACAACAGAAGTGAGCAGCAACGACGGGCTCAAGAATTGGAACAGATCCCGACTATCCTACGACGATGTCAACTGACGATGTTGAAATAGATGTTTCAACTGACGATGTTGAAATAGACGCTTCGAGCTAACTGCTCAATCCGCTTCCCGAAGCATTACTAGATGGTAGTGCCGGGGGGAAGCAAACAAACTAGAAAGAGATGTGTTTAGTGGGTTAAAGTCTCACACTGACGCACAGTGTCGCGATCCCATATAAGCCGTTGCCAAGAATACTTAGCGTTGTCCTATTTCGATGAAACTTGGTGAGATTGTTTTCGTGGTGGAAATTAAGAAATTTACAAAAAATCAATAAAATTGGACCACTGCCATGCCCACCTCCCATACGAAAGAAACTGTAATATTGAAATAACTTTCTTAATATTAGTGATAGAATTATGAAATTTTGTATTTTAGCTTCAAATAATGACATAAAAACTCACACTAAAAATGGGTAGTCTGCCACGCCCACTTTCAAAAGTATTCGTATTTTAGAAGGCTGTTTGCGATACTCGTCCCACGATGTAATTTTAATTGGTAAGTTTTCTAAAACCTTAAGGTGGGCGTGGAAGCTGGAGCATATACATATATAAAGTGGCCAAAACTTTTCCTCTATGAATTCATGTTTAATTTTTTCATCTTGTGATACCATATTTTGGTATAAATGTTTAGATTTTTAAAGTGGGCGTGGCATTCTGCCTACTTTTGATGATAAGAACAATGTGCCAACCTTGTCCTTAATACAGCTCATCATTTCAGCAGCTGCTTTGCCGCTACTTTCATTGAACGTCGGAAGCCATACTTCGAAAAAATCACCATTTTTGACTGTCAGTGCCACTACAAAAAGTAAATGTTTAGGTGGGGACGCAAACTTTGCTTTTTTCATAATTAACATCAACGCCCGTCTTATCGTTAAGTAAATTTATAAGAAAATCAAGTTTTATTGACCGCTTTCTGGATTCAGCTTTACGTCACACTTCGATGAAATCACGTATTTTTAATGGAGGCGTCACTAGATAAATCCGAATAACAACGAAGTAGGCACCTGAAGGCAAAAAATTACTCCGGATTATGTTAATACATACTTTTTTGAGTAATTTAGGGTTGGAACTAAAAAAGTGTTTTTTGACGTTTTTAAACTTTTTTCCACCAAACTTTTGGTTCTTTGTTAGAAGCAAACCGAAAAACGTAATTTTTCAATGTAACGGGATTTCACAGGTATTTCAAAGCACAAACCAAGAAATAGCGCTGCCATACAGGAAAAATTCCAAAGTTTTATTTAATATATAACATGACTATATTAGTACATAAATTATATTTTTATGTGATTTTTCATTCAGCATAAAGAATTGCCCACAAACTTGGAACGAATGTGTATTTTTTAACATCAATTTTGAAGCTACATAAAAATGGAACGGAGTAAGATATTGAAGATCGGAAAGATCGGATTTTTCTTAGTTGAGATATTATCTGTCGACTGTCATATTCATTTTAGTCATATTGTAACATTGATTTTTACCATTTTTGACCACACTCGCCGCACTGTGTGACGGGGACAAGGCTTTCGATGCTTTTAATGTCGATTACAAAAAAAAAACATTCGTCAGTTAAAAAATCACAAAAAAAGAAAAATATTTGTAACAATAAGCGTGTTAAAACTACTCCATTTGGGCATTTAAATGCTAAATGATAACTGGATATTGCAACCAAAGACAAAAAGGTATCATAAAGGTAGTTACATTTTTGAGTTCTCGTAACCTTGTAACTAGTAGTAGGGCACACCAACTGAATCATAAATTGTAACTGAAAAAAACCATCTACCATAATTTGCTTCGAGTGTATTCACATGATTTTAATTAAATATCCTTCTGCGCATATGAACAGTAAAAAACAAAAGTTGAATAACAAGTATAATTTTTATGGGACTTTTATGCAAAGTGCGAAAAAAATTCACACACATTTTATTTGGATTTTGGTGCTGGGCTGAAGCTTTCAATATAACTTTTGTTCGAACCCACACACTGCCACATTCGCCTCGACCAATGCCAAATAAATAGAATTTTTGTCAATAAAATGTTACAACTTAATATGCAAATCGAGTGTATGGTATTGCGCGTGGAACTGTGCGGGTGGGAGGAGGGGAATGCAAACACAATAAACTGCCGCAAACTGAATTGCAGCAAGTTTATTAAATTTTGTGACCAGCAGCGAATGCAAAGCAATGACAAAAAAAATTTTGAACGACAACAGCACCACCAACTACAACAACAACAACAACTACACCAAACCAATAAAGCAACAATTGTGAATAATAGTTTGGCAACAATAGTTTGCAGCTTAAAAATGGCCGCCAATTGCAATTCCACGCTGTTCCTTTGCCATTTCCACGCCATTGTTTTACAGTTACTATTCTTTATATATGTAGTTGTTTTTGTTGTTGTTGTGCTCGTGCATGGCATTTATTTCAATTGAAAATTTCACAAGAATTTATGCGAAATTTTATGTCAATTTTTTACTTTAGTTTATTCCTTTTGTGGTTGCCGCATTTTGCTGTTGTTGTTGTTATTTTTGTCCGTTTTTTTCGTTTGGAAATCTTGAATTTTTCGTGTTTTGCGCAATATTTGTATCTATTTTTTCCACATTTCATTTCCACTGTATGAACATTCATAGTTTTGGCCTCGAGCGATTTTTTATTATTGAATTTTTAGAATTGCATGCAAACGAAAAATTGTCAATTGTTAGCGCCGTCGGCTAGCAAAATGCATAATTGACAAGTTGAATGCACTGTTGTGAAATATGCATTGCGACTGTTGCCAGCTCAAGTGACAAAAACTATCTACTTATTTTTATGTTTTCATTGACGGTATTCACGATGGGCGGCAACTAACTGTTACGCCGAAGAGTCAATTTGAACAATGTTAATCAAGATGGTGAATGACAAAATTCGCAACTGAGACTACATGATGCCGGTAAAGAATTTTGCTGGTGTAGAGGCGCAGTACCCTCAACTTTTAGACAGACGACTCCTAAATGATGAAAAAAGTTGGAGTTGGAAGTCGGAACTACAACTTGAACAGACTTTCCGGTTGCCCAATCACTTCAGGATACTTCAAGGTGAGTTGTTTGGTGTTAGGAAGACTGTGGAGCTCGCCTGCATTGACACCACTGTCGATAAATTTGTACATCGGTAGTCAATCTGTCAATGATGGCAATAACATCTACCTGCATATCATCAAAAAATATCCCACAATGACGAGTGGCAATAGAAATGGCTGGCTCTGAACAGCAAATTGTATGTTTTGAGTGAAATGAGGTATTACACCGTGCGACAGCATTTTTCACACTGGGAAAAATCGATATGTGCGTGAAACTAGAGACCAAATATAGTAATACTGCGTACTCAGTTTTTCATTTCTACATCCTTTGTCCTATTAAAAGGACTTCAAAATTTTGAAGGAGATAAAAAATAAAAAAAATATAAAAAATACTTAACCTCGTTCGAATATGGCGATATGTATATCAAATGAAAGAGGAAATAAAATTGATTTTTTATCTATTTGTAAAAAAAGGATATGAAAAAGGTCCTTTGAAAATTTTAATCCTTTATATCCTTGAAAATTTACACAGAATTTTCTTGAAAAGTAAGTATGTTAAATCCCCAAATTTCCCTGATCACGTGTCAAAATTGCATTACTCTAACTTTATTAGTTCGAAAAAGTTATTAAAAAAAGGCGGAAGTTGCAATTCTAATGAAGTACAAAAATTCTAATTTATTTGCGTATCAGTATTTTAAATAATAAATAGATAAAAAATCACAGAAGCAATGAATCAATGAATCAATAAATGTTCTTTTAAAAGGACAAAGGATGTAGAAATGAAAAATTGAGTATGCAGTATTACTATGTTTGGTCTCTAGTTTCACGCCCATATGGATTTTTTCGGGTGTGAAACATTTTTTTTATTTTTGTGGCACGGTGTTAGATGTTGTAGCCAAAAGTGATGTTCAATCAAGCCTTATGAACAAATCAGCAACGTTCTATTGTCTCTGCAGACAATCAACGAGGGTCTAAATAAGAACGTGAGGAGAAAGTGGAGGCAAAGGTGGAACAGTTTAGCTGCCTGCCCAACTGCTAGAATAATGTTCGAGCAAGTCGATGAGACACAAGATGCGTTCTCTCGGTCCAGCGGAAAGACAGCAACAGCAACTCATGCGCAAAGAATTGGTATCACCGAATCGAAAGAAGGCAGAAAACGCAAAGAAAACGTTGTCAACGAGACCTCGGAGCACAATCTTTGTTTCTGTCCGTCTATTTCAAGGCTGTGCCTTATTAAGTTAGGGCTCCCGTTCTTCTCTTTGTTAAATGGGGACTCCAGGCATCGCATTAAGTCGCTCCTGAATATCGCTAGGAGCACCCATATTTTCAACGATCGGTTTAAGATCGAATCGCGACACTTAAGAGCTCAAACTGGTACCGCTAGGCGGCCCAACAGGGCCTATGCCTGGCCGACCTTGCTTGGCCAATCTTTCCTGCCAGCTTACCTCACCTAATCTTTTGCATTCTTTTGACACTTTACAGCATTGCACTTCTTCTGAGTTAAATGGGATCTCCAGGAATCGTCTTTGCTAGGAACACCCACATTTTTAACGATCACTTTAATGTCGACTTAAGGGGGTCAATACGTGTAAACGGTATATTTTTGGAATCGCGCATACGCTGGAAAAAATTAATGCAAAGTACAATTTTTTTTTTATTATTTTATTAAAAGGTAGCAGTACAAGAACAAATTTTTTTTTTTAGCGTGCTCAAAATGGCGGCGGTGGTGGGATCCAACGTTGGGCCCAAATTCTAGTAGAAGTTGTGCCGGCGCCCGAAAATCATCTGGAAAAATATTGCTATTAGTTATTATGAGAAAATATATGTATGTACCTTCTAAAGTAACTAACAAAAAAAATATATTCTCGAAAATACAAAAATACGCTCCAACCGAAAAAAATTACCTTATTTTTCTGAATTTCCCGAAAATGGCGCCGCGGATTCGCCAAAAACAATGAAATTTTTAGTTAAGTTCTCTGCTTCAAAAAGTTGCTGCCCAAATTTTAGATCAGTGGGACTAAAACTTGCCAAGATATTCTAATTCCATAATCAAAGCCAGTGTTTCGAAATAATTCGGTTTAAACTTTGCGTTACCGATATCAGGCGGAACGAATTGACCATCAATAAAGCGCTGCCACTTGAGGGGGATATTCATTAGACCCCCTGGAGTCTATTTCACAAAAAAAAAAAAATTTTGAAAATTTTGTAAATTTACACGTATTCATCCCCCTTAACACTAGAAAGACCATTGCGGTAATTTTTGCGGGCTTTCATTTTTAAATATCTGTATTTTCTTTAGTATTTCTATCAACTTTAGCTTTGATGACTTTTATTTTTTTATCGGGTTCTACAATTAGATCTACAATTATGGCTTTATTAAAATTAAAATTTAATTAAAATTAGCCAAATCCGATGTGTAATTTTCGATATATCAGCATATATAATCTTTTTAGGTATGGAAAACTTTCGTTCTTTTTAATGTTAACGACTTTACGTCGCTAGGGGGCCCAACAGGGTCTATGCCTGACTGACCTTGCCTACCTGCTTAACTTACCTAACCTTTTGTATTCTTTTGACACTTGACACACACTACTTTTCAGAAGAGTAAAAACAATGTGCTTTACCTGACAACAATATTACAAACTTACAGCATTGTGAATACCATCAAGAAACATATTTTTCTAGTAAATTTCTGCATTCTAGACAAAAACTGAAAACGAAAGTTTACTACATTCGACCTCGAATTTGTTGTGAGTATCGATTTCATGTATTCGAATTACTGTCTTACGTTGTCATTTATTACAACTGTGGAAGGAGTAATGCCCCTCCGGGCATTAAATTATTAAGACTTGAGTGGTGTCACAATCAGCCAACTGTCGATATGTATCCCCTAATTCTTATCGATCTTTAAAATGTGCCAGCACTTTAAGTGGCTCGTCTCGAAGGTTTTCGCCGACACAACGTCAATAAAACGTAAAAATACTCAACCAGACAGCAAAGTTTTTATTTGAATTTCAGCCCCAATGACGCGTCGAGTGCTTGTCAAGGTACACAAATAAATTTCCGCATTGAATGCCGCTAGGCATTGCTAACCAAACAATCACCTAATAAAAATGTGCTCCGACTCAGTACGGATTTTTTTCGTTGTTTTGCTTTCCTTCTTTTTTTTTGTTTTTTTGGTTTGCTTTAGTGCCGCTGAAAAGTTGCGTGTATTTGTAGTGACGCGTCGTGCAGTGAAAAGTTTGCCTACTTCCAGTTTCCCCCCATTAAGCTACACACACACACACTCACACACACCCACACTCACTCACACACACGCACATACACGCTGTGCAAATCCCCATCAAAACGAGGTAGAAAGTGAAGGCTGAAAAACAAAAAGCAAACAAAGAGTGAGGGAGCCACAAACAACAACAACAGCAACAGCAATCAGCTACGAAAAATGACAAAAACAATGAAGAACTGCAAGAAGAAAGAGTTGAGAACGCGCAACGCCAAGCAACCGGAAGGAAAGAAGAGCGGAAGTAAGACGCCTTGTCTTGCCGGCATGCCGTGCGCCGCTTCCAACGCTGGCGGCGGGCAATTTTTGATGATGCTGGCGCTTGCCGCTTCTAATGAAACTCCAACCGCATACTTGGCCGCGTTGAAACTTTTTCTTTGCGTTTCGCTGAACTTCAAAGGGTCGCACGGCAAGTTTGTCGAGTGCTCACATGCCGGTTGCAGAGAGTTACTCGTACTTTGTTGTTTGTGTGCGCAATTTAGATGAAAAAACATTGAAATGGGAAAATGGGGTACAAGAGGTTTTTTTACAATAGATTTTAGCGGCTTTTTTCATATACTTTTTTAAGTTTTTTTTATTTGCCTATTAACTCATTAATGACGCCCCAAGATCCAGCGGCACAATTTGTTTAAAACATTTTTCAACAAGCTTATAAGTACAGTGCGATTTAAATTTGTTAGAATTTTTTGTCTGTGAAAGTGGAAGCTCGGAAATTTCATAGCTTTTGCCTTTGAGTCTTCCGGATTGTGATAAATGGAGCACTACACAAAGAAAGTTTATAAGAGCAACGATTTTCAGACAGAATAACCTTTCGAAATTGCGATATTAACTGGTAACAACAAAATGCGATTCAACACCGAGCGATTTCTCTCTTAACTTTAACACTGAAAAAGCTCATTCCATCTTTTTTATTATCTACTCACATCGCTCCGCGGCTTTGCACTCAAGTTTGAAGTCAATGAGGTCAATAAATCAAGTTCTTCTTAACCCTTTGTTGATCCCGTCATATATTTATAAAATAAAATACTTATCTAATTATTTCTCACTTGAAGTACTTTCACCACATTTGAAGTCAATTGGCTCATTAAGTCATGTTCCTCCATACAAACCCTTAACTTATTGATGACCCAGTTAGATTTTGATTTTCGAAAAAATTAAAAACACGTATCGAATTATTTATTACAAAGAGAAGTTTCACCAAGTTTGAAGTCAAAAGGCCGATTAATTCATGTTTTTTACAATTTCTTCATATAAGCTTTTAATCCATCGTTGACCCCGTCAGTTTTTTATTTTCGAAAAAATAAAAAACACGCATCAAATTATTTCACATTTGAAGTACTTTCACAAAGTTTGAAGTCAAAAGGCGTAAAAATCGTATTTCTGCATACAAACTTTTAACCCTTGTTTCACCTCTTTCAGTTTTGATTTTCAAAAAAATTATAAAAATGTGTCAAATTATTTCTTACTAATAGTACTTTCACCAACTTTGAAGTCAAAAGGCGTAAAAATCGTATTTCTTCATACAAACTTTTAACCCTTGTTTCACCGCTTTAAGTTTTGATTTTCAAAAAAATGATAAAAATGTGTCAAATTATTTCTTACTAATAGTACTTTCACCAACTTTGAAATCAAAAGACGTAAAAAATCATATTGCTTCATACAAACTTTTAACCCTTGGTTCACCTCTTTCAGTTTTGATTTTCAAAAAAAATGAGAAACACTGTTCAAATTATTTTTGATTTCATGTGTTTTCACCAACTTTGAAGTCAATAGGCCAATCGGTTCATGGTGTTTTTCGTAGTCTTTCCGTATACGAACCTTAACCCTTGGTTCACCCCGTCAAATTTTGATTTTCGAAAAATTGAAAAATACGTGTCGAATTATTTTTGATTTTGAGTATTTTCACAAAATTTGACATTTTGATTTGATTCGGCGTTTCTTCATACAAGGTGCAACCCAAAGTAAACAGGACTTTTATAAAATAAAGAAAACGGATGATTATTTTTGTATAATTCTTTTTATTTATTCAAAATACTCTTCTTCTGCTTCGATACAACGTTTTGCACGGTCCAAAAGCATTTGGAATGAGTGTTTTAGGTCATCGGCCGGCATCGCCTTCAGAATGTTGGTACAAGCCTTTTGGATGTCCTCAACGTCCTTATAACGGTTTCCTTTCATCGGCAAATGCAACTGACCGAATAAGTAGAAGTCACAGGGAGCCATATCAGGCGAATACGGTGAATGATTGATGGTAAAAATGCGATTTTTGGTCAAATAATCGGTCGTAACTAGGGCTCTGTGAGCCGGTGCATTATCATGCAATAAACGCTAACTTCCTTCCTCGCGATATTCTGGCCGAATACGACGAATGCGATGCACCAAACGCTTCAAAACTTCAACATAAAACAAAGCGTTAATTGTTTTTCCCGGTGGAACAAACTCTCGATGAATTATTCCCTTTGAATCGTAGAAACAAATGAGATGAGTTTTGATTTTTGACTTCTCACGGCGGGTTTTTTTTCGGATTTGGCTCATCTGGGTGCTTCCATTCGGCACTTTGACGCTTTGTTTCGGGATCATATTGAAAGCACCACGTTTCGTCACCGGTTACGATGTTGAACAAGAAATTTGGATCACGTCTGGCTTCCCGAACGATGTCTTTTGCGTGCTCAATTCTCTGCGCTTTTTGGTCGTCGGTTAAAGTGTGCGGAATGAAGCGAGAACACACTTTACGGAGACCCAAATGTTCGGTTAAAATGCGATCAATTGATGTTTTGGAGATGTTCAATTCCATTTCCATCAATTCCAATGATGATTTTGGCTGCATTTTGATAAAATCACGCACAGTTTTGATGGCATCGTCAGTAATCACAAATTTCGACTGGCCGACGTGTTCGTCGTCATTCAAGTCTTCACGACCATTCTTGAATCGATTCAACCACTCATTAACACGGCCACGGGATAAACAATCATCACCATAAACTTGCTTTAACAATTTAAACGTTTCGGTAAAAGTTTTACCAAGTTTAAAACAGAACTTAATATTAGCTCTTTGTTCGATCGACATTCTCGTACCAAAGTTAAAAACATACTGTCACATTGAGCGGGATATTTCGGCGCCTACTAGACCAAATGTCATGAAATTTAGACAGTATGTGAATGAAAGATGTACCTTTCCAACGCATGTCCTCACACATAGATGGCGCCACCAGAAACGTCCCTATTGCAAAAGTCCTGTTTACTTTGGGACGCACCTTGTACAACACCTTAACCCATGTTTTTCTCTTTTAGATCCCCAATTTCAAAAAAATCCCATCTAAGCGTAATAATTTGTAATTGATGTTTGTAGCTTAATGAATGAAATTTAATATTTTGAAATATTTAATAAAAAACTTCATTTGGTTCACCATTTATTACTACTTCAAATTGATATGGAATTATCGCTTTTATTGTCCTAACAATGTTGCTTCCCTGACCCGCTGCCTGTTTAACATATTTATTTGGTAAATCTAGTTTTCCATTTGTTCACTTTTGGCAAGTATCACAGCGTGACCCACATTACTTTTAAGTAATTAATTACTACTGCGAAAATTTGCTCAGCAAGTATCCTCGACATGCCACAATCGAAGCCTACACCACTCAGCAACACATACACACTTCTACACACACACACACACATGAATGCTCCGACGAAGCTGCGAACCCTTTTGCAAGAAGAGCAAAATGCGCAAGATCTCCGGTGAGAAGTCAACCCGACAGCCCAACTGAGCGCACGAACAGCGGCCTGCCGCCACAACACGCAAATGCTGCAAGCAGCGCAGCGACCGATGCAGACAGCCAGATTGGCCCAAGGGCAGGCGACAGCACAGAAGCAGAGCAGATGAGTAACACGAAACCACTGCTGCTGATCGGCGAGAAACTGCGAGAGCTCATTAGCATGATGGAAGTGCAAAGGCATATTAACATACCGATGCGCGAGTTGGTTAGCAGCATTGAGGAGCTGCATAAGAGAGCCCTGCATGAGCGTCAGGCCGCGCTGCCGGCTACCGAGCGCGACAGCAAGGCCACGCAGACCACAGCAACAGAAGACAATGTCACCAAAAAAACGAAGAGAACGCGTGTGAGCGCTGATAGAGATATTGAAACGACCTTGTCGAATTCGCCGCAGCATACAAAAAAGCGCACTCGTGTTCTCTCGCCTAGCGTAACATACATAGTTCGAGATACACTCGCGCATCAACAACAGAAGGGCCAGCGCGACAAGCAGATAGATGCGGTTAGAGGTGCGCAAACAGGCACAAAGAACGATGAAGCGCAGGCAGAGTGGACGAAAGTCACTGCACGCAAATCAAAAAGGGAGCCACTAAAGCCAGTAAAGCCTGACGCTTTGATACTGAAGAAAACAGGCGAATGCACGTATGCTGACATTCTTAAAATGATCAAAACACAGGCTCAACTTAGAGAATTCAGCGACAGCGTACGGAAAATACGAAAGACAGCGAAGGACGAACTGCTCTTTGAGCTAACGAAGCAGGCCGACCCAGCGACCCAGAAACTTAAAAATGCGGTAGAGCTGGCCATAGGCAACAGCGTCCAAGTGCGTACAGTAACGCAAGAAACCTTAGTTGAGGTCAAGGACATTGATGAAGTCACCTCAAAGGAGGAGGTATTAATCGCAATAGCAGCAAACCTCGGCGGCCAACACATTGAGCCTTCAGCGATACGGTCAATGCGCCCTGCATATGGCGGCACACAAACGTGCACCATCAGCCTACCATCAGCGACTGCCCAGAAACTGCTTGTAAAGTCGAAGGTTAGAATCGGCTGGGTCATCTGCCGCCTCCGAGCCAAGGAAACGATGACTAGGTGCTATAGATGCCACGATTACGGCCATGTGGCAAGACACTGCCAAAGCAAAGATGACCGCACGGGCTTGTGCTTCAAGTGCGGCAGCCAAGACCACAAGGTCAAGAATTGCCCAAACGACCCAGTCTGTGCACCGTGCGTGAAGCGAGGAGCATGCAGCACGAAGCACATGGCAGGCAGCAGAGGGTGCGCCGCTTATCTGCAAGCGAAAGCTGAGCAAGGAAGCCGTAAAGGCGTAAATAAATGAAGTGTCTACAGCTCAATCTCAACCACTGCCAAGCGGCGCAGGAGCTGCTCACACAGACAGCGTACGAGCTTGACGTGGACATCGCCATTATAAGCGAGCAGTATAAGAATAAAGACGACGCGTGCTGGGCTAGCAATAGGACAAATAAATGTGCCCTATGGAGCTGCAAACCAAATGCCAGCCCCTTAGACATCTCGGCAGAGTCAGAGGGCTTTGTATGCGCCAAGATAAACAATGTTTATATATATAGCTGCTACATACCGCCGAGCACTGATCTGCTTGGTTTCAATCTCATTGTTGATGTGTTGGTGAATGACGTCAAATCAAGAAACGCCGTGCTGATTGCGGGCGACTTCAACGCATGGGCCGTAGAGTGGGGCTGTAGGAGGACCAACCCAAAAGGCAAAGCGCTCCTGGATGGCCTGGCGCTACTGAACGTTACGCTGCTAAACACTGGCAGTGAGCATACATTTAGCAAAAATGGTGCGGGATCTGTTATCGACATATCATACATAAGCGAAAGCCTATACAGATCCACCAGCTGGTGCATAAGCGACTGCTACACGCAAAGCGATCACCGCGCGATTGCCATCAACGTAGGACAGCTCCAACCCACGCCCGGGAGAACCCAATGGCACCTAGGCTGGAAAGACAGCAACATCGATGAGAAGCTGTTCGAGATGGCATTTGCTGACGCCAGCGCCACGGGCCCCGCGGAGACGGCGGCGGCTGAACTCGCGAAAGCGATAACGTCGGCGTGCGACATAGCAATGGCGCGGCGCAAATGTGTCAAAAAAAGAAAGCCAGCGTATTGGTGGAACGGCGATATTGCGGCGATACGAGCGCAGTGCAACCGCGCGAGAAGACTATGCCAACGCGCACAAGGCACAGACAGCTTCGCGCATCATAGGGAGGCGTACAAAGTAAAACGCAAGCTGCTAAAAAATGCTATACGCGACAGCAAGCGCAAAATCTTCACCGATTTGTGCAATGAGGTGGAAAATAACCCATGGGGCTTTGCTTATAAATTAGTGCTAAAAAAGCTAAAGACCACAGCGCAGCCAACGTGCCCAGAATTGATAGCGCGCACTGTCAACACCTTGTTTCCTGAGCATCCTGCATTCGACAGAGCTCGCATGGACGCACCTCCCGAAAGCATCCTGGCGGTCACCGCAGAGGAGGTAGAAGGGGTGGGCAGAAAATTGCCGGCAAAGAAAGCACCAGGGCCAGACGGCGTTCCAAACGCTGCGCTTAAAAAAGCCATAGCCTGCAACCCCAGCGTGTTTGCAAACGTGTATAACACATGTTTCCAGGATGGTGTCTTCCCGAGCATCTGGAAGACGCAGCGGCTGGTGCTCATACCAAAATCTTCCAGTCGCTCCTCACCAACGGCATACCGCCCGCTCTGCATGCTCAACAACGCAGGCAAGGTGCTCGAGCAGCTGATCAAAAATCGGCTAGAGGCATGCGTTGAGCGGCAACTGTCCGAATACCAGTTCGGCTTCAGGAAGAAACGCGCGACAACTGAAGCAATTGGGGTAGTGAAAGCTATCGCCGAAAGAGCCATTAATGGCAGGCGCTGGCTAGGCGGCAGTAAAGAATACTGCTTGGTAGTCACATTGGATGTCAAGAATGCTTTCAATAGTGCTAGCTGGGAGCAAATACTCAACGCTCTGAGCACGTTTCAGGTACCTGGCTACCTACACAATATTGTGGCAGACTACCTGCGCAACAGAATTCTCTGCTACAGTAGCGATCAAGGCATTGTGCGCCGCAAGGTCACAGCAGGGGTTCCACAAGGGTCCGTACTAGGCCCCCTGCTGTGGAACATTATGTACGACGGCATATTACGCTTGCCCGTCCCGAAGGGTACAACAATTGTGGGCTTTGCCGACGACATTTCTGTTGTTGTAGTTGCGAAAACGCTCGCGTCCATCGTCCTTTCTGCAGAGAACGCGGCATCCGCAGTGCAAGATTGGCTGCGCGCCAAGTCGCTGACTCTGGCAGCACATAAGACAGAAGCCGTCCTCATCAGCAGTCGCAAAGTGGTCGAGCAAGTGTCGATACGGGTTGGAGACAGCGTGATAGTATCCAAGCCAAACGTGAAGTACCTCGGCGTACTAATTGACCACCGCCTGTGCTTCCGCGACCACACTGATTATGTCAATAACAAAGCTGCAATGACAACCACAGCGTTGGCCAGAATAATGGCAAACACAAGCGGGCCGCGCCAGCACTGCAGAAAGCTGCTCATCTGCGTGGTTAAGTCAATTCTATTGTACGCAGCTTCAATATGGATGGACGCCTTCAAATGCGACACGTACGTACGCGGCATGAAGTCGACGTATCGTCGATGCGCGCTCAGGGTATGCTCAGCGTACAGAACAGTGTCGGAAGACGCGGCACTGGTGATAGCTGGACTTCTTCCACTTGACCTGGCTGCTACCGAGCAAGTGAAAGTGTTGACGACAAGGCGCTCGCACCCAGACACTGATATCAACATGCTTAAGCGCGAAACGTGGCAACAATGCGTAGCCCAATGGCAAGCAAGGTGGGACAGCGCACCAAACGGAAGGTGGACGTACCGCCTTATCCCCAACCTGACCACATGGCTAGGTAGGGCACACGGCGAGGTAGATTTCTACTTGACCCAAATCCTCAGCGGCCACGGGTGCTTTAAAGCGTACCTACACAGATTTGGGCACGAAGCCGACCCCTACTGCGAGCACTGCGGCCCAGGCACGCAGGAGGATGCGGAGCACGCCCTCTTCAGCTGCCCGCGATTTGACCAGCAGAGGAGCAGAATGCGCGAGGCTCTGGGTCCCAACGTCGGGCCGGAGGAACTTGTGCTGCGTATGATAAAATCCACAGATGCCTGGAAGGCAGTGTGCACGATGTCCGCACACATTTTACAGCAGCTACGTAGGAGCGAGCAACAACGACGGACTCACGAACGCGAACAAGCTGCCGCGTAAGTAGACACAAAACACGTATAGAGAACAGTAACGAAACCCCGACGTACTTACGACAAGGACAACTGACGATAGTGACATAGACGCTTCGAGCAAATTGCTCAATCCGCCTCCCGACGAAATACCTGACGGTAGTACCGGGGGGGAAATACGGACACGAGAGAGATGTTTTTAGTGTGTTAAAGTCACACACTGACGGGGAGTTGGCTTTTGATGCTTTTCATCTCTATAAACAAAAAAAAAAAAAAAAAAAAAAAAAAAAAAAAAAAAAAAAAAAAAAAAAAAAAAAACACACACACACACACACACACACACACGTACACATACATTTATTTACGTGTGTTGCATGTTTTGATTTCGTGTTAATTTCACTGCTCTCACTGCAACGCGCGCCGCTAATATCGTATTTTCGTATCCTTGTGGCACAAAATTATTTTCCGGATACATGCGATTAGTTTCGCCGTAATTTAAGATTATTTCGTTTCGCATTAACACTACCGGATTTCATGTTGTGCTTCTCCATTTTTAATATGTTGCTCTAGCTGCTGCTTTGTGTGGCTTATTCGGAGCTTTTGTTTTGCTTGTGCTGTGCGTTTCCGCTTGGTCAGCCCGGCTGGTTTGCTGCTGAGCGTGCAACAAGTCAATTAAATTTAATGATGTTAAGTAAATATTTATGATTAGCTGCATGCTGACCAAAAACAACAAAATCATCAACCACGAATACAGCAGGCAGTCGAACAATGAAACAATAGCAACAACAATGGTGGCGTTTATTTGTACTTTTATTTCTTTGGGATGTTTAAATTGCATGTCCATGCTGAGTAAATTAAGAATTCGCACAGACAGGCGTCAAGTTTATGTTGCGGCAGCAGCGCAGCTGGTATTTTGATGACTGGTCAGCTTTTATTTGATTTTGTTTTTTTCCCCATAATTTATGGGTGGATTTTGGCAACTTCGCTTCAATTTAATCTAATTAGCAAATGTTTTATTTAGGTTAATCGAACACGCAATGAAAATGAGATACAAGTCACACGAGCAACATTTATGTATTATTTAAATACAAAACATGTAAGAGTGCGTGTGCGTGTGTATGTGTGGGAGCGTGCATGACCATGCACACTAACAGAGAATAAAATAAATTTTTATGTTTGCCTTCTTTTAGATCTTAAATGACTCTCCACTACCCAAATGCTTGACTCCATTTTCTGGCCTGAACTTTGAGCAAAAAATCAAACTATACAAATTTCAGTGATTTTCGCTTCACTGCAGCAGACAAGTGCCTCGGCCAGCGTTACTTTTGTCTCCACTTTTCCAGCGGCGCCATTGCCCTTGTCCAGCACTTGTTCATCATCCATCCTGCATGTGCAAATATTTACCAAACGTGTCAAAATCGTGTTGCCAATCGCGTTCTGACCACAACATGCAAAAACGTCACAGCAAAAAAGTTCACGAATATTTAGTGGAACATTTTCCGTGTGGCCTCAGCGTTGATGCATTGGCTTGACAACGTCTGGCGTTGGGTGTGTTTTTGAAATATTAAAAAAAGAATTTATGTTGGCCAGCTGCTTTTTTGGAGCACTGCCCGCCAGAGTCTTTCATGCTGCACACAACCAAATAACAGTCGCTGTTTGAGTGACAGCAATGATCAATTGTCTCATTGCTGAGGTTCTTGAAAAAATCAAATACTCCAACAACTCAACGGTTCAACAAACTAAAGCTAAGAAATTCTATGGTCGAAAATTAAAAATGTCAAAAATTGTAAAAACCAAAACAATGGTATGAAAGATACAAAAACAACAAAGAAACATAAAGAAAAATTCTCACTTGCACGAAACAGTGAACAGAAAATAATTTGTGCTTTTTTTGTGGTTTTTGAGTGACAGTTTTTGAAATGAAAATCAATCAATTAAGTTGGCGAGTTGGTGTACATGTTCACTGCGGCAGCGCTGGAAATTGACAACTGGGGACACCACTAAATGAAAAACCAATGAAAAAATTTTTGCTCTGTGAGATGAAAATAATAGATGTGCAAATTTACGGAGAAGTTTAAAAATTGAGTTCAAAAATTAAGAGAAAATTCTAAGGTAATATTATTATAACTAAATGACACTCATACGCCACGTTGCGCTGCGCAAAAAATGCATATATCGCAATTACACAGTTTGAATGTATTTTTTTTGGATTGGTGTCTTAAGCAAATTTGTTGGTCGTCAAAATATCTACAAACTTGCCGAAGCCAGTAAAGCGATATTCGGAACGATTTAGGACCTATTAGCCTTTAAACGTTCGAAGACTTAAGCGACGAACTCGACTAAAATGAGCAAACTTCAAAGTCGGATTTCTCTTAAACTAGAGTCAATCCAGCCAAACGGCTGGTGGATCTCAACTCAGTATACCTATAGAAAAGTCGCTCAGTAGGTCCCCCCATGTCTCAATTTTTTAGGGGAAATTTCACGCACAGTGTTATTATAATCTATTACACGTATTATGAATTAAATATTACTTCGTTCGATAAAGGACATTTTTTCATGTCATGTTTAAAACTATTACATTAAATTTATTATTTCAGTATGTATACATTTGTTGTAAAACATAAAAAAATTGGGTATATCCTAAAAAATGCCTATCATTTCTTTTCTTTTCTACGAATGCTTAATCACAATAAGAGTCAAAGAACAAGTGCGTAACGATATGAAAATGCGGTGGTATGCGGTGTTTCCATATTTCCTTTGGATCATTCGCACCACCACATTCTCATATCCCTTCGGAATGCGGTGGTGCGAATGATTCAAACGAATATTTCCATCTTTCGTTTGGATCATTGCCGTCTTCGTTTGAATCATTCGCACCACCGCATTCCGAAGTGCATAGTTCGTTTGGATCATCAGCAGCACCGCATAGCCGAAGTGAAATGAAGATGCGATAGTTTGCACTCGTTTAGTATTGCAAGCTGATGATTCGTTCGTTCGGATTACTAGTATTCAGAATGAATGCTTCGTTTGCGGTGGGGATACATACTCATACCCGTTTTTTTGAGTAGTGGCACATATTGCACCGCATTTAACACGAATACATATTGAGCGATTAAAATATGACCGCATGCAGATCTCTGGTATGTATGTATTTTTGATTTAAATGAAATAAAAAGATAAAATGCATTTTGAATGATAAACCATTTTATATATTGTACAAATTTGGAACCGATTCAATGGGAATTTGTATGAATTTGTATTAGACTAATTGATTCCTTATACGGCTTTTTGCTTTGCGGCCAAGTTTCGTGGAACGTATCTAGGCCGTAAAGCGAGGTATGGGTGTATTTGCCTATCGAGTTTGTCTATGCGTTTGTCAAGTGAACACAAACACCCACACAAATGTCAGCCATGGCGTCTCGATTTTTGGCAAAAAAAATATGAATTGTCTTCTCAGTTAAAGCAGCAACACTCAGTTGGAGCAACAAGCTTTGTCAAAGCAACATTACTGTCTGTCTCAACTAAATGGGCAAATAAATATCCAACTGATAACTGATTCCATATATGTTTGTATGTATATATTTTCACATACAAAATACTAGTTGAAATGTGTGTATTAAGTATTCCTGCAGGATAGATGTAAAAAAGTTCTGTTGCTTTGCCAACTCCAGAATACAAAAACCACAGTTTTTAGGACATGAGTGCAACAACTTTTCCTTCAAACAGTAGACAGCAAAACATTTAGGCTGCTTGAAAATTGTCAACCCACAAGCATTTAATTGCTTTATATTTTCAATATGAAATTATGGCTTAATTAAAAATTCAAAGTATAAACTTGGTTTTGTTGCATGACAAGTTGAAAGCCAAAACTTAATAAATGTGCGGCCGACTTTTTGCGCAACACTTGGACGACAAAAAAAAACAAAAAAATAAATATCAACAGATTTATTTTGCGCAGCCGGTAATAGTGAATGACAGTCGCAAATAGCAGAGAAAAAGGAAAATAATTTTTCGACTTGGCTGTTGGACTGTTGGGCTCGTTGGCTGACGACGTGGCGTTGCCAGTGCCAAACTCTATTAAAATACACAAACAAGCCAACGCGTGTCCAACATGGAAATACACACACACACACACAGAAACACACACACACATGTAAGCACGTTCGCACGCAAAAAAGTCAACAGAAAGCTCAAACTCAAAGTGGCAACAGAAGAAGCGGCAGCAGGCTAAGAAGTTGGCAAAAAATTTGTTGCCAAACAATTTTACGTTTTAGAGTTAAGACAACATAATTTATGGCAGGTCAGAATGGCAGCCAGCAAGCAGGCCGCCCGAACGCAACAAATACGAAAGAAAGCCAAACAAGAATGAACTGAATGAAAGTCAGCGACGAATGCGGGTCGGCGGGCAGCAATGCAGGCGAATGGCTGCGGAAACTTTTGCTAATTTGCGGTAATGTTAATGCCTGAACTTTGCAAGTGAAATTAGTGAAGTTGCCAGGGTGCTGCCTGCTGTTGGTGTTGGTGTTGTTGTCATTGCTGTTGATGTTATTGCAGTCGCTGTTTCGTTTGTTGTTATGGTGGCCGTGTTGTTTTTGCTAATGTTGAAACTTTTTTTTTTTGGAGGGAATTTTCAGTTGCTTCGGGGCAGCTGCATTATGTCTGCAAAAGTGTTGAAGCGCAAAGAAGAAAAATGTGTGCAACAAATAAATTAGATATGACTTGAAATTGGAGCAAAAAAGTGACAATGGAAATTTTGCAATGAACACAAACAATATTTCTTGCGAATTGCAAAGTGTTTCACTTTGAACCAGTGTTGCCATCTTGGGCAGTTTACTCGAAGGTGTCATTTGGTATGTGGGGATATTAAGATTTTGCTCTACATATGACTAGCTATAAATAATTTAGTGTATTTCCAAATCACTTACTTGCCTTCTTTATTGTCAAAAGTTCGCACATGTTGCGTCCACACATTTTGTCTTAAGTTGGCTGGCTTCGTTAGGCAACGAGCTTCTCGGCTGCTTCGCAAAGCTTACTTCAAAGTTTCGTCTTTTCCAACAGCTGCTACCAGGCACCAAGTCAGAGCCTTTCCCCCCTCTCTCTCTCTCTTCCACTCAACTGGCAGGCAACATTGCAGCATTTGAAGTCAATTACAAACTGGCGCATACGGTTGGCCTTGCCACTTGGCCAAGAAGTACGCAAACATGGCGCTGCCGCCCGACTGACGCTGTCAGTCTGCCACTAACAGCTATGGCTGCATGCGCGCCAAGCCATTCACTTGCGGTGACACGCTAAATATTTTACAATAACAGCGGCAGCATGTCATCTACTTTCACAGCAACAATAACAACAACAAAAATCAGCTGTTCCAACAACTTTGAACGGCCAAAGAAAAACTTGCCTGAATTATGCATTTTGTTATCAAAAGTGGTATTAGAGGCCGTACCCCCACACACACACACACACACACGCGCGCGCGCGCGTTCCACACCGCCAGAAACTATGCAAAGTATTTCGCTCCATTCCAGCAAACACATTTTTAAGCGCCCAACACTGCCGCTTTGCAGCGAAACTAAATTAATTTTTAAGCACTTGTCGCAGTGGAGTGCGGCAGTTGCGTCAGACGTCGCACATGCTGCCATCATGGCCCGAGCTCGCACTGTGCAGCTGGCCTGAGTTGGAGTTTGAAGCGGGAGGAAACCGTTTTCGGCATCCAATGCCATATTGCAACCAAATCACAACAACAACAAAAACAACAACAACAACAACAACAACAACAACATAAACACCAACATATAGTTGGAGTGAATAATATGTGGCTGATGTTGTTGTTGTATGTAGAACATGTTGGTGGGTGGGTTTTCAAACAAAGGCACAAATTCGTTGTGCTAGCAAGTTAAGGCTACAATAATTCTTTGAAGAATTTTTTAAGAATTTCTATTAATCACACTTAAGTTTAATTGTGATTTTGTTACTCCTTTTTTAATGCTATTTAATGACTTTAAGAGAAATTTCAATAGACTTGAATACATTTTTAAGGGTTCATTAGTTGCAGAATTTTAAAAGGTCGCTGTAGTTTACTGGAAATTGCATTGTATTAGGTGACAGGAAAAAGTTGTAAGTTCAACAGTGGATAAGTAAAACTTTCATTCAGCGCAACAATGAAATATCTTTGATAATGACATTAAAAATAATAAAAAGGAATAATTAATAAATAATAAAAAAGAATAATTAATAAAAAATAAACAAATTTTATATTTGTATACATGCATAAAAAATAAGAAAATCTTTCTAAAGTCACCAGAATTCTACTGTGAGAAAAACAATTTCTTTGGAAAACTTCCCTGTCAACAAATGATTGTTGCAACCTACCAACCTGACTCGTTGAAGTTCGGAAACTAAAATAATTTCTTTTCATTTCTTTTTTATATAGTGTTGCGGAAATTCAGTTCAACTAGCCAATGCAGGTCTATTCCTTTCACTGAATTGTGCCCAAAAAAAACCGCTTTACATTTTTCAAGGCAGTTCACCACTAGTAGTCACTTTCTTCACAATTTAGACTTCACTGTTTTTACAACGGTCACTTTCTCCACTTTACTGTCTTACACTTGTCCTTGCCTTGCCTGACCGGAACGCGACTTGCCCTCGAACATTCCAGCATCGCACAGTGATTCGACTCCATACAACCGCGGCACAAAATTAGAAGGAGTGGTCCGTTCTTCATAAAATTCGGTATACTAGTTAATCATGGTCTGCTGAATTGAAATCTCCATTTTGTTTTTCTTAAACTTTTGTAGTTTGGCAACGCCTGAGACTTAAATTTGCGAATTTCATCATTTTTGAAGAGATATAGCAACGAGTGTGTTGGCTAAATTGTTCAGATTTTACATTTAATCAGTTACGTCAATATTGATAATTGCAAAGAGCAACAGAAATTGTCTTAGGATCCTTTAGTTTTGCAATAAAAACGATAATAATAGACGTATGTTTTGCTTCTTTGCAGTTTTCTCAATTTTTCATGCTGATTGCATACTTTTAGGGATGAAAAAGATAAATTGTGTCGAAAAATAGGTATTTAGACCACTTTTCAAATTGTATTATTTTCTGAGATCGGAAAATAACGGAGGATGTAATTACATTATTATTATTATTATATACAATTAAAAAAATCCAGGAACATACTTTCACATACTTTTTAGATATTTTCCTCTAAGTTTTGCCAATTTTCAGATTTTTAATTTAGAAAAATACTTTGAATTAAAAGTAATGTAAAAGACTCAGCTTTGCAAATTTTGAGAAAACATTAAAAGCGAAAATGGCCACATCATTTCTTAATCTATACTTAAAGTTTAAGCAACTTCCTGGTAATCATATATTTTTAAAATTTTTTTACTCAATAGACTAAAAAACAGAAAATATATGTTTACATTTTTTTGTGAAAAAAGTTTGAACTTTGAGCCGCTTTTGCACACACACTAATTAATTTTTTGCACAGATTTTTTGGGGTTTTCTTAGTTGGAGTTTTACCTTTCAAATGACATAAAAATCGTTAAATTCTGAGACTATAAGTTTTTTGAATATTGTCTATGGAACGAATCACTGTGCATCGCCTCGAATCATCTCTGCTATACTCCGTCGCAATTACTGTGCCCCCTAAAAGTAGGCAATGCTTTTGCGACCGACACGTGCCTGTCCAGTTGTTGTAACCAGTTGTAACCGTGACAAGTCGCCTCTGCCTGAGGGAGATGGCATGGTTGGGCTGAGCGAAATGCATTTTCGCCACAATAGATTTTATATTTCCAAATTTTACTGTAATTTCTGCTCTATTACACTGATTGTAATGTTTGATATAACATTAGAAAGCTTATTTTATTTGCTGTGCCAAAAAAAACCAAATGGAGCTTCTAGCAAAGCTTAGAAGAATCGATCAGATTTAGTTAGTCAGATCTATAAAAGTTCTTAGCTTCAAAAAGGTCACATCTTGGCCAATCTGCCTTTAATTGGAATATTTAGAGTGACCCTATGAGCTGGAACCCAGCATAAGCGAGCACAAAGTTGTCAGAGTGTCTCATTGAAGTACAGTATAATCTCGATAATTCGGACACTCGCTAATACGGACAACGTGGTAATCCGGACACTAATTTCTATTGTAGACTCTGTAATCCGGACACTCAATTTCTATTGTAGACTCTGTAATCCGGACACCAGTGTCTGGTTTTTAATTGTCCGGATTATCGAGATTATACTGTACTTGCAACAGTTAACAGGCTTTGATGTTGTTGAAACTGCATCCAGAGACTTGAGAGTGAGAAAGCTGTTCAAATAAAAATCAGAATATCGCGAACTATGAAATGAACTATGAACTATGATTTTTGCCGAAATAGTTTCAACGAATCAATTTGAAAGACACTGCAGTGATCCGGCAGCTGGCGCAATAGATTTACCTTTTATTCTTCTGAGTAGATACCACAGCAACTAAGATCCGTTCATTTATATACTGGTTTCACCGTGCGAAAGGTGCCCAAGTCCAAGTCCAGTTCCCAATCAGCTCTAGTTGAGATAAATGCTTTGGGTCCTTCAAGAACTGAGTTCGAATTTTTTGATTGACCTCACACACAAACTATATTCATGTTTTTTGTATTATGTGCTAAATTTTTGCTTTAAAAGCATTAAAGTAAATTTGTTATTTCAAAAATTCTACAATCCCTTAAACAGTTTTCATCAGAAAAACCGAAGTGCCATATTTTCATAATGTCCATTTTTATGATACATCCGAATATTTTGCAAAAATTTGCACAGACCGTGATCAGCCAGCCAAATGTTCCAACAATTCAATTTCATATTCAAATTTTTCCAACTAATTACAATCGATAGAGTGCACTAGAATTTCCAACTGTTGCTCTTGTTCCTAAAATATCCGATAACGTTGTAGGATTTTTAATTGATTTTATGTGAATATCAAAAGCTGTGTGAACATTTTCATAAACCCATGGCTGCCATTTCAAAATTCAAATATTTGGCGGTGTGTGTGTGTGTGTGTGCGTACACTAATTTATATGCAGATATTATACATAATAATAGTCATGCATAGGTATAGTTATGTCGGTAGTGCGTGGCATAAAATATTATTTGGAATAATTGTTTGTTAAATAAAGCATTAATAATGCGTCTGAGTGGCCGCGTTTGAGCGCAATTGTATGAATTTTAAGAGCACAACTACTCAAATGCGAGGCTTTTTAATGATTGCGCTCACATTCACTTACAAACCTATGCATTCATATGTATATATTTACATATATATTTACATATATATGTAGACACATATCCACACGTTGTGTTGACATGGGCTGTGCTCAGCGTTCAATTGACGACAGCCACAAATTGACCGATTCGCATGTGCCGCACTGTCAGTTGTTGCAGTTTATTTGAATATCTCTCGCACACACACACTGACAGATGCATGAGTGCACTCACACACACACACACACACACACTTTAATAACTATATTTGCCTGGGCTGAAGTTGGGCAGCGCCAAAAGAGCCTTTGCTGTTGTTGTTGTTGTTGTTGTTGTTGTTGTGATGTTACGATGTGATAATATGATAAATCAGCGTGTTACGGCATAAGTGCGCGCACATGATCACAAAATTTAATTTTGTCACACACTCATTCGGCACCGGGTGCTGATTTCATTTTGCTGCCAATTTACTAAAACGTGCTGCAGATTAAATTTTCAAATGCCGCACAAATTGCCGCGCAATATCGCATTATTTATATGCAATACCGAAATGCGTTGCGCTCACTTGACTCAGCTGAACAATGTTGCAATGTGTTGTTTATGGAAAAGACAACAATAAAATAATACAAAATTATTCAAATATAGTATTACAAAAAATTTTGATATTTGCAAATTATGCAGAGCATTAAATTGGTACTGAGTACTTATTGAAGGCTTTTTCGATCAACGTGTCTGAGTTGGAAGCATTTAGTTTCCAAGTAGAATGAGTGGTGGTTTCGAGTTGCATAATTAAAAATTTTAAAATCAATTTTAATTTGAAATCAATGAGGAATGAAGGCTTGGCGAACACTATGTTGCAACTGCTAGTAGTTTCAGCGTCGACTTAAGTTGTCTTAAATATCTCACTGCAGAAAGAATAAAAAAGCAGTTTCATCTGTTTACTGTTATTAAACCCAGTCAGTTTAACAGTTTGAGCCACTGAAGCATTGATTCAGAGCTTTTCCCTTAACACATATATTTGGTACTAAATAATTTGTAAAATGTTTTCGTATTATTTAAATTCATTTTTTGTACTTCATGTTATCAACAAATATGAACAAAAAGAATTAATGGCCTGGTTTGGCAATTAACAACATTCTGAACAAATTGTTGCTCCGATTCGCTCATAAATAGTTCAGACTGAAATACTTCTCATGTATGGAAACTACGAGGCTGGTCTGAAAATTTCTCGACCTCATCATGCAGAGTAGTCTCCAGCAAAATGGGAAAATCTGCCCCTCTTTTGAAAGGTACTCGACAAAATGTCAGCCAATTTGTATTTGCAGTTGTTGTTTGACAATGTTTTGAGTTAGTCGATGTGTAACGAGCCGTTATTAGAACTTTTTGGATCTCGCTTGTAAATATAAAATACGGAATAATGCAAAAAATCCATTGTAAAGTCTTGTTTAAGAGTATAAAGATTAATTTTTTGGTTTTGTCTTTTAATTTGTCGATTTGTCTGGCGGGCTGAAAAAACCAAATATTATCAGAAATTTTTATTTTATTTTCTTTATGCAAACTAATGCCTTTTAAAAAAATTCAAAATACCCAGTTTTAAAATGTCACTGGTCTTTCATTTATCTGTAGCCCACAGCTAGATATAACTTCGACTCGTCAGTGTTGCAAAATGACATACAGCCAACAAGTTGCAAATGCGCGACTTGTTTGTCGTTTATTGAATTAAATAAAATTTAATAAACACAGACGGAAGGCAGATGTGCTTGGAGGCACATTAGTAATAAAATAAAATTGAACTAAAGCTCCCAAGCGCGTAATTGACAACGAGGAAGCGCGTACTTAGTAGCGCCGCGGCAAGTGAGAGTGACAGACGAACAGTGAAACAGAAACGCAGGCGCGATATACAAGCGAAACGTTAAAGCAGTGCAACATAATGACGCAATAAAGTTGAGAAAAAAATTTACAATAAAACATTTAGTATAAAAAATACTTAAAAAATATAAGAAAAAATCATTAAATTAGATAGTAAAATTAATAAAAAAGGTATTAAAAAAATTAAACGAATTTAAAAAATGTTTAGTTAAACATTAAAAAATAATATTAAAAAATTGCAAATAAACAACAAAAACCCTTTTTTAATTTTGGGAATTAATAAACAATTGTGGAAAGAAGAAATTATTAAATAAATATAATATTAATTAAAAAATTCGTTTAATATGAAAAATAAATACTAAACTTTTATATTTTAGTTACAAAAGTAATCACAAATTTAAATAATAAAAAATATGTATTTTATAAAAAAATACCTATTTTAATTGAAAATACAAAATATTAGGAATTTTCAAAAATTTCAAAAGTATTAAAAATAATAAATATTGCATAGTTTACAGTTAGACATAAACTTGCAAATATTAAAAAAATTAAGCCGATAGCCCTGTCAGCTAGTGCTTCATTAATAATAATAAAATAAATACAATTAAAAAAAATTAAAAAAAGAGTTATTTAGAAAGTTAAACAAAATACACAAATTTGTAATTACATATGCATTAAAAATAATATTTAAAAAATTGAAAATAAAAAACTTAAAGTAAATTAAAAAAAATTAAAACCACTACTTCATTATTTTGGAAATTATGAAATAATTGTGGCAGTAAAAATTTTATAAATAATTATATAATAAAAATAAAACTAAATATTCTATAAGAAATTATTTTAACATTAAAAAAGAAATATTAAACAATTGAATCTAAGTTAAAAAACTAATAAAAAATTCAAAATATTAATTAATTAATTAATTAAATATATTAATTAATTAAATATTAAATTAGTTAATTAAATATTAAATTAATTAATTACCAAACATTAGAAATTCTCAAGAGTTGCAAAAATATTACTCGTAAAAATAATATATATTAAAAAAATTCACAGTTATAGACAGATATAAGCTTGAAAATATAAAAAAAAAATATTAAGGAAAAAGGAAAAAAGGTTAGTCCAAAAAGTTAAACAAAACACAAAAATTTTTAATTATACATTAAAAAATAATATTTAAAAAATTGAAAATTAAAAGCTTAAAAATAAGGGCATTAAACTACTACATTTTTATTATAGAAATTTCAGAATAATTGTGGCAGTAAAAAAAATTATCAATACATATATTAAAAAAATTAAAGTATTTGGTATTATATAAACAATTATTTTAATATCAAAATTTAAATGTTAACAATTTTAATTGTAGTTAAAAAAATATAAAATAACTTTAAAATACTAAAAAATTATATAAACAAACAATATTTGAATTGAATGTACCAAATATTATAAATTTAAAAAAATACAAAAATATTACATATTGAAAAATTTTAAAAGGTTAAAAAAATATAAAAAAAATATTATGTATTAAAAAATTTTAAAGAATATGAAAAATATTCATTATTAAGAAATTTTAAATAATTACAAAAATATAAAGTATTAAAAAATTTACAGATATAACCTTGAAAACATAAAAAGGTTTTAAATAAATATAAATATTAAAATTATTTGCACCAAATAAAAAAATTAAATATTAGAAACATTAAAAACACTAAATAATGTGTACAAAATGTTAAAAATTGCACAAATTTTAGATATTAGGAATTTTAAAAATTATAACTATATAAAAAAATATTGGTTATTAAATATCAAGTATTTAAAAAATTGCAGATATAACCTTGAAAACATAAAAAAATTAAATAAAAATTAATAACAGCAAATAACAAACAATTTTTTAAAATCATAATATTAAAAACACTAAAAACTAAATCATTTTTAGAAAATATTTTCATCTAAAGAAAATACATACTGAAAATATTAAACAAAAAAATATTCAAATTAAAAAAAAGAGAAAATAAATTACAATAGAACCCAAATTTCGCAAACAAAATGCAGTCGAATACGTTCAATTTGCTATCGTGCCTTCTACTGCTTTACGCCAGCGGCCAACGCTCCGCCTGTGCTCGTCCCGTTCAGAGTACAGACGGCACCGAACTCGTTGTGGTCGAGGAGATTTTGCGCTGCACGCCAGATTGGTGCCGGAACGCCACCGATGCACAGGATAATGCGGACAACGAGTCGGTGCTGGACGTTGTGGATGATTTGATTTTTCTAGCGAAAAAACCAAAACAGAAGCAACAACAGCAACAACAAACACAAAACCAACATGCACCGCAGCCGAACCCTTCTCAATCGGCCGAAACTTATCATCAAATTGATTTGTTAACAACCGACGAAGAGGACACATTAGCCGCCTCGTCCGCCGATTTAACATCCGCCGAACACGACACGGCGGGCGGTGCGGTCAGCGGCGGGGACGGAGGCGACAGCGACGGCGATGCGGATGGTGTGACGCGCGAAATTGAATTACGTACGGATGGCACTGACGCAACCGCTGCCGCTGCCGCTGCGCCGCCGATTACACCCATTGACATGAGTGATTTTGTGACATTAATACCGGCCGAAGAGGTTAAATCGATTGCCGCCAATTACTATCACAACGATGCGGAAGTGCAGCACGCCTACGCCTATCTGAGCAGTGCCGATTTTACGCTGCTCAAACGGCGCATTATCGAGGTGCCGGAAACGGCGGCATTTTTGCAATATTTAAACAACAGCGGCCTGGACGTGCTCGGCTTCCTCGATGCGCTCACTAATTTGACGGCCAACAATGCGGCAGCCAATGCGACAGCAATGCGCAATGACGGCCCAAATGCTGTCACGCGGACTAATGGTGAGGCCAAAAACAAAAACAAATGCTGTATTGCTGTAGAAAGGGGCAGAGGGGGGGCATGTTAATTGCACAAATGCAGCCATTTTAGTTCAGAATCAAGTGGGCTTTTTGCATTTCCAATAATATGACTTACCATAGTCAGAAATTATTGCTGCGAAGTTTTTTTGGGGGAATTCTTTAACGTCGAAATTGATGAAGAAGTGATGATTGTAGAACAGGATCTGTTTAGAATGAATCTAGTATTTTCTAGAAATATATTTTGAAATCATTCAGATGTCACTGTTATCAGGATCTGTTTAGAATCACCAGAAATATGGATGTGTAAAGCATTCAGATGTAGATTTGACTGTTTGAAAACAGGATCTGCTCAGGATCATTAGAAAAATTTGTTGTAATACCCAAAATGAAAACTGTGAGAGATCAGGATCTACTCAGGATCCCCAGAAATATGAATGTGTAAAGCATTCAGAAGTAGGTTTGACTGTTGTAGAACAGCATCTGTTCAGGATCAAGAGAAAAATGAGTTTTGTAATACCCAAATGAAGACGGTGAGAGATCAGGATCTACTCAGGATCCCCAGAAATATGAATATTTAAAACATTCAGAAGTAGGTTTGACTGTTGTAGAACAGGATCTATTCAGGATCAAGAGAAAAATTAGTTTTGTAATACCCAAATGAAGACGGTGAGAGATCAGGATCTACTCAGGATCCCCAGAAATATGAATATTTAAAACATTCATATTTAAAGCATTCTGTTGTGGAACAGGATCTGCTCAGAATCACCAAACATTTACGTTTCTAGCACTCAGAAATTGATTTCACCAAAATATTGCATATTAGAATCTATACCGATATATTATAGATTAGGATCTACTAACAATGACCAGAGAATGAAGTTTGCAGTAATCAGAAAAAGATTTATAAAGATGTGTGTACTTAGCTTGGGAGTCCTGAGACTCGTTAAGATAATTTTGAAATAAAGTTGGAATTGTAATGTAATGTTGTTGTAAAGAAGATTGTGATAAATTAGGCTCTATGCGACATTATCACATTCTTGTGTGCCACTCAAAAATATATATCACCAATAGAGTTTCATATATGTTGAGGATAATCACCAAAAAAATTATCGTTGTAGGACTCAAAAAAAATGAGATCAAATTTTGCTAAAAATCAGAAGAAAAGTGTAATTTTTGACGGTCAGAATAAAAGTAAGAAAAAAAAGAAAGCTTTTTAGCACATTTTTCAATATTTTCCACTCGCTCACCTCAGAAATCAATGTATGAACGCCTGGCTCGAAAACTTATCGAGTCAATAAGAAATGGCTGGAACTGCCTCATAAACCCAGTAAAAGGCATTTTGACGTCGATATTAAAAAAAAAAAAGGCTACTTAAAAACCGAAACTCACTTGGACAAGCATTGCATGTGGGCCGTAAAAAAAGAGTTTCCAAACCATGAAAATTAAAAACTATTACGCGCTAATAAAAAAGTTTTTACTTTCTTTCCTTTCCCTTCTAATTTTTTTTAATTGTTTTTGTTGATTGTTTTATTTTTTATTTTTTGCATTGTTTGTAGCAATCATAGAAGTCGCCATGCCTACCATATTTTACTTATGTTTGTATGATTTTGCGCACATTACAGTCTGCAGTGAGTTGAGGAGTATTATGCGCAGCGTTGCAGGCTTTTAGAAGAAGAACAAGAGCTAGCCAGAAAATATAAATCATCAGTACAACAACAATAACAACAGCACATTGTCTTCACCTCCCAATAATTTCACACCGCAGCAGTGTGCTAACGGAACAACAACAACAACAGCACATCGTTTTCACCTCCCAATAATCTCACACTGCAAACTTTAGGTTTTACCATACCATGGTACAGCCAATCTTGCTGACTTACCTTAATTTTCTTTGGTATTAAATAAATTCACGTCAAAAATAAACTGATCGAACATTTACTAAGATTCGCTTAGATTTACTTAAAGTTGAAGAGACTTAAAAGCGCCCGCACAGTTTTGAGTTTGGGTGAACAATTCCGATGGGCGGATTCTTAGCTCTTCATAGGCAATCAGATCATTTTTCTGCTTGAAAAAATTTTAATTTAAATTAATTTTGTATTTGCTTTTTATTAGATATTTTTTTTTAAATTTATTAATTTTTTGTTTTATTTATTTATTTAAAAAAATTAAATTTCTTATTTCAAATATTTTGAAGGGAACATGCAGCAATGTGCATTGCTACTCGTTTTGAATTAATATCGGCAAATTAATTTTGTATTTGCTTTTTATTAGATAATTTTTTTTAATTTATTAATTTTTTTATTTTATTTATTTATTTAAAAAACTTAAATTTCTTATTTCAAATATTTTGAAGGTAACATGCAGCAATGTGCATCGCTACTCGTTTTGAATGCTAAAGTGCTGCAAATTAATATCGGCAAATGGTTGGTCATATAGCCGCCTCTATCTGTATCTGTGTCTGTGTTGTGTAGATGTGTGTGTGTGAGTATGTGAGCCAGCATTCATGCAGTTTTTTGAATTTATTTTGAGTTATGTTCAATGTCATGGTTCACGTACTAACTTGTGGACGCCTGTCTGCATGCAGACAGCACAATGTTTGCGCAAACAAACAATCAAATAAATACATACATATGTCTGTACGTACATACATATCTGGTGTTTGTATGGTATGTGTGTTCACATATTTGCAGGCTGCATTCGAGCTGTGGCCGGTCACAGCCTGAATTATTTACGTGTAAAACGCGTACAAGCCTGAAGTCGATAAAGTATGCAGACGGTCAGCCTGACTGCGAATTAGCATAAGTCCTGTTGATTTTTTTTCTTTTAATTTCGAATACAACTAGAGGTCAACAAATTTCTATGAATGCAAAAATGATGTTTTCAATAAATTTAATTTAATCTTTAAAGTTCACTAAACAGCGTTGATTCTTTTGTTTTGTGTGCTTTAAGAAATTCCAAACACTGAACGCAATGCAACTGATGTCAACTCAACAACAACAACAACAACAACAACAACAATAACAACAACCATAGACCCAATGCAGCCAACGTTCGAACCAAATACAACAACTACAACAACAAAAGAGCAGCAACAACTCAACGGTTTGCATGGCTTAGTCGACAGCATTTTGGATGTGCTGCCACAGGATCGAATTCTCTCGACGTTCTTTGATAAACTCGAGAACAATAAGCGATTTACGAAACTAGTCGATAATATTAGCAGTCCAACGTTCGCTCGAATACTCAGCAATATGGAGGTAAGTGTTGCACTCGAATGCGTTTCGGTTTCATCGCCTAAACGTCAAAAATTCAACAACATTCACACATTTTGCTGCCAAGAGACAACAACGAAAAACAAAACAAAACTCGACCAATAAATTCCTGAATAAAGGGCAAAAATTCAAATAACGCGTGTCACAAGACACGTTCGCCTCTTTCGGCCTTCGGCTCTTTGTTTTGGGTCTCGGCAGCCCTTTTTCACACCTTTTTGGCCATTGTGCGCCCGAATTCTCTGTTCACCTGCCCACGCACGCACAACCAAATTTTCTCCTCCTACTCTTATTTTTAAATTGTTTCAAATAGTTGAGCACACAACGTGGGCATAAAAATATTGCTTAAAAAAATTTAAAAAAAAAAATGCCTTCATTTTCTTTTACTTCCATGTTTTGTACACGCAGTGTTTTTAATTTTTTTCTTACTTACGCTTTTTTTGTTTTACTTTTCTGCTGTTTTCTTTTTTTTCGTCCCCAACGTTTTATAATAATTTGACAGCAGAACGTGAGCAAAATATTTGATGCAATTTCCTTGCTTACCTTTTCGTTATTTCGGTAAATGTTGGGTTTTTTGTTTTGTGTTGTGTTGAATTTTTTTTATTGAGCTTGGCATTTATTTTTTTTTTTCTTACAATATTTACCTATCGCAGGCTTTTCGTGTTTATGGATTTTATTTTTCTGGGTTCGGAAATGCAAAGGTTATGGCAGCATGTCGCTGTATACAAATCAGCTTTCGCTATCATTTGTTCGCCGCTTGGCGGTTTCCGCTTTGGATATCCGATTCTTCTTCGCATCGCATCGTTTGGCTGTGTGCGTTTTTAAAACGAAGTGGAATTTTTCTAATTGGCAATTGAGCTGGAAACGTGACTGGAAATTGTTGACTTGGGCACTGAGAGCAGCAACGAAATCAGAGGCTGTAGGAAAAGTGCCGAAATGAAGATGTTCAGTGGGTGTGTATGAGGGAATTTGAATAATTGCAATTAGCGAACAGACTGTTGGACTTTTAAATACAGACTGAAGTGGAGCTAATGGTAAATTGCACCTTAGTCCTTAGCCAAGAAGTGTTTAGGCACAGCAGGCGTTCAGTTTTCTCAGAGATATTGCATCTCGACAATGAGATATGTTAATTTCCTTGAACGGCTCCAGACATTTTTGCTCGCTTCCCTTCGTTTCGAGGATCCTATCCCCTCCCATATTTCGCGCGCTAAGCTCATTAATTTAAAATCCCTTCAAAACAGGAGAAGTATCCTATCACTTTCTTTCGTTTTTGATGTTGGTTATGGGGCTGTCAACTCTACTCTGTCTCTACTCAAATCTTCTGGGATCTTCTTTCTCTTCTCTTCTGGATCTTCTTTAATTCGCCGCTGAAATTCCTCCCTAATCCTGTACCATTTTATGTTGGCTCCGTGAGGACGAACTACGTGCTGAATGCTTCTCTTTCCAGAGCCTTGTTAGACCTTCCTGAATTCTTGGTGTCTTTATAAATTGATTTTGCGTTTCCTAAATCGTTCTTCCTTGAATCACCCAACCTCACTGTTGGGTGATTCAAGTGATAATTAGTTGAGTTTTTTAGAAGCTTTTCCTTACTTCTTAGCGCTTTGGTATGAAAGGACATACTTTTTTTTATAGACTATAAGAACTTTTGTTCATAGACCGAATCAAATAAATAATTAAATAAAAATCTGTAAACCACTTAACGATTAGGACTTTATATACCAAAGCTTGGGACATTCAAAAGTTAAAAGTGTTCAATATCTTTACATCCTTTCCTGTAGTAGAAATATTATATATCCAGAAATTTAGTCACAGCTAACAGTCAACTTTCTCAGACACTCTTTTTCTCTTTATAATGTGATATGTTATATCGATTAGAATTTCATATACCAATCTCTCTGGCAACTCTAACAACGTGAATTCGTGAATAAACATTCCAGCAATTTCAGCAATTATTAGGTGCGCAACTAAGTTAACCCCTCTGTTACCCTAGGAAAAACTCGCACATTTGACCCTTGGGTCATAAAATGACCCCGATTTATTTCTTTGTATTTTGTTCAAAAAAGTTAAGACAATGTGATTTTAACAATTAGTTATTACTTTTATTAATGTAAACGGACTATTTGGCCTTACTGGAGTCAAATATGTTCAACATGGAGACCATGTCCAGGTTCTTGATATTCTTCTCGGGCACTTTAATTCTTGCGATTTTTTCAGAAGTTGAAGCTGATTTTTGGACAATTATATTATATATAACAGATAATAATCATTAATCGCTTATCGCCCAAAAATAAATGATTTCGCAAGAAAGCCTGCTCCCGTGGCCCACAAAAAATTACTCAGTTTAGAGGTTTACTTTATAAAAGTATGCTAAAATATTAAACTCATACTAGATATTGACACCAATAAACCAATACAAATTATAATATATATTAATTAACATTATTCCATTTCCCGAAGAAGAAAATGAATATATTCGGCTGACCCGAATTGCGCCCCATCGTTTCTTTTCACTGAGTATCTTCGTCTTTAGTGAATGCACTGCTGAGGATAACTCACACGATTATATTATTGGCTTCCTTCCTTTTCGCAAAATTGAAGCCCAGGAAGTAACTTTTCCAATTCTTTATACATATAATAAGCAGCGTTACGTTATCATTTCAGGGATGAATTTCACACCACAAATGCAATGGTGCCGCAAGCGATAATAGAGTTGCGAACTGCAGCAACGAGTAAGCTTTTTGCTTGTCGCTGATACGAATATGTTTCAGAAATTTGATCTAGCTTATTCACACTCCTTTTGGAATTTCTTAGAAATTTATTACTTGCTAGAAAGTACTATATGTACTATTTATATTGAAAGCTTCAATTAAGATTTCATACCAGAATCATAAAGTTTTCGTACTATTGGGGTTCGATCCCTTGAAACTTAAAAGCTCTTCTACTGCTCATTGAGATGTGTGCGCGAAGCTACGCCCTTTATTAAATGCCCTTTTCCTCTTCCCACCTTTTCCCCTGTCGAAAAACGTGACCCAATAGTAAGTTCGATCTTAGTGTCACTGATGTGCGACTTATAGTTCCGAAATTATGTTCAAAATTTGGATCGTTAAACGAGTGCCACGCCCATTATTAAACGCCCATGAAATATTTCCAGTGGAACAGTGTCTACATGGGGACACTGCACGAAATTGCAATGTTGTATGACTCATAATTTCGCTTTTACTCCATAGTAGAAAGGGTGGTATAGCTAGGGCCACGCCCTCTTACCAACATAAAACAAAACAAAAATCCCAGAAACATTTATCCACGACACTTTGAAATCAAATCTAATAAAATTCACATCGCGTCGACCAATTTCTTGCGTTCAGTACTGTGGGTCATAAAATGACCCTAAGGTCAAATTTGTATAGTTGCTCATTTGCACGTAAACCAGTGTTGCAAATAAAATGAAATTTAGCGTATATTCAAATGGCATGAAATTAGTCACTGAGTCCAAAGGAAAACAATTCCTTACCAGAAATAAGAAAGTTACGGCTCCTTAAAGTCAAATTTTACTCGAAAATGACCCTAAGGTAACAGAAGTGTTAATGCAAATTCAACTTTATTGTGAAAATATGGTTACAAATGAATCATTCAATCATTCATTTCCCATTGCTAGCTACAACTTTTTCCCATCTTTCTGGCAGAGCTCAAATACTTTGACAGTAAAAAAGTTTGTCTTTTGAGGGGTTTCACGTATCAAACCATTTTGTGATGTCTTCATATGAGCGAAACTGCTGATCAGCCAAACCATGTACCAGCGAATGGAACAATTAATAACACTGATCAACAGCAAAATGGCTTTTCTGGTTCTGACATCAGTTCTAGGGTAATTAGGGACCGCTGTTTCGAATCCGCAAACCGTTTTGAAAACTTAGTTTCCGTTTTCGCAAAAAATGGGCGTGTCACTTTTTCGGATTTTCCCTGACTTTTTTCACGTTTGGGATTGTAATTTCTAGACCAATAAACCGGTTGACATCATTTTCACCTCGTTGCATTATCAACACCGCACGGTTTCTTTTCCGATGCAATTTATTTGTATAAGTTTTAAAAATCCGCGGCAATTGGACCTCAAAGTCGGAAAATATGGAATTTCAAGGCGTTTTCTTTGATGTTAAAAAACAAACACATTTTTCGTAAATCAACTATCGAGTTATGTATAACACGAAAGCGGAAACATGAAATTATACAACACAGCCAAATTTTTTGGCGTGAGTCCCATTCTCATCGAAGTAATAGCAAAAATGTACCATAGTCATTTTCATAATTTATGATACTATTTCCTTAAAAAATTAAGGGCCTCAAAATATGCTCTTTTATATATTCCATTCACTGTCTGGAATACAAGCGAAAAACAAAAAAATTTTGAATTGCTTCAAACAAAACAAAATTAAAAACTTTGCATATTTGGAGGCTCTTACTTTTTAAAGGAAAAAAACTGAAATCTGTTGAAAATGACTTTGGTACATTTTTGCTATTATTTCGATGAGAATGGGACTCACGCCAAAAAATGTGGCTGTGTTGCATTACTTGATGTTTCCGCTTTCTTGTTATACATAACTCGATAATTGATTTACGAAAAATGTGTTTGTTGTTTGAAAACTCCTTGAAATTCCATATTTTCCGACTTTGAGGTAAAATTCCCGCGGAATTTTAAAACCTATAAAAATAAATTGCATCGGAAAAGAAACCGTGCGGTGTTGATAATGCAACGAGGTGAAAATTATGTCAACCGGTTTATTGGTTTTGAAATTGCAATCCCAAACGTGAAAAAAGTCAGGGAAAATCCGAAAAAGTGACACGCCCATTTTTTGCGAAAACGGAAACTAAGTTTTCAAAACGGTTTGCGGATTCGAAATCAGCGGTCCCTAATTACCCTAGAACTGATGTCAAACCCAGAAAAGCCGACCAAAAGTCGAAATTTGTTGCCCTGTGTAATCAGATAATAAATAAATCAGATAATAATCAGGGTAGGACTTCCCATTTGAGCGTTTCGAAGTTGGTTTTAGCGGGTTTGGCAACAAGAGGCCATGAGGTAGAATCACTTTTTTGTGCATCAGCTCTAATATATATCTCTCTCTCTCTCTCTGTTGCAATTTATTCTATATCTATATCCAGCAATTTATTTTTGATTCGAAAGAGTTAAAAGATGTCTTCCAACAAAATTAATGTTTTTATGAGAAATTCCAAAAATGGTTTGATTTGAAGACGGCATTTATTGCGTTTTTAATGTTACTTGTTTCAAAATTATGTTGTTAACAATATACAAATTTTTTTTTATAATTATTAGGGGCACAAACAATTTTGAGGATTTTCTATTACTTTGAAACTTCATTCATACCAATTGGCACACTGTTGTGCCTAGCCTGACCATATGGTCACATTAAAGATGAACTAAAAAAATTTAATTGTTTATATTAAAACGCTCAAAAAATTAAATCACAAAATTCGAAAAAAAAATTCCAACACATTCGGGTTAAAAGTATTGTCGGCCATTCCCCATCTTTCAGACAGCATACGGATTTCACGTTGAAAAAATGCATTGTCCTTTGAGGCGATCCAAGAATTTACCCAATCTTTGGCCCCTTTTTTTAAGGATAATTATGACACTTTCCCATGAATAAAGTTACAAAATGGTCCAAAGCGTTTTAATACTACATAGTTGCCCCATTTTTTGTGAATGCCTCAAAACTTGTTGGAATTTTGTATTAATTTTAATATTTCACTATTTGCTTCTTTGCAGCGATCGGTGCCGTTGCGCAATTTGATATTTAATCTACACAACAACGGCATCTATGTAACACGCATTGTGGACTCATTGAAATCATACTTCTTTCTTGGAGGTTTTTGATCAAATACAGCATTCAAACTTTGTGGAATGAATCAATGGATTAATGAAAGCAAATCCATCAATAATGACAACAATAATTCGGGATAAGTGTGAAAGCGCAGAACAGAAACAGGCGAAGTGTCAGTGATTTAAGCAGTTTTATTCCTTTTGTTTTATTAATTGAATTAATTTAGAAGTTTCTTGCAAGTGCAGTTCATTAGCAATAAATAAAAAATAAAACAATAATGTTGAGAATACATTTAAAACCATTTCATTATCTAAACATAAACCGTTTAGTTTGAATTGATAAAATTTGTCGTTATTATTTTAATTTTTTTTTAATTTTTTATTTAATTATTTCTTTTTATTGTGTCCATAACTTTGTCTATGATTGTCAAAGCCTTAGCTCTACAACTTTATATATTTTATTGAATTAAAATTAATTGTGCAAATTAATTTAACAATTTCGTAACAGATTTTTACTGGACAAAGTTAAAATATATTATGAAATTTATCGATTTTGTCTTCTTTGTTTTGTATTTCCATAAAAATGTTAAATTTTATTTTTATTTTTAAATTCTTATTACAACACTTTGTTCTATTTACAGTGTTTTCATGTGACAACAACCATAACGTTGTGGTTGCAATAAATATTTAAACATGCATTTTTCTACGCACAACTAAAGATCTATAATTTCTTAATTCTTTATTCATATAATGTGTCCAAGTTGAAGTTAAAAACTCAAATAAATAACTTTACTTACTCTTCTGCGTCTATAATCTTCACTATGTAAAGACATGATTTTCAAAAAAGTCTAAGATTATCTTTTTTTAACTTAAAAATTTAGTTTATTAATTTTATATTACACCGGACGAAATTCAAGGATGTAGTAGTGTACGTATTAGTTCTTAAGATATTATTTTTTTCAAAAAAACTATTGGAAATTTGCAAGGATATTCAAGGATAAAGTTTTAAAAGGACATTTTCAATACCTCTTCGTCCTTTTGCACCAAAACATTAAATTTTCTAAGTTTGTTATTCTACAATGCGCTCAATTTTAAAAATAATTCTTTGAAAAAAGCATGTCCTTGAAATTTCAAAGTCCTTTAAAAAAAATGCTGACGTCAGAGAGAAAAACTAAAAACGCAATTTTACTACATTTGGCTCCTAGATTCGCGACTATATAGATTTTTTCGTGTGTTTTGAAATTTTTTTATTTTTGTCGCACGGTGTTATTACTAATATTTCAAGCTATTCTAAGGACCAAAAAAAAATTCATTCCTGAAACCAAAGAAAATTTAGGTTAGAAATAAGGATAAAAATGCCAGTAAAATTTAGAACTGCGTCGCAACGCATAAATTCACAAATTACTTTTAAAAAATACTATGAGAAATTTATTGGACTTGCACAATGTGACTAGTCAAAAAGTCAAAAAGTACTTTAGTCAATACAATAATTAGTCAACAAGTAACTTCCATGAAAAGTACTTTCCATGTATACTTAGTGTAACTGCTCGTGAAAGTACTTTCTGAAATTTTAGACTTTCAATCGTAGTACTGAGGATGCTTTACTTGCATAGTCTGACGCCACCTTAATTGTATGATTTAAATTTTGTGGTATTTTTCTGCCAGTGGCAACTCTGAAACTGAATAACTGTTTTTTCCAATTGGTGCGAGTAGTAAAAATCGAGCGCTCTACTAAGAAAAAACGCATTGTGCAGTGTGAAAATAAGTGATTTATTGGATGAGTGTGTAAATCGTTGACCGATTGAATCATATTCCGGAATTCGAGTGTGAATTGTGCATTTGTCAAATTTCGGTTCCACGCGAATGAACCACAAACAATTTCTGAGCCCTCAAGGTTGCGATGCGGCGAGTTTGCGGTAAGTTAGTGTTATCACAGCCGCGGGGGCCATTTGCCGAATATTTTATGCTGTTGGGAAATCTTATACGTACATCATACCAAAGAAAATTAAGGTACAAAAGACGCAAACATTTTGTATAGCGGGTTCCAACATTGGAAACCGCACGCTCTGCTTCCACAGATCACATATGTGCTGAGAGCATTGCTTTACAAGCGAGCGCGTAGTTTTATGTGTTGCGCTCTTTGGTTGCGCTCACTGCAGCGAGTCTGCGTTAGCACACTGCTGCCTCGTGGGATTATTGGGAGGTGAAGACGATGTGCGGTTGTTGTTGTTGTTATTATTGCGCTGGCACACTGCTGCAGTGTGGGATTATTGGGAGGTGAAAACAATGTGCTGTTGTTGTTGTTGTTCCGTTAGCACACTGCTACGTCGTGCGATGATTGGGAGGTGAAGACGATGTGCTGTTATTGTTGTTGTTGTTGCGCTGGCACACTGCTGCGGTGTGGGATGATTGGGAGGTGAAGACAATGTGCTGTTGTTATTGTTGTTGTACTCATGATTTCTATTTCCTGGGTATCTCTTGTTCTTCTTCTAAAAGCCTGCACGGCTGCGCATAATTTTACTGAACTCACTGCAGACTGTAGTGTGCGCAAAATCATAGAAACAAAAGTGAAATATGGTAGGCATGGCGACTTCTATGATCGCTGCAAACAATACAAAAAATAAATAATAAAATAATCGACAAAAACAATGAAAAAAAGGGTAAGGGAATGGAAAGAAAGGGACAACTTTTTTATTACCGCGTAATAATTTGTAATTTCAATGGTTTGGAAGTTCCTTCCTTTAACACTAGAATGCCCAAGGGAGTCATTTTGACTACTTTGAGGTATTTTATTGTAAATAACTTTTGTTGCATCGCTTTCTAAAAAAATATCTTACGTGACTTTTATTAGTTTTTAAAGCTAAATGGAATAAATAAATTTAAAATATTGTAAAAAAATTGTTTACCCCAATTTTGCTAAATTTACCTTAAATGCCCAAAGGTAGTCATTTTGACTACCTACATATATACAATTTTCAGCAAATCTTACTGATAAAAAGACAAATATGCATCTTCAATTGCGAAATATGAAAATTTAAAATAATTGCAAATATTAAAAAAAAATATCATAGTAGGCTGTGACAATTCCCAAGTTTTTCAATCAAAAATTCACACACAAAATTCATTCACAAATTCCAATTTCCAAGTTTCATTCCATTTTGTCCCATTGATGTGTAAAGTACGCCATTCTATTTTAGTGAATTTTCTTTGTAAACCATAAAAAATAAAAATGAAGTACTTATTTTAATTTAATCTAATGTGCATTTATTCATATTTGCTACTTGAAAACCAATAAAATTAAAAAAAAAGTCAGTAAACAATATGGTAGTCAAAATGACTACCTATGGGCATTTAAGGTAGGTCAGATTTTCGAGCATTCTAGTGTTAATCCTATACTGTCACAATTTTGGCGAAATTCGCAAAAAAAAAACTGATTGAGCGACCAAAACAGCCAATGAGAGTTTAGTCGTTTACAAAGTAGCATGTGACCATATATCAACAAAATACCGAAAGGGTTAAACAAATTTTCAATACAAAAGAAATTACGTTCCTTTGAACCTTTGTTAAAATGTTAGTTAAGGTAAAGCTGCCTCCTGTTAGGGGACATTAAGTTATTGAATTTGCAAAAGAGAAACCCAGAGCCTTTATAAACCTTCTTAGGGCAGCTGCAGACCTAATATCAACAAGTCTTTGCGGACTGGTCCTGTCTCTGGCCCTTCAAGCTGATGAAACGCAGTAGAATACTTCATAGAAGCGGTTCTCTTCTAGTTTAGCGACAAAAGTCCCTAGGAGGAGTGGGCCCCATTACTGGCAATGCCAGGAGAGAGACGCAAGCAAGTTTATAAAGGGTGGCGGGGGGGGGGGGGGAACTCCTGTTTATGTATTTGCTTTTTCGGATATTAATAAAAAAAATTAGGTAATAAAACCACTTGTCTCTTACTAGTAATTGCAATCAATACATCAATTCAACTTATTGTTAAAGCTTAGATTTGATAGTTCATCATAAATAAATTTAATGCAATTACTAAAGCTTAGCTCCAATAGTTCAACTGCTGTTCAGATTAGACAGAAACCTGGAAGGCAAAAGCAATATAAAGAGTCATATTTAAACAATCATAAAGCAAAGTGTTGCTAAAAATTGTGTATTTAATTCCTTCTTCAGGAAGTTACCAACACACACGCACACTTCCTGCAAGTGCCGCAATTATTTACTGCCAGCCTAGAGATTCACAAAGTAATTGCACCCTTGGGACAAGCTGTGTAAGTATGCTTCCATACCCTTTCACCCTTTCCCCCTCCATCGGCCACATAGACATAAGGTGAATTTTTAAGATACGCCTCGACAATTGTTGCAGTGTCGACGGCAATCTTCAGCCACTCGAACCACAATGCAGCCGTGCTCAATTTTTCTGCAACTGTCAAAAGTTTCCTTTTTAAAGTGTGTGATAAAGCAACCAAAAATACAAAAAAGAAAACAATTGCACACTGAACGTCTGCAACACATTCGTGTACAGTATTTCAGTATTGTACATCGATTTGCCGGCACAAAGTTTTCTCGGTGATTTATGTGCGCGTCCTTCAAGCATGGCGCAACAGTTAAACATCTGAACTTTGCTCTATTTAGGCAAAAGCGCGCCTCGGCCCTCTCACTCGGCGCTGCTGCCTTTATTACACTTTTTACGCTTCGCAGGCACTTTTGCTCGCCATAAACGTCGAATACATTGGCGCGCTGCAGGCCGCTGCTATCTGATGCGTGCAACGGAAAGTGATGTCGAGTGTTCGGCGGCACCAACTCTTAACCGAAACTGAAGCTCTGCTATGCGGCCATCACCTGTTTAAGTGCGGCCAAGTATAGTCCCCAGAGTCACATATTTTCACTGAAGCTGTAGCAATAAATTATGCAAAAGTCTATAACATTAACAAATTGTAAAAACTTAGGCAAATCGGTGTGCTTGAAAGAGCATAACCGAAAGGGAAATTGTTGGCAGCAGCTGACAGACAACAGTTGATTCATTGAAACTCTTAAGTTGAAAGCGATTTAACATGAATTATTTTTTAAAATTAATGTTTTTAAAATGATTTTAATGTAATGTAAGTACTTGTTGTTCTAGAGGACAGAAAAGATATCAAAACATATTTTGTTATATGTTAAAATTAATTTTGTTTAAAGATCCTAATGAAATTGGCTAAAATTCTGGTCTTAGAGGCAAACACGAAAACGAAACATATCTGTTTTAATTTATATTTTATCTACATAGAGCATAAAAATAGTATCTTAAACGATTTTTTTATATTTTCAAATTAAGTTTTTAATTGATTCTAATGAAATTTTGTTATAATTCTGGTTCTAGAGAATAGAAGAATATCAAAATAAATCATTTTTAAAATAAATATTTTTTAAAATGTGTTTTGATATTTTTTTTCATTGATTTTAATAAAATTAAGTATTAGTTACTGTTCTACGGGACAAAAAATATATCTAAATTGATTTTTTATATTTTCAAAAAAAATTTTTATTGCTTCTAATAAAATTAGGTTATAATTCGGAAAAAAATCAAAACATATCTTTTTTAATTAATTTTTCATTGATTCTAATGGAATTAAGTATAAATTATTGTTCTGAGGATAAAAAATATATCCAAACAGATTTTGTTTTATTTGCGAATTACGTTCTTTGTTGATTCTAATGAAATTAAGTTAAAATTCTGGTTCTAAAGGACAACAAAAAAATCAAAACACATCTGTTTTAATTCATTTTTCATTGATTCTAATGAATTAAGTATTAATTCCTGTTCTAGAGCGCAAAAAATATATTTAAAACGATTTTGTTATAAATTAAAATTAAGTTTTTTATTAATTCTAATGAAATTAGGTAATAGTTATGGTTTTGGAAGACAAAAAAATCAAAACATATCTTTTATAATTAATTTTTCATTGATTCTAATGGAATTAATTTAATTAATTAATTAATTATTAATTCCTGTTCTAGAGGACAAAAAATAAATCTAAACATATTTTTTTCATATTTTCAAATTCAGTTTTTAATTGATTCTAATGAAATGAAGTTATAATTCTGATTTTCGAGAACAGAAAAGATATAAAAACATATTTTATTATAGTTTAAAGTTAAGTTAATAAAATAAAATTTATTGATAAGAATGAAATTTGGATATATTTCTGCTTCTAAAGGACAGAAAAGATATCAAAATAAATCTTTTTTAAAATAAATATTTTTTTATTATATATTTTTTTATTTATATCTATTAATACAGCCATTTTCATTGGTTCTAATGGTAAAGATATATATATATATATATATATAAATGGCTAAAGATATATGTACATATTTAGAAATATTTTTGATTTTGTTATATTTTCAAAATAGGTTCTTTATTGGTTCTATGTAATGAAATAAAGTTATAATTCTGGTTCTAGAGGACAGAAAAAATACCAACACTTATTTTGTCTTTTTCAAAATTATGATATTTTGTTAATTTTATTGAAATCAAGTAATAATACTTTAAAGGACAGATAAAATAAAACATAATTTGCTGAGTTTTTTCAAAATTATTTTTAATATGGATTCAATAAAATAAAGCAATAATTGTTGTTCTGCAAGAAAAAAATAACGAAAAAATACAGCTGCTTTTTTAACAAAACCAAATAAAAATCTACAAATTAAATTATTAAATTATTTATTAAAAATTTGTTGAAATTTGTATTTTTGAAATAATACTTTGCAGTTACATACATATATTCCACCTTTGGCTTTGCCGCCACACCTATGCCGAATCGTGTTCCATACATACAAACATACATACAAGCATGTACGAATGAGGCACAGCCACACCGGCTCACCCCGCTGGCGGTCGCATCGCGCGCAGACATTCAATTTCGACTTGTGATCATATAAATTTTCATCTCAGATACGACTGCAAATTAGAAATTATGAGCGGTTTTTATGTTCTTGGCATTTCTGCTACATTTGGCAGCGCACAAGCTGCCGGAAAAAAGCGACGCGCGGTCATAATGCACACCACACACACACACACACACACACAAACACACAGCCAAAGCAACCTCACACATGACAGCTGCTAATCCAGTGCGGCTCCTGCACTTACAGCGTTCCAACTCGTCCCCCGAGCAACCAACTCATCGTCGTTTCTGCAGTACTTCAGCGTGTCATGCTGCAGGGTGCGGTGTGTGGTGTGAGGCAACAGCATCAGGCAGCATCGGGGTGCGAGCTACCGCTGTCCACTGCCCGGTGCACGTGCACTCACCCCCAACCCCATATTTCCTAAATTATAATTGACATGCTTTCAGGGTGGCTGCAAGAGACGCGTACTTGTTGTTGTTGTTGTGGCTGTCTGCTAGTTTTTACATCATCATTTTTTGCACGCTTGTTGTTGTTGTGTGTGTGTGTGTGTGTGTGTTTCTGCCTCACCAGCGAAAAGTGCGCCATGAAAATTGAATTAACCTTTGGCCAAAGTGTACGAAGTGCTTGATTTATGTTTGTGTAGGTGGCCGCTGTTCCCCCGCTCTGCCGCTCCAACATGCGTCGCTTTTATGCCAACTAACACTTTTAGCCGTAATAAAATCACCGCCAGCTGCCGTTCAAGCGCCCCGTGGCCAACAATGATACGACAACCGAAGCGATGTAAAAACAATTTCAGTGATCTATTAAAGTCAGTTTACATAACTTGAAATTTCCTAACATTCGATTAATATTGACACGAGTAAAACAAAGCCCACAACAGTGACGCTAGAACTGCTTCCATTGTTGTTGTTGTGGTTGTTTTGGCTGTGGCTGTGCAGCGGGCTCGTGGTGGCAAAAACATCTCCTTCGCTCTCTTTCTCCCTTTATCTCTCCCTCTCTCTGTCTCTCTGTAGTTCGTTTAGATGTGCTCGACGGTGTTTGGCAGCACACAACTCAGTCAGTGGTGAAGATCCGCTTGCAAAAGTCCAAAACCAAGAGCGCCTTCTTGCTGACCAGATGCTTCCAGTACTGGCCGCTGCCGCTGTTGGCCACGCCAATCGAGGCCAGCAGCAGCATGTAGCAGGCCAGCGACAGCGAGTACTTGTGCCGCCCGATCCAGCCGAACATGCGACGGTCGTGCACGCGCCCCTCGTCCGGGAAGCGGCTGCCGTAGAAGAGCAGGTAGCGCACGCGCACCAGGTCGCGGTTGCGCACCTCGATGCCGGCGGCCGGCGCGCCCGATTCGCTCATCTTGCAGTTGACAAAGTCCGGATTGTTGTCGAATTCGCACAGCGCCACGCACGAAATCATCGAGCCGCAGGCGGACGCGCCCCAGCCGGCGCCGTTGGGGCTGTGCTCCAGGCTGGCCAACAGGTCGGTGGTAAGCAGCAGCGTTGTTTGTTCGCCGCTGCTGTTATTGTTGTTGTTGCTGTTTATATTGGTGTTGTTGTTGTCATTATACGACGACGACGATGGCGGCGAGCGATTGGCGCCGCGTGCCAGCATCGAGAAGAAACTGTCCAGTTTGTTGCCGTAGAAGGCCAACTTGAGTGGCTGTTCGGCAAAGGACGGCGGTGGTGGTGGCGGCAGCGACTCTGACTGTGGCTCCTCCGGTTCCTCCGCAAGCGTTGCGTCTTGCGACACAGCGACCGGTCTGGTAACCTCGAAGACGTGCGTCGGTCGCGGCACATCGTCGCTCTGGCCCATGGAGCGCAACAGCGACTCGAACTCGTCCTCGTCGACGAGACGCAGCGTCGGCTCGCGCAACACGACCAGCACATGGTGCAGCAGGTCCATCACCTCGGCATCGAACTCCTCGTAGTTCTCCTCGACAATGTGCTGCAGCACGACGCGCAGCTTGGGCGTGTCGTTGATGACCGAGACGAGCGCATCGATGTTGAAGCCCGTCTGCTCGGAGACGAAGCGCGGCGGAAACGGCTTCAGCTGCGTGTCGTAGCGATAGCTCAGCGCCGCCGCGACGAACAGCGTCCACTTGGCGTCGCACGCCAGCAGGTCGGCCTCCAGCAGGTAGCGTAGCGCCTGCAGTTTGTCGATGAAGTTGGCCGCTATCTGAAAGTCGCCATTGCGGCCGTAGCACTCGAACGGCACCATGCCCGACCCATCGCCCTCGGATGACGTTTGCGACATGGGTGCCGGCTGCGCGTTAGTGTTGCTCATGGCTTGCTTGATGGGCAACAAAAAAATGCCGAAAAATGTTCGATGTAGTTTCTTTGCTCTATCACTGCGTACTTGAAATTTTTGCTAAAGCCTGCTGTGCTCTGACTGCTGTTTTGGTGGGAGAAACGAAATACAATTTGGGAGAAAAAAACAAAATTATGATTGACACACCGAGCAAAAAATTCAAATCGTTTCTAATTGACTTTTCAAACATTGTTTTGCAGCTATATTCGACAAATAAGTGAAATGTAAAGTGATTTGGTTTTTGTTGAACAATTAAGACAGTTTGCGGTGGCAGTTTGAAGCCACAAAGTAACTTAGAGAAGACGAAATGAGAAGGGGTTGACAAATTTAAAAAAAGGACATACCTATTTAAAATTAATAAAACACACAAATGGCACATAAATAATTAAAAAATATTGTATTAGTTGACGCACACACGATTTCGTTTTGGAAAGGGAGATTTCTGTATGCAACCAATAATCTTCGGAATCATATTTTGCATGCACATTTTTTGTTACAAACAGATATATAAAGGTTGTTGAAACCCCAAACCCTTCCCTTGTGTGAGCTCTGCTCAGATAATTTCATATCATATGACATAAAGTCTGTTTTTCATGCTTTTCTTTAACCCATTGCTGCCTAATGGGTAAAATTTTACCCATGAAAATTAATTTTTTTTTTAAATCACAAAAAAGTCAATGTTTGAGATCTCTCAAAACCATGGATAGGGATAGTTAGGGTAAAGATGGAACTACCTTAACCTAGTCAAGGTCACTCTAAAATTTCGCCATCTAGCTAGAGTTACCAGACTCCAAAAATCGTGAATTTTCCCGAGGTGGAAAATGTGGCCAAACGTAGTGGCCTTAGAATTTCACAAAAATCTGCCTCCTAACTCACCTGTAAAAAATACAACTTTTGTTCACGTGTTTAGCTGATCACTTCACAAAGTATGGAAAAAAGCTACCATTGCTGCGTAATGGGTACAAAATACCTAATGAATATCTCAGCAACGTGCAGAGATATAAAGCTGAAATTTTGTTTCTGATCATTTTGGGTCACTTCTAGGTCGTGTATGAAATTTTATCAAAATCGTAAGGGCGGAACTGGTACCCGGCAGCAATGGGTTAAAATTGTTCTACTAATTAAACAAAGTTTACGGAAATAAACCTTTTTTGCGATAAGTACAGTTTCGCACACAGAGGGGAGTTAGGGGTTCAAACCCCCCCAAATGCAAAAATTGCTGGTGCAAAATATAGTTTCAAAGCTCAGCACAAACATAGAATACGAAAAACAATTTCCTGAAAAAAATTCCTTAAACAGAACTTAAAACCCCATTGGCAACATTTTACTAAAGTGGCAAAAATTTGCCCCAAAAATACATAATAAAAACAAACTACAAAACTTGCTTTTTAATCAAAAAGTTGGACAATGGGATTTCTTGTTTTGTTTTTTGCATTGTTTTGTGTGTTTCTTGCATCAATTTTTTTCTAATTAAAAAAAAACACTGATTTTACAATATGTGATAGAATAGCAGGCAGAAAATTGAGGTATTTGGTGACCCATTTAAACGCTTTGCCATTACTCGAATGACTCAAACACATTGAGAATGGCAACTACAGTGCCAAATGACTACAAGTTGGCTTCGCCTGCAGACGTTGCCATGTAGTCAACTACAGATCTACAATGAAAGCAGCAGCAATAGCAGCACAATTATATTTTATTGTATTCGTGGTCCCAAATTTGACGGTAATCATTTTTTAAACTAGTAAATTTGCAGTTGTTGATTAAAGAAAACAAAAAAGTAGGTGGAACGACATTAAGAGCAACAAAAAATTTGTTTTTCTGATTCTGAATTCTGATTTGGAGTAGTGATACCAATAGATTTGGTTTTGTTGCCTACAAAATAGAAATAGTTCTAAGATTAGTGAGAATGAAAGTGGCAACAACTGTGGTCGGTAGTCGTGTAGTCGTCAAAATAATCGTGTTAGACTAGATGATATAATAATACGAATACCTTTTGTACACTGCGATCAATGATCTATTGTGCCATACTTCAGTTGCGTACACAGGGAGGGGTTCAAATAGCCCAAATACAAAAATTACTGGTGCGAAATACGGGTTCAATTGGTATTAGGCCCAAAAGTTACACGTGAAACCCCCAAAATAAAATCCTGTGTGCGCCACTGCCCTACTTTCTATAGTAGGAGATCCCCCAGACCCACTGCCCCAATGAACGTTTGGACTTTTTGTGGGTTTAGGTATTGTCCCCAGTTGTGAGATACAGCATTGCAGTAGAGAATGGTGTGTTTCTTGCGCTCCTCTAGAGAACCTGCAAGTGGTGCCTGGTTCTAGTCTAAGAGTTGCATCATCCGCATAAGAATGTTGTGATTCTATATTTGGACTGATGTTGATTTTTAGTTACTTTTGAAGCGGCCCATGCAATCCTAAATGTAGGTAGGTAAGTGGGTTAAGTGGCCGCCTTTGGGGCATCACTTAGACCTAGTGGACCATTATGTTACCACGTTGGGGATAACTCCGTTTATATACTTCCCGAAGGAGAGAGCTATCTGGTGACTCTGGTGAATTTCTAAATGCTACTTGAGGTTATCTCCTCTAGATCCACTATGCAGCTGAAGAAGAGTTGTCCGAAGAATCGTAGGGGCGTTCTCGCAAGCGCTGGGCATTTGCAACCGATTCCTCGTAGTCCTCCTTCCTGCTGCTTCTGCAGAAATCGTTGTACAGCAGTCCCAGTCTTTTGGTGTGTTGACCGATGGGGCAGCGACCAGTTATGATACCTGCAACAATCCCAATAGAGGGCTTATTTAGTATGATCAATTCTCTGGATCAGCTCAGGTCGGTCGAGGGCCATCTTGCTGTGTAGCATGTTTCTTCTTGGAGCCATTTAGTGTTTGCTCTGTGGACATGTGCATTTTTCAGATGCATCTTCTAGATGAAAAGTGGAATGCCAACCTCTTCTACGATGTTAAATATATGTAAACATAAATAACGGGTAACAGTTTCAGTTCTGCGTGCAATTGACAATAAATTAAAAGGGGTGCGGGTAAGGCGAGGGGTAGTGTGTCGCGGGGTAGTTTATACACTGTTTTTGGGGGGTGTGGAAACTAGGAAAACTAAAAAAATCGCTATAGGTATATATATATGACGGTTATTATTATTTTTTAATGCCTTGTTATCTTTTCACACATATGTCGACAAATCTACTCCATGAAATAAAGGACTAGGGGAGACTAGCTCTCTTATCTACCCCCACGGACTACGCCTTAGTATAAATTTTTGCAGTGATATGATCTTTTTTACATTGCGGTGTATCAAAATGTCGGTTCAAATAGAAAAATAATGCTTAAATAGCGAAAAAATATCATAAATGACCATAAATTATTTACGCTTTGCATCCCAAGCAGGCCTACAGACACTCCAGCGTTTGGGTTAGGTAGAAGGAGTGTAACAACCTTTTTCCATTATTTTTTTTTATTTTCTCAAAGAACACATTAACAGCTACTCATAAATGTTTTTTTTAGTTTTATTGAGGCTCACAATTTATTTAAAACAATTTTGCTTACTTTCTCACAAAACTTCAACTTTGTCTTACAATTACTGCCGTTGTGCATGTGGCAGCGTTAACTGACTACATTTATTTTATAAAATGGAAATTCCCCTTTACAGACGTGTAAAATCAGCTAAAAAAATCATAAGGTGTAATACAGAATTTTTTTAAGCTTAGGATGTCTACAGGCCTTCTTGGGAACTAGAGGGTTAATCGATTGAAGTACTTAACCCTAGAAGGGTAAGCATATTTTACATACGTTGTTGATAATCTTCGTCGAATCGACGAAGTCGCATTCAACTCCGATTTTTGGAAGAACTAGAAATCGTTTAAACTCAAACTTCATTATAGAATTATACTTAGACATTGTTTGTAAATAATTCGCACCGTATATATTTTTAAAAATTCTGTGTGTATTTTTAAGTAATTTGTTTTTAAGATCCGAATGAGTATCAGAAAATAAAAAAATAATTAACTTTAACTAAAGAAGAAAGGTACATTAACAGATCACTTAAACAACAATTCGCTTAAGCCAGTTTAATCGCACATCATCCCCGCCACCGATTGTACTTTCCGCGATAAGGACCGCATATGTTGAGGCGAAAAATCTCTTTGAGCGTACGTGTGACTTCTGGCAAGACCCGAAAGAAATCCTGCATCATCCGCCGCCATTCTTTTGCACTGCAGTTTTGCCACTTTTACAAGCCGCCACAACATTTGCCTAATGATGACATCGCCGCATCGTCGCTGCAATCGTCGCCTGCGCCTTCGTTGTCGTCAAGGTGGCAAGATTTTGCAACTAAATCGATTTAATTTCCGCATCGTTTTTCCCCAACAAATATTTACTCGTAAATGAAAAAGAATGGGAAGGGGGAATCGGAGAGGCGGTGACAGTGTAGTAACAGTTGTTAGCAAAGCTTAACACTCTGCGCGCCGCGACGCGCCTCTTGATGCCTTTATAAAGTCGCGTTTTTACACTTTTCACGTGCGGCTGCAGCCTGCTTCCGCTTCTCCCCTCCCGGTCGCTTCAACCACTCAAACACTAATCTCGCGCAGCAGCAGCGACGGCAGCGAAATCGTGCGATAAGCAATGCGTTCTGCGCTGTTTTCCTGCCACACACTTTTGTTCACGCAGCCGCGTGTCATCCGCAAGTCGCTAACTCAATTTTCCGAGCGCGCCGCAACACATTTTTGCCGCCTTATCTCGGATTTTCATTTTGCTATTTTCCTTTTAGTTTGTCGTTTTTTGTGCGTTTTCAATTTTTGTTTCGCTTTTTTTGGCGACATAAATTGTGTTTGCTTTTAGCAACGCAACGCTACGCAGCGCAGCGTGTTTCATTTAGGTTTTTTTCTCGCTCGATTGAGGTGAATGGGGGAAACCTGACTGGAACTCTTCACTTCGCAATCCGCACTCTGCGCTCGACACTTGCCAAGTTGTTGGCAACGTCTTATCGGCAAACACTTTATGCTTTAGGCTCCCCCCGCGCCGCACTTCCGCCGACCATAAAACGAACGCCAGAAATTGATTTTCTTTGATGTGTTGATGAGGTGTTTGCAAACTTTTGATGTTGCTTGTTGCTCTGCCGGTGTTGCTGCTGCTGCCATGCTTTGGTTTGTTCTTTCCATTTCGCCGTGTTTTGCCATTCTTGCCGCTTATTCCTTTTCAACTTTTCGTCTGTTTCTTTCAATTTGCATTTTAAACGAAATTTAATCCATTTTACGGTTTATGCATTTTTACGCCGAATATTCGGCACTTTGTTGTGCTCTGTCGGCCGTTTGTCAGGCATCGTTGCGCGGCTAGTTGTTGCTTTGTAGTTTAGTGTGTTTGCTTTGAAATTTAAGCAAACAACCAAATTAACTTTGTGGCGGAGCAAATTCAGTGCGTGGCGTTCCTTTGATTTTGACAAAGCGGCGCCCACTTTCGGAGGTGTTTTATTTCATTTGATTGCATCAATTTTTGTTGCTTGTATGCGAGGTTAACTCACAAAGGCGAGTCGAGTTTTTCGTTTAGTAAAAATTGTTTTTAGAATAATTTGAAGCAGTTGAAATGATGGCACATGATGTGAACTCTGCCTCAAGCTGAAAGCATTTATTTTTAACACATGTGAGACAAAAACCTTCATAAAGATGAAAGTTTTTTAAGCAATGCTAAATCTACGGGAAGAAAGAATTTCCGAGGGAAACACGAAAGGGCTTGAGAAATTTTTGGGGCTAGAGTGGGGTTAAATGGCGTTGCATTGAGGTCAAAGTTCACAAAAAAACTGGGAAATTCGATAAATTGCACCACAGCTGCTCAGAAGTTGCTCTTAGAGGGTTAACATCTATGACTGACCCCCACTAGTTTCCCCTACTGAACATTTCTTTCAAACATATTTATGCCCTATCTCCAAGCCTTAATGGGGCTCCCATACAAAATGATCGCGTTTTTATAAAATAGGCTCCAACTGCTCCCAGGTTGGCCCCAGGTGTGTCAAATGTAAGACCAACAGTCATTTATTTTTTCTTCCAAAGGTTTCTCCCAAACATATCTACACGCTATCACCAAGTCTTAAGGGGGCTGCCATACAAAACTGTCAATTTTCTATGGAATTGGCCCTCCACTTGTAAGTGTAGTAGTTCAGTAAGCAATGAAACATTGTATCTCGGAAACTACTAAATCTATTTGAATGATTTATTCAGCAATCGGCAACATTCTCGAGTACAAAAAATACAAATTTAATAAAGGTTCAACAATTCACCACCAGAGGGCGCCTCCTATACAAACGTAGTTGTGAGGTTGCCAACTTTTGGGTTTCTACAAAGCAAAAATCAAAATGTATTGTCGAAACTCCATTAACCTGCCCATTTCGAATATAATTGCAAGCGTTATTCAGTGTTAAGAAGAAATAATTTGATTTTTGTGAAAAGAATTTGACCTCTAACCTCAAAATTGTTTGGCTCATGTACTTTTACAACGAACCGTAAAAAATTAGAGGTTCTTCATCCGCAAAATAAAAACATCGTGCACTAAATCATGTCTAATGCGTATGCGACTCTGTTTCTCCAACATGTGCTACAACACCGGAAGGGGAAAGGGGGGAGGGGACCTACAGTTTAACCCTTTCAGTCACAATGTCTAATATATTTGACTACAGCCCATACAATTCATACAGAACGGGTTTATTTTCATGTCGGAAAGGGTTAACGCCGAATCCGAACGGCGGTTTTTTTTTTTAAATTTTCTTTCACACTTGAAGGTTTCGCTAGCAGGTTTTCCCATAACTTTCATCTGCTTTATGTGGATAGCGATACAAGTATTATAGATAAGCGTTTTACTAGCCCGAGCTGGGATTCGAACCTAGGACCTCTGGTATGAGTAGCCAGAACACTTCCCACTGGACTAGCGAGGCCGGCACGCAGGCACTGAGACGAAACTGTCCATTATTGCGCAGCTATTGTCTTCCTCCTTGTTAATCTAACCGGAATTTATAAAACCGTAGCGGTTCTTTTTGGAATTTTTTTTGTATCCTTCAAATACACAGTGCAACAAATTCCAAAAACATTTCGAGGGACAAGGTCAAACCCATCTCGTAGCTGCTTACGAAAAACATCGATGTAGCAAAGCACATTTTTTTAATCGTTGTAGAGTCTTAACTATCAAAGTGACTTACATGAAATTTATAAGCAGTATAGCTCTTTGAATGCTATTTTACCAGAAGTCACTTATATAAATTTAGCTTTCACGGTTTCCAGGATATTCAAGGATAAAAATTTAATTGACGTGCTTCATATCCTTTTTCATAAAATTTTTCCAAAAAGGATATTTTGTCATCTACTTGATATCATTAGCTTTCATTTGACGTACAAATTATTTCTTTATGACATTTGTGTCAAAAGATATGATGTTTTAAAAGTTTCAGTAAAGGGCATTAAGCCGCCATCTTTAAACTGCATTTAAAAAAAAACTCGAACATCCCGGGAAAAATCCCTTGACACTTTTTCATCTACTGAGGTCCTCTATCGAATGAGATGGGTTTGACCTTGTCCCTTTTTTCAGTGTTGCACTGTGATATTTATCCAAACTTCAAGTATTTACGTTCTTAAGCGCAAAACTCAATAAAAACTTTTTATAAAAATTTTGTATATTTTACTTCAAAGGCTTTATTATTCTGCAAAAGCCCAGAAATATTTTGACGTCAACATCAGTGTTCGAACAGCGCAGCACTGGAACTTTATCAGCATGCAATCGTGCGTTTGATTGCTCCGTTGGCAGTTGCCGCAAATTGAATCGAATTGCAACAAATGCAGCCGAACAGTCCAACCGGCAGGCAAACAGATAGACGAACCCGCTGTGGAGATATGGTCAGAAAATTACTAATTATCAGCACGTCAATTGCACAAAAGACCGCAAAACGCACTACGTCAAACGTTTGAATATTTCAGTACACACACACACACACACACACACATGCAATGGCTCGAAAAAAAACAGGCAGACAACGTGGGCCTGAAACCTGACTTTTTCAGCATAGCATTTTGACTTTGTTTGGTTTTTGCAAAACCTTTGAAATGCAGCTACATAACAAAAACAACGACAACAACAACAACAACAACGACAACAACAAAACCTATGCATTTGTGTTGCGATTTTCGCTGTTTTCATTTTCTCGTTGTGAATGTTTGCGTTTTGCAGCAATCAAAACGATTTTTGCGGTGCAATTTGAATGTGTGGCAAATATGAACAACGGCAAGAAAAATGCGGCCGCTATTTGTTGTTGCCGGCAAAAATGCGCAATTGTACGTAGTCGTACAATGGCGAAGAGAACGCCGCCACAAAGTCTGTTATTAAACGTAAACTTGCAGCGAATGGCGGCATAAATTGGTCAGTGAATGGCAGCGACCTGCGGCGCTACAGTCGGCATGCAAGCGGCGCTGATTGGCCGGTTGTAGCGTGGGCGGACATTTCAATTTCGTGTACAAAAATGCGAAACAGACAAAAAGCTTGACCGATTTTCCTTTGATGAAATTTCAAAAACACTCTCAATCGATCACTGCGGACTGCCCGCTGAGCGACGGCTCACCGTTGCAGTCGCAACGTCGGCCTGCAGGCGTGCGTTAATTATTCAAAGGCAACTAAAGTGTTCTCGGCGCTGAATTGAATACGGAATCGGAATTGGAATCGAAATCGGTGCGCAAGTGGGATTGCACTGCGGCTTACCGGTGTGTTCGATTGAAGTGATTCGAGGAGGGTTGCGGGCAGCGATTGCGGAATGCTTTCTGCATTTCATGGACATTCATTTCATTTAATTTGCGAATTCGCCCCCGCTAGATGACACTTTCTCCTCTGCACCCTACCCACACCAATCACTTCCTGGCACTCTTGGCGACTTTTTTGGTGGTGCGAGCGGGCAGGTGAGCGACAAACTGGAACTGGGGACACGTGTTTCAAATATGCTGGCCGCGCTAGGCGAGCGCGTGTCCTTTGAATGCAGTTAAGCTGATTATGTGACAGTGGTGGAGGACGACAGACAACAAATAAAGTCGATGCTGTATATTTAATGTTGCCACAGTGTGCGGAAAAAGAAATATTATATATTGTGAAACAAAAGTGACAGTGTTGAGTACAAAAATGTTAATGGCTGCAGATGTAAGAAAAAGCGACTGTCATGGGCTACTGGGAAATGCGCTGTGTTGTGAGTGTAAAGTAACCATGGACCTTAGGTTCAATTCACCGGCATTGGCAGCACCTAAAGTTAGAAACATTTTTCTTTTGGCATCCATGCTCTCAGCAGGAAATGGCGAAACTCCAAGTGTGAAATTGCCTATACAAATTTCACAACTCGCTATATGGAATCGACATAAACCTTTATTATTTCATTTTTAGTGATTGCAAACTTGAGTTTTTAACAATATTTATTCACAATAATAAAAATAAAAATAAAAAAATTTTCAATTAAATAGTTACTTCATTTTTAGTAACTAATGTTTTTAAAAATTAAAAAAAAATATTTATTAAAATTTGTCATTCAGTTTTCAATCCTTTATTTAATTATTTTTTTAATTACTTTATTTTATTAATAAATTAATTTTTGCAATATTTGATTATTTGCAAAATTTAATCAAACAAATCACTGAAAATTGGGTAAAAAAAACTATTTGAAAACTCAATAATAGTCAGTCATCAAACCTGAGTTATTTAATTCATTTTCAATCATTACAACTTGAATTTTTTAAAAATATTTAGTTATTCAACACAGCACAAACAATTAGACTAACAAGTTTTTACAACATTAAAAAAAAAATCACTCAGTTATCAGTTAAAAAGGGCAATGAAAAGTAGATTAAAAATGAAAAGTATTTAAAGCAGTCATTCAGTCTTTCAGATTTCAATCAGTTTCTTTATTTTTAGTAATTGAAGTTTTTAAAAAAAAGATTTAAAAATATATATTAAAATTCGTCATTCAGTTTTCAGTAATTTATTTCATTTTAAGTGATTGCAAACTTGAATTTTTAACAATATTTATTCACTCAAAAGGGCAATGAAAAGTAGATTAAAAATGAAAAGTATTTAAAGCTGTCATTCAGTCTTTCAGATTTCAATCAGTTTATTTATTTTTAGTAATTGAAGTTTTTAAAAAAGATTTAAAAATATATATTAAAATTCGTCATTCAGTTTGCAGTCATTTATTTCATTTTTAGTGATAAAAAAAATTTTAGTGATCTAAAAACACTGAAAATTGGTTAAAAAATATATTTAAAAAATCAGTAAAAGTCAGCATTCAATCTTTATTTGGTTTTTTAATTTTTATTTAATACAAACTTGAATTTCTGAACAGTAATTCAACAAAGCACTGAAAATTAAACTCTAAAAATTGTTTGACAAAATTATTTAAAACTGTCAAATTTTTGCAATATTTGAATATTTGCAAAATGTAATCAAACAAAACACTGAAAATTGGGTAAACAAATATTTGAAAAATCAGTAGAAGTCAATAATTAAATTTTTAATTAGTTATTTAATTTTTATTCGGAACAAATTTTAATTTTTTAACAATATTTAGTTATTCAACAAAACACTTAAAATAGGGTAAACAATTTTTTACAAAATTATTAAAAACTTTCATTCGGTTTTCAGTCATTTATTTAATTTTTAATGATTAAAAACATAAAACTTAATTTTTTACAATATATAGCTTTTCAACAAAACTTAAAATTAGATTCAAAATACATATTAAAAAAAATATTTAACAAAAGAAAATTTGTAAACAATATCATCATTGTTTTTTAAAAATTGTAAATATTATAAAAAACTTGTATTAAAAATTTTTACAAACAACTCACCAAAAATAGCGACCACTACTAAATCTGAAAGATAGTCAAAAACAATGACCGCTTCATATGAGAAAAAGCAGCAGTGCCTGCAAGTAACACACACACATACACATATACATATACATAAATACAACACACACATGCACTCTCTGACACACAATCACACATACTATTACGCACAACTGCACACAAAAGCAACGGCCCGCGGGCCAAATTACTCGCACAAAAAACTGAAAGAAGGAAATGTGTACAGCAAAACAAAGCCAAACCAAAAAAAAAAATATTGCATGTAAAAAAAAGGGTTGACAAGATACTTGAAACCTGCGTTCAGATACAATTCAACAGATTGAATTGAAAATTGAATTTTGTGTTGGCAATCGAGCGTAATTTTCAACGCAATTCTGTTGCTGGCGCTGATGAAGTTGCAGTTGTTGTTGATTTCAAATGCTGTAATTACTTTTGTCATGGTGTGAGTAATGCATTGCAGGCTGCGTAAGAGCGTGAACGTCCCCAAGCAAAATTAAATCTTTACTTACCACACATGCAATGAGTGGATGAGATGTTCGACGTGTATAGAGGGTGATGCAATTTTATTTTACAAAATTTATCAAAATTATAAAAAATATAAGAACACAAATTTTAGAATTCTTTAAAATTTTACTTATCGTATTTCCATGCTTTTTTATGTAATAAAAATAAAAAATAAAATTTGGTCTCTTATCAGCAATACTGGTCCATCACTGCAGCATTCAAACAGTGTCACGGCAAAAATTTTAATTTGCTTTGGTGCTTCAATACAGATTTTCGTAAAAAGCTCTCAAACAAATTCCATGGACGTTCAATTAAAATGTAATTAATTAAAAAAAATTGTTGAAATATTTATTGAGATCAAGTGGCGAGTTGAGGTAAATGAATCTTAAGTAACGACCCGAAATATGTTCATGAAAAAAGTCAGAGTTAGATGCCGAAAAAGTTGGAGATGAGAACATTCTCCTGCATCGATATCTTCAATCTTTTGTAAAAGCTTATCCGTCACCATTGACAAAAAATCTACAATTCTGAGTACTTAACCCATGACCAACCCAAGTCCATGACTCTTCCCATTGCAGAAAACTTCTGTTGCATCGCACTGTGCAACATGTGTGTGCATGTCGAGTGATATGTAGGTAAAAGTGTGTATGTGCTGTTGTTGTATTTATGGTGTTGCGTCAGTGCCACCGAAAGCGTTGCTTAGATTGAAAATGTTTTTGTGCTGCATTAATTGGCACAAAGCGTTCGAGCGCGGCGAGTGGCTTTTCACGTGCCATGCGATACGAGTATTGATTGCATTGCTGGACGTGGGGGAGAGATCTCAGTGTGAGATACACTTTGTAACTCTTGTTGTTAATCTCGTTAACTTGCACTTAATGACATCAAAGCGTTTCAAGCCAAGTATGCAGATGCAACGTGTGATAAGATATCGAGAGCTTTAATGCTGACCAGCGCGTCAAATTGGCGAAAGAGCATTGCAACGTACTTGAATTATTTGGTTGCAATCATTAGACTTATTGTTAATTATTTAGTACTTAAAAAACTCTTACGAAAAGAGTAGCAGAATAGAGGACCAAGTCTTCGTAGGAACTATTAAGCTTAGGGAACCTTAGCGTCGCGTGCGATGGGAAGATGAAGTTGTCATCCTTGGGAATAGACATGGTTACCATTTAAACAATAGAACCCTATACTTCAATAGTAACATGTCTCAAAGGATTATCCACCAATAAGTTCATTTATTTTTATATTATCTGTTTTGTTTTCCACGCAGTTTTTCACAAGTTTTTCTCTGCTTTAGTTCGTCCTTTTAAGCGTTCCCTCCGTTACCTCGTTCTCATTCAAACATTCTATTATCGATTACATTCACCAGACGCTCCTTTCAAATTTTATCTTAGCTGTTATCCATACTTGCAAAGGTAGATCGATATGTAGAAAATAATGGTTGCCCAAGGAGGAGCCCATTTAGGCCATGAAGTCGCATTGTGACACAAAAAACAGTCGAGCATAAAACCGTTCACTTCTTTAATATACTTATTCAGCAAATTTACTGATCAAACCCTTTTTCCGTCTATTCTTTCATTGAATTACTCTATGGTAGGCTTATTTCTTCTTTGAATTTTTTTTCTCCTTCATTGTTTATTATTTTTTTCTCTTTTCGCTTCTATGCCCTTTTTTCAGTCTAACTTCTCTCATACTGATTATTTCCTCCATACGTTTCTTTAGTTGAACTATTATTTGGTTAAGCGGTTTCGTCTTCTGTTCCTGGCTTCATGTGTTAATTTTTTCCGTAATTTTCTATCAGCCTACTGCGTCTAAAATCCAATTTTTTATTGTTCTAATCCCTTGACAATTGTTTTTTTTCTATGTCTCAATTCATTACCCGAACAGGCGTACTTCCTTTGTTTACTCTTTCTTCCACCATCCTCTTTCATCATTCTACCACGTCCAAAACCTAACCCTCCATCCTTATGATCCGATAGAATCACAGCTTTTTTCTTTCTATACTTTTTTTTATAGATCTATTAAATCTTCGCTTTATTGTCTTTTCAACTGTATATTAAATATTTCTTCCATCATTCTCTACTTCGTCCTTTCATCTGTCTACCACGTCCAAAATTCAATTATCCGTTGTTATAATGTCGGTCTTTCAATTCTTCTACCTTTTATCAGTTCAATAATTTTTTCGTCATTCTATCCATTGTCCTTTCATCAGCCACCACGTCTGATAACCGACTCGCTTTCGGTTCCTATTCTGTTGCTTTTCCTTTCTTCGTTCTAATCCCTTTACCATTTCTTTTTTCATCCTATCGATTTTCGTTTATGTCTCAATTCTTCACCCTTTCGTTCTTTCAATTGTTCACTATTTCTTCCACCATTCTCTACCTTGTCCTTTCATCAGCCTGCCTCGTTCAAAAGCCAATCCTCCAATCACAGCTTTTTTCATCCTATAGTCTTTTGTCTATGTCTCAATTCTTCACCCGTTCGTCCTTTCAATTGTTCACTATTTCTTCCACCATTCTCTACATTGCCCTTTCATCAGCCTACCTCGTTCAAAAGCCAATTCTGCATCGTTATGATCCAATAGAATCACAGCTTTTTTCATCCTATAACCTTTTATCGATCTATTAATTCTTCATCTGATTGTCCTTGCAACTGGTTACTATTTATTTCGTCATTCTCTACTTCGTCCTTTCATCAGTCTGCTACGTTCAAAATACAATCATCCGTCATTATAATCCTTCTACCGTTTCTTTTTTATCCTACGCTCTTTTGTCGGTCTCTCAATTCTTCTACCTTTTATTAGTTCAATAATTTGTTCTTCATTCCATTCCATTGTCCTTTCATCAGCCACCACGTCTGATAGCCCACTTCCTTCCTTTCGCTCCCATTCTGTTACTTTTCCTTTCATCATCCAGTATTCATTTGTCGAGCTGTTCCTCGTTCTTCAGCTCTTTTCTCTTTATCACACTCTCTTCCAGTTTTCTCTTCTCCGTTCATTTATTAGTTTGCCACCTCAAATGCTAAACTTTCCCCTACTTCATTCGTTCAACTATTCTTTTACCGATCTGCTTCATTTCTCATTTGTTTTTTCATCCATTTGACCACTCAGCTAGTCACCCATTGTCAGCAGTCATCCTCTGCTTCCTCTGCCCACATTTATTGCATCAGATTTACGATAATCTACCAAAAGTTGCAATTGAAATTATAATTTTAAATTAATTACATTAGATTGCAGCACATGTGGGTTCCACTTGCACTAACACACACACACACACATACCGTACAAACGATGCCCTACAGCTGGCACTTGAATGCGGCTTTCAATTGCAGATTTACTGCAATTGAATGTTGACGCATTAAGCGGTTGATTTAGCAGCAAACAAAACAAAAAGCAATAAAATGAGCAAACATTCAACCGCCAATGCAGCGTCACAACGAACGAAATATAGGGGAGACCGGCAGTTGGCTGCCGCATAATTTGCATTTTTGACATTTGCCCACGAGATAAAACATCAGCGGTGGCAGTGCAGCAACCACAGACACAAACGCACTGGCACAAATTGCATTTGCAACAAAACACAACAACAACAAGAACAACAGATCGACAAAGGCACAAACCGCCATCACAGATGCGTAAATAGATGCCCGCATTGAGCGGCAAATGTTGCTGCTGCATTTCGAAATATTAAAATTGTAAAACTTTGCAGTCACTCAACCACACACACACACACATGCATACGAGTACACGTAGATATGTGTGCGAGTAAATTAAAAATGCAAATTTTCATTTAAATTTAATTTTTGGCCTGTTGCATGCGCATTTCTCTCGTTCGTTTTGCAATTCATGTTTATATTTGACCAGTGAAGCCATATGTGTTTGTGTGTATGAGTGCTTGTGTGTGTGTGTGTGTGTCTGTTGAATTTTTATCCATTCCATTTGAATGCATCTGAAATTTGTAGCGCATGCGGGCTGCTGTTGGTTAAGAGTTTTTCTGCTTGTTGATTATAACGGTTTTTTGTATGTACGTCTGTGTGTGTGTGTGTGCATTTGTATTTGAATGAGATAACTTTGTGGCTTTTGGCTTAGCGCCGAATTAACAATAAATGAATGTAGAATGCAATATTTGGTGGAGTAAAAATTCGCTTGATTTCGCTGTTGATTTGTGTCATTTGCAGTATTTGCATTGCGGTCGTTGCAATTGTTTTGTTTACACTTTTTTGGAAATTTATTTGTGTTGATTTTTCAAACGTTGCAACATTTCAAAAAACTTTAATTAGTGCATGTATGAAAAAATAATGATTTTGATGCAGATAATTTTAAAGGTTTTTATTAACTTTTAGATAAACGTTTGAAATATTTTGCTGCAGTTTTTCCAGATTGGATATGAAAAAGTAGTAGTTTTACATTTTTTATTGATTTTTAAATAAGTGTTTTAAATTTTTTGCTGATCGATCATAACAAAACTTATTACTGTATACAAATTTATATATTTTGCTGCACTTTTTCAAGATTTAATAAGAAAAAGTTCTTTTAAATATTTTATTGATTTTTAAAGAAACTTTAACTTTTCCAAAAACTTTAATTAGTGCAAGTATAAAAGAATAATGATTTGGGTGCAAATAATTTAAAAGGTTTTTATTAACTTTTACATAAACTTTTGAAATATTTTGCTGCAGTCTTTGCAGATTGGATATGAAAAAGTAGTAGTTTTACATTTTTTATTGATTTTTAAATAAGTGTTTTAAATTTTTAGCTGATCGATCATAACAAAATTTATTACTGTATACAAATTTATATATTTTGCTGTACTTTTTTCTAGATTTAATATGAAAAAGTTCTTCTAAATATTTTATTGATTTTTTAAAAAACTTTAACTTTTCCAAAAACTTTAATTAGTGCAAGTATAAAAGAATAATTATTTGGGTGCAAATAATTTAAAAGGTTTTTATTAACTTTTAGATAAACTTTTGAAATATTTTGCTGCAATTTTTCCCGATTGGATATGAAAATGTAGTAGTTTTAATTTTTTTATTAATTTTTAAATGTGTTTTAAATTTTTAGCTGATCGATCATTAACAAATTTATTAGGTACTGTATAAAAATGTATATATTATGCAGCACTTTTTCTAGATTTAATATGAAAAAACTTTTCAATGGTAGTATTTTTAAATATTTTATTGATTTTTCAAAAACTTTAACTTTTCCAAAAACTTTAATTCGTGCAAATATAAAAGAATAATGATTTTGGTGCAGATAATTTTAAAGCTTTTTATTAACTTTTAGATAAACTTTTGCAATATTTTGCTGCAATTTTTCCAGATTTAATATGAAAAAGTTTACTACGGTAGTACTTTACAATTTTTTTTTATTAATTTTTAAATAAGTTTTTTGAATTTTTTGCTGATCGAATATAAATATTTTATCTATTACCTTACTACCTTCAAAGCTTTTTATTGATTTTGATTTTTCTGCTCTCCAGACCTTCCCAAATTGTTCACACCAAAAGATAATAAGGTGCCTTCAACTTTTTCTTCCACAGAAGACACGGTCTTCTTCTTCGTCGTCGACCTCCAGCTACCGCATTGAACACATTTTTCGCCGGAGCTTCATCGTCCCTAAGGGAGACATGGCCAAGGCAGCGAAAACTTACTTACCGGGCCCGGGCTTACTTACCATAAGTTTCAGATACGTTGCTGGCACCGCTAAGGGAAGTCCACAGGAGAGAAAGTGAGTAAAATCATGCATTTAATAAGGAAGGCATCAAAATTTAGTTTAATATTGGCAACTTTAGACTTTAAATCCAGCTGTATGGGTCTTTGAACTTGATTGGAAAATTGCAATAAGCGTTATGAGGCTTTAGAGGCAGGCAGATAGGAGTCTTTACACCAAGGCGGGGCCCCTTTTAGGCTATGAAGGTCGACCGCTCACTCATTAAACCAGTTTGAAACTCTCAAGAAGACTGTAGACTGCGAATAGTTTTATCGGCTAGAAAAAGTTGCCCAGGTGATTCTTCCTTCTTGTGCGGAAAGCAGGACAAGTGTATAGAGATATAAGTGCAATTTCTTCCTCTTCCTCGTCCATACAGCTACGACAATAGTCGTCTGAAAACAGCTTCAGCCTTTTAGCGTGGGTACCAGTTAACACTAATTTTGAGCGTTTTTCATTTTTAAATATCTGTATTTTCTTTAGTATTTCTATCAACTTTTGCTTTTCATGACTTTAATTGTTTATCGTGAACAATTTTATATTTGTTTTAATTTTTGTTGTCAAAAATTAGCCAAATCCAATGTGTAATTTTCGAGATATCAGCGGATATAATATGTAGTCTTTGTAGGTATGGAAAACTTGCTTTCTTTTTAGTGTTAAACAGTGATTCATCAAAAAAATCGAATCATGATTCAGATCTCTCCCCTATTTAGTTTAATCGGGTATTTATATTCTAGAATCTACACGCATTAGTCAAACTCCGAACAACGCAAAGCATTTTTTTTCTCTTGGTACTTTGCAGCAATTTTTCTCGCTTGATACCGCACGGAAAATTTAGTAGCAACTAAACAGTCTCTCTGCAACGCCATGCAAATGATTTTGCATTATTTGCAAATCAAAATTTCTAGTGAAAAATATTCACTAACAGTTTCTAAGCGACACCAATAATTTTGCATTATTGGCAGGAAAAAACTACAAATGAAAAATAATTCATGTTTTACCGCGCTTTGCGTCCAACTGATCCTAAACTACTTAAGCATTTTGTATAATCACATTTGCTATTCAGTGAAGTAGAGTACTTAGCTTTCTAAATACAAACTCAAAGTTCATGGATGCCTAAACTTGCATCACTTCTCATCAACCTAACTTGACAAGAAAGACTGCTCTATGCAAATTTTAATAACGAAACTTTCACCAGAATCCTGTGAAAACAGCTAAAATCTTTAACACAATAGCATTTAGAATTTGATATAATTTCCACATAATTCAATTTCACTTCACATGTCAAATGTCAAAAGTTTTCGTTGCTCATGCTACGCATTCAACCACACACGCACGCACACATACAACCGCACATAGAGCAGCTCGTACGTTTGACTGAACGCACGAAAATGCCAACAAAAGTGGCGGATTGGTGCATTTCGTAAAATTTCCACACTTACTTAACGTCATTTAATTTGCTTTTCAATTCTTAAACACACACACACACACGCGCACACACAGCGAGATGGAGATGGAGCGCACACATGTCGAGTGCGACCCGCTTAAACCCGACATGGCTCGCTGCTATGTTTAAGTTTCGAATCTCGTAAACGTGGCAGTTAACTTAATTTTGTCACATTTGCCAACACATTAAATTAAACTACCAAGCATTTTGCTATGTTGCTCAGTTAACTCAAAATGCAGCGCGCTCGTCAGCGATGCGGTGTGGGATTTGCCTTGCTGTCTTTGTTGTTGTTGGTGGTATTGTTGGCATTGTTTTGTGCTGTTGTTGTTTTCGTTAACAAAAGAAACAGGAAACGTTAATGTAAACAGCAACAACAATAGCAACACATGCGCAAGCATTGCCTGTCGGTTGTTGGGTGTGTGTGTGTGTCGTTTGATTAAAAGTGATTCACAACGACTTGTTCGATAAAAATAAAAATAAATATACAAAGTTATACAAACATTTGTTTGTACGTAAATAAGCGAGATAAGGTACGCTGTGGACTACATAGTCCACCTGTGCCTTGGACCGTTCATATGTGTCGAAGAGTCACATCCTGTTCAAGGCATGAATGCTTTTAACAAATATAGCAGTTCTGGAGAGGACAACTCAATAAGATCCGCGCTGTGCTTATGGAATGATTGACACTACGTAACTGTGTCTTAGAACGGTGTCATCCAGATACCTGGTGACCTATGATTACGTTCTTTGCTTTCGGGGGATAACAGCGGCTATGCTTCGGATGCTTCCTTTCCCGTACATTTATGGGACCAAGTATGAACCGATTTGTTATTGAGGATCAGGCAACAGTGCCTAATAATGACCAGGAGGATGATCTTACTCCAGCTAACAGGGTTTAGGTCCTTAGAGCGAGGTAATTTCTCTGGATGTCACATCTATGGCAGAGAAAACTGTCGATGACCTTACGCCAGCTAAGAGGGTTTCAGCACCTTAGAGCGAAGTAACTCCTATGTATGTTGCATCTATGGCAGAGAACACTGTCGATGACCTTACGCCAGCTTACAGAGCTTCAGGTCCTTAGAGCGAGGTAATTCCTCTGGATGTCACATCTGTGGCAGAGAACACTGTCGATGACCTTAGGCCAGCTAAGAGGGTTTCAGTGCCTTAGAGCGGCATAATTCCTAAGGATTTCGCATCTATGGCAGAGAACACTGTCGATGACCTTACGCCAGCTTACAGAGCTTCAGATCTTTAGAGCGGCGTAATTTCTCTGGATGTCACATCTATGGCAGAGAACACTGTCGATGACCTTAGGTCAGCTAAGAGGGTTTCAGGGCCTTAGAGTGAAGTAACTCCTCTGGATGTCACATCTATGGCAGAGAACACTACCGATGACCTTACGCCAGCTAAGAGGGTTTCAGGGGCTTAGAGCGAAGTAACTCCTCTGGATGTCACATCTATGGCAGAGAACACTGTTCGCACGTCTAAACCAATGGACGGAGGGGACGCTTTGCTAGGCTATCAACTTGTGAAACAAGTCAGAGCATCGTTAGACAAGACTTGGCTGTCAGAAGCTGCAGGAAAGCGTCTGAAAATCTTATTAGACAAGGGTAAAGCTAAAGCTGCTTAAAGAGACTCGACTATTGACGCCGAAGTCCACATCCCACAATAAGAGAGTTCGGTCGGATAGTTCCATGCCAAAGACCAACTCTCCTAAGATGATTTTTGGTCCTGTTGCTCTCGGCTCATGTATGGAAACCCATGCTTCTGATACTGCTGGATCATCTGAGCAGCACAATGGTCCGAACACATTCAAGATGTCAGCGTCACGGCCACACAACTTCAATATGGAGTCGACTTCCACCGTTGCCGTGTAGTCAACTACAATGAAAGCGAAGGCAACGTCATCACAATCATATTTTTGAGCTCCTGAGCACAAGTTTCTACGTGCTTCCGCCCTGCTTTTATTAAGTATTCGTCCACATCCAGTTTACCGTTGTACAATCAATTTAAAAAAAATGGCAATTTGTAGTAATTTTTAGAACTATTAAATTTGAACTGAAAAACTAACAAATTTGTAATTGTTATTCAAAAAGAAGGAAAAATTCCATTAAAAATATCTGTTCGCCAATTGCGATAAAATCAAGTCGCCTAAGAAATAAAGAATAGTTCTAAATATGTGACAACTGCGGCCAGTGGTCGTGTAGCATTGCAGTCGTCAAAATATTCTTCTCTATACGAACATTCGTATTCTATATTTCGACAGATGCAGTCGTGTCGTTACCGTCGTCTAAGTTCGGAACATAAGAAATAGAGAATAGTAGTATGTTTGGCGAAAGCGACAACTGTGTTCGGAGTGCGTGTAGTCGTGTTGTCGTCAAAATAATTGTTTCCATACAAACGTTCGGATTCTATATTTTGACAAATGCTGTCGTGTCGCTGCTGCCGTCTATGGGTTCGGGGCTTAAGGCGTCCTACAGTCAGGCTGTCTTTAGCATGCAGCTAAGTGTTTCACCACCTGACTTTCCGGCGTTCATCTGGACAATTTAACAACTGAGGCCAATTCAGTCCAGAATTCTGGACAAGATTGGGAACAAATGCAGTATAACGAACCCTCATGAAAAAAAACTGAAAGTTGGGCCATATAGAGCGCATTTTTTTTTTCTAACAAACTAAAAATTTTGCCGGGGAAACGCCTACGCCAACCCTCTATATAAAAGCATACTCATTTATTTTTTTCACGAGGGTTCGCTACACTGCATTTATGCCCAAGATTGTACAGCAGAGGAAGGGTTCTGTTAAAACAGAATTCTTCGGCTGCACTTTAATGAAGAGCATTAAACAAAAGAAGAATTTAATAAATTTGTTTTTTTAGTTTTAGTTTTTTAGTTTTCTCTTTCAGAAAAAAAAATTGCCTAACTAGCAATGAAATTCTAAAAAAACGTTCCTCCGTTTGGCTTCAAACGACAAAAGACGAGTTGGCAAAAAAGGCAATGAAATATGTATCATCAAAAGCACGAAATAGAAGACTTTCAGTTCGTTGAAAGCAAAAGCCACAAGAGAACATTGTTTTCTTTTTTGCAATGCGTTCCTCCACTACGTCAGCACCGCCTGCAAGCGGCGTTTAGCGTCGGCTAAATGCGAATGCAATTAAGTTCGTTTCACACTTTGCTACGTCTTTGCGCCTTGTTTCTTCTGCCATGTTCCATTGCATTAACTTAAAATATGCTAAAAGCCTGCGGGCGGTTTGTCGACGCGCTGCAGCAATTTTGTAGAGCAATTTCCCACATAAAGATGGAGAAAATCTCAATAAAAGAAGAGTTGCCAAGGCCTACAAAACGAAAAGAAGCGAACCACGTGCCGCACCTTTCATAGGCAATGCGGAAAGCGAAAATGTCGACCGTGTTGAGAAGAAAACGAAAGAGCGCACGCGGCTGTGATTGCTGACGGCGCAGCAGAATCGCCATTCAGCCATTCAGGTGAATGGGTGAATGGGTGAATGCGTTGGTCTGTGCACACTGTCGCATTGCAGTTGCCGGCAGCGCGCACTGGCAGCGGTTCGGGAGGGGGCACTTTGAGTCGATTAAATATAAATCAATAAGAAAATTTGCATTAGTTGGCGGCTATTGACACAGACATAGAAACAATGCGACTGGCGAGATGAAAAAAGCAGCCGCTGCTGAACTGTTTACCGCGCAATCAGACTGCAGCGGTACGGCGGCTTGTTGAGTGCGTCTGCGATGCCGCAACGCTGATAATGGAAAATATTTTATATGTACATTTTATAGCCACGGCATTTATTCATTGCAGCTCATAACTGAAGTTTATTATGATTTCGTTGATGTGTTTTGACGATACGGCGCACGGATGATGTGTACGTCGACAAGCAATGTTGCGCGATGCGGCAAATTGAGTTTACCGAAGGGCTCGACGATGCCTTTGTGTGTGCTTTCTACAGGCGGCTTTTAAGACGCACTCCCGACGCATTAGTTGCCGCCACATGACACGCGCTGAGTGAATTTGACACGATGGAAATTTTCTGGAAGTTCGTTAAATTTTATTTTATGCACAACGTTATGCAACATAATTTTTAATAAATTTTATGGAACAGCAAGACAAACACACCGACACACACTGAGTCGGACGCATTGAAAATCCACACCGCACAAATGCCGCCAAATGATCGACTCTGATGGCAAAGAAGTCGTTAAAATTGAATTTATGCGGCCGTGTTGTTGCTGTTGCAACCTTTCGGCAAGCAGCTATAAATGTGAATTTGCCATCATTGAATGTCAAGTCGAGAGGGGGCCACCCGACCCCATGTACGAAGCTGCGTGTAGTTTTTGTTGCCCAAAATTTTGCATTTTATGACATGTTTGCAAGTGTTTCATATGCGAGCGCGAGCATATTTTCACAATTTAACTGGCGACGAAATTAGCTTTTATATGTGTGTACTGAATGTGCGTGTGTGTGTGTGTTTGTGTGCGGCCCAAAAAAGGGATCGACAGCGCAGCATGTCGTTGACATTGTCAAAACAAAGACGAACGCATTATATGCAAATTTTCATATTTTTAATGCGTTTATGTTAATCGCTTGAAGCTTGACGCGGCGTTGGCTCGTAGCTGGGTGGCATACATTGGAAAATAAGTAAAAAAACAACAAATGGATTAACGATGAAGCTGAAGAACGGTGAGCCACGCTCGCACCATCAGCAGATGTCACTAACTCCTCGGAATTGGACCAGGAAAAAAAGGCACACGGAGAAAAAGGATTGGATATTTTATTCATTATTCTATGCCAGACTAAGGTCTCGCTTGCTAGTAACTGCAGGTACTACGGCGCTGGACTCGAGGAACCAGGTTTTTTGGAAGGGTTTACGGAAATTGCTGTTGCAATTTTTTCGCCAATTTCTGCGCCCAAATCAAAATGGTTCCCAAGAGAGCCCATACGAATTCACGGGGAATCTTGCAGATAGCCAAGGACATCGGATCCAAAGAAAATAGAATCAAAATGGACCTAAACGAGTCTCCGAGTGGAAGTGTCTGTCGCACAGATGCCTTCTGTAACCTAACCTAATACCTCACTTCCTTTCGAGATTTCCGTATAGAAGGGATCCATACTGTATAACAGATGTTTTCCACACTTTTTTTTAATTATAAAATTGTGCATTTTACTCCTGGAGGTGATTCTGTCTGGAGATGACTCTGCACATCCACCCAATAGAACAGTTCATTCAGTGCTGTGCCGCATAAGGCACTCTCAAGCTGTGAGAGGCCAACTTGAGAAGAGAGCACGCTTATGGACACTCTGGGATTCTAAGGTCATTTGAGAGGCCAGGTTCAGAGTATCAGCTGGACTTCAGAACGGACTATCCCATCCCATACCTGGATTTTGATAGGCGCGCACTTACCTCTTATCTCACAGGAGAGAAATGGGGGACTACGGTTGTGACGTTTTCACCGACGGCTCTAAGATGGATGAAGGTACAGGAGCTGGTCTCCACTCAGATGTACCACGAACCCAACGATTATTCACACTGCCGGACCTCTGTAGTATCTTTCAGTTAGAGATCGTTGCAATCTGGAAAGTTGCTGAACTAATCCGTGACAGTGGATAATTCCCCTTCAGATGTCACAATCTTCGTGGATAGTCAGTCAGCACTTAGAGCACAGCACTTCAAGGTATTGTTCATCACCGAGTCACTCTCTGGTGCATTCCAGGCCACTCTGAAGTGGCAGGGAACGATGCAGCGGACGAGATGGCAAGAAAGAGAGTCCCTTGCCTACCATCGAAGTAGATAACTCTGTGCTTCCTCCGATATTTGCTCTGTATATGTACATTGATAGGTTGAGCAAGAAGAACATCGAGTCCTGATGGCGCAGCAGGACGGATTGTAGCATCTGCCGAGCACTATGGCCCTCCCTCTCCTTGAGGGAAACACGATTTGTACTGTCCTTGAGTCAAAACTCTATTAGACAGCTCGTTGGAGTCATCACTGGACACTGCGTCAGTGGATCTATGCTTATCACATGGCGTCTCTAGTCCAGTGATGTCTGCAGAAGCTGTGGAGATGAAGAAGAAACGATTCAAACCTTCACGCGCCGATTCCGTATCCTGGGGTCAAGATTCCTAGCAGACCTTGCCTGCGCGGAAAAAGTTTGAGACTGATTGGTTAGCTCCAGAACCAGTTAAGAAGCGATTCAAAATGTGCCAATTTAGCCTCCGAGTGGAAGTGCGGTCTCTGCGCCGCACACACTCTCCCCTACCTAACCTAACCTACTCCATAGTCCAAGTGCAGACTATGAAATGAGGTTCTTTGGCTTCCTTTCCCTTACTATTTAAATTTTATTTGACTACTCATTACTTTTATCAGCTAAAAAGTGAGTGACTTTGCAAAACATTTATGGACTTTCCATTTTTCACATGACCATCCTGTACTACGCGCGCCTTTTTCAAGGAATCACACCAAGATTTGATTGGGTCTCACTACTTGATCTTTCCAAAGTAGATACTGAAAAGTCGATGTCCCAGGAGGGATTCGACTGGACTTGTTGATGATGGTAATGAGATTATTAGGTTAGGTTAGGTTAGGTTATGGTGGCCACCTCTGTAAGAGACAAGCTCGGAGGTCTGAAAGGCTTATTGTGATACCACATATTTCATCTGATTTTTTAAATGTTCATGCATGAGAATTTTCCAACATGAGAATTACAAGCGATAGAAAAAGATTACAGTGATAGAAGTACATGAGCTTTTCACCAGCCCAAGCTGCGATTCGAACCTAGGACCTCGGTATGAGAAACCAGCGCGCTACCCACTGGACTATCGAGGCCGGCTATTGACATTATAAAACACTTCCTCTCTCTCTCCCTCTCGGAATTTTTTTATTTTTTTTGGGGTGTAATTTTTGTTCAGTGTTTATGATTGCATTCCAATAAAGCCTCGGCATATATGCAGTTTCCATGCGGAGCGAGTAGACAAACAAAAGCCATCAAGTTTTACATTTATTAGTTCCATGTCTATTTGGCATCCATAATGCACTGCGGAAGTGCCAAAGCAATTGATTTAAATTAACTGCACTGCCAAGGAAAGACATCACTGTCGTACACAAAGAGGTTAACTTGAGTTCACTGCCATAAGTCTGAGAAAACATGGACCCATATTAACCCTTATGTGTTAGTGCCATCATAAGACTTGATGCGCTCTGCATTGGCCATATAACGCACTGCTCATTAGAGCTTCCCTGCTGCATGAAAATATGCCAACGCCTGCGCCGCTTCAATATTACAGACACGAATTCGCCACGCATAATCACTTTTCATCCCCCAACAACCCACAAAGAAGGGAACAGAGGGTTTGAAAAATTGCCGCTATTTGCATACACAACCATTTGCATTAGCCATCAACCTTCGTTTACGCAAATTGCAGCATTTTTCATTTCATTTTCATCTGCACTCACACTCTGACACAGCATGGAAGGAGGCGTGGTGAGGGGGCTGAGGGGTTATGTGATGTTCTCTCTTGTCGCAACACTTCAGGTAATTACCAGCCACTCAACGTCCATTGCCATCAATGCCAACCCAAGTGGCGGCATTGACATCAACAACCACAACAACAACAATAGCAGCAGCAGCGATAGCAACTGGAACACAATTACAGCAACAGCCGCATGCATAAAGACGCTTCACAAAATTATGCATTAATTTCTATGAATGCGGCTACGACTGAAACTGACATGAAGTTTAAATTACTTGGGCGCTGCTGGCTGCTGGCTGCCGGTCGGTCGGTCGGTCGGTTGTTGCGTGGCGTTGTCAATAGTTGTTGCATTAAAGGCGCACGTTTAATGGAACAGCAGCGCGGCCATGTCCACAAACACGTGCAAACCTACACACACACACACACATGCGTACGCGTGTTTGTTTGTGTGTGTGTTGATTGCACCGCCAACAGGGGGCACAACATAAGCAAGCACAACAACAGAGAGAGAGAGTGAGAGGCACAACCAACGGCAACGGCATCGTTGCCAGCACAAGTCGCAAATTTCAATTTTGGACATTTTTGGCAAAATTAGACATAAGACTCAATTGAATTGGCCCTGATAATGACAACTTCATGCATTATGCGCTGCGTCTGTTCGTCATCCATCCAGCAGGCAGCGGCCAGCAGTCAGTCGACAACTGACGCCCAGCAGCCCGCATGCAATGCGCCGTGCGGCCTCGTCGTCACCATCGTCACCGTTGCCGTCTCATCACCGCAAACATGCGCCGCACACAGCGTTCGCCAAAGCATTCGCACAGCACAGCCTACAAAATGTGCCGCTGCCTGTCTCCTGTGACAGTTTTATTGGGTCCATTCGCGCGCGCCCCGGTCTCGAATTCGTCGACAAGGCTGCCTGGCCTCCGGAACGTCGCTTAAATGCTCCCGTCGCTCGCTCTGCACCAATGCTGTCCGTCCGCGTCAAACATACGCCGGCTCCTTTGTGCCTGGTGGCCCCCTTTCAAGTGGGGGCGGCCATTGTGCCGCCGTGCAAAAAGTGTGCCCAACTTTCGGTCTCACAAACACACACACACATACATTTTTCCTTTCGTTCGAGCACTTCAGCCGTGAAGCACTGGACCCAGTCGACCGTTGTCGAGCATTGGATGCGTTGTTGTCGCTGGTGTTGGTTATTGGCCGTTGGTGCGCTGCAAAATCGCATTCGGAGGGTAGCAGCGAGAGCGAGGTTGTCGTTGCACGGTTAACGTACGAAAAGTGCGAATTTTCCAAAAATTTCCATAGCATTTTGCAAACGACTTTCGTTGATGTTGTTGTTGTTGTTGTTATTTTTGCTGTCCATTTGCCCAGCGCTGTTGTGCTGACGGCAGCCTAACGGTTCTTGGTTGGCTCAATGGCCGACTAGCTGGCCAGTTGACTGCATTGCCAGCGGACGCCAGCGCAGTTACCAACTCTGACTGTTGTGCGTCGACTGCTTTTTGAAGTTCACTTTTAATAAATTCATAAATATTTATGTATGCAAAATTCTCGAACGAGTGGCCAAACGGCAACGGCAACAGCGACAGCGACACCGGCGCGTCGCTGCAGTCTTTATCAGTTGGCGTTTGCACGCGACTTGTTAAGGCTGCTTTTTCTACGCACACAAACACAGACACACACACACAAAGGGACTTGTACGGCGACTAGTGCTCACCGCAAACAATCAGCTTGTTCGGCATGCGGTGCCTGCAACACGACACACGTTGCTGGCGAACAGCACATTGCCGTACAAGCGCGCACGGACAGACGAACGGCAACAGACAAACGACAGTCAAATGGCTGTGTGCGGCGCTGATAGATTGATGCGGTACGAGTATGCCGGCACAAAACCACACCGAGGTATGTGATGTATTAAAATTCTTCAATTTCACGTTTTCGGGCGGGGGGAAATGTGCGTCACAGCGCACAGTGATTCGTTCCATAGACAAAATTCAAAAAATTTATGGTCTCAGCATTTAACGATTTCGATGTCATTTGAAAGAAAAAACTCCAACTAAGAAAACCCAAAAAACTCTGTGCAAAAAATCAATTACTGTCTGTGCAAAAGCGGCTCAAAGTTGAAACTTTTTTCACAAAAAAATTTAAACTCATATTTTCTGTTTTTTAGTCTATTGAGTAAAAAAAATTTAAAAAATACATGGTTGGCACGAAGTTGCTTAAACTTTCAATATAGATTAAAAAATCACGTGGCCATTTTCGTTTTTAATGTTTTCCCAAAATTTGCGAACCGTAGGCTTTTACTTCACTTTTAGTTCAAAATATTTTTCTAAGTTAAAAATCTGAAAATTGGCAAAACTTAGACGAAAATATCTAAAAAGTATGTGAAAGTCTGTTCCTAGTTTTTTTTTTATTTTAAGAAGCATTCTTTCTTTGTCGGATAGTGTAATTATATCCTCCGATATCTTTCGATCTCAGAAAATAATTCAATTTGAAAAGTGGTCTAAACACGTATTTTTCGACAAAATTTCTTTTATTTATGCCTAAAAGTATGCAATTACCACGAAAACTGATCAAATCTGCAAAAATGCAAAACATACATCTATTATTATCGTTTTTATTGCAAAACCAGAGAGTCCCGATACAATTTCTGTTACTCTTTGGAATAATCAATGTTGACGTTACCGATTAAATGTAAAATGTGAAAAATCTAGCAAACACATTTGGTGCTATAGCTTTCCAAAAATGACGAAATTTGCAAAATTAAGCCTCAGGCATTGCCAAACTACAACAGTTTAAGAAAAACCAAATGGAGATTTCAATTCAGCAGACCATGATTAACTAGTATACCTAATTTTATGAAGAACGGACCACTCCTTTTAATTTTGTCCCGCGGTTGTATGGAGTCGTATTACTGTGCAGCGGGCCAAATGCAGCCGAATCACTTGCAAAATTTGAAAAATTCGAAAAGAAAAAATTTTGCAAAGGAACATTGGAAATTGCCTTGTTGAGCACACGTTTTGTTAATTGCTGTTTTGAAAGTAGTTTTGTGCAAGAATGAGGAACTTAGATGATTGCACCGTGCAACAAAAATTAAAAAAAATTTTACACCGGAAAAAATCCATATGGGCGTGAAACTAGAGACCAAATATAGTAATATTGCGTACTCAGTTTCTCATTTCTACATCCTTTGTCCTTTTAAAAGGACTTCAAAATTTTGAAGGGGATAACAAATAAAAAAAATATAAAAAATACTTAACCTCGTTCGAATATGGCGAATGTACCTATATCAAATGAAAGAGGAAAGGTTCAAAAATTTAAATGAAATTAATTTTTTATCTCTTTGTAAAAAAAGGATATAAAAAAGGTCCATTGAAACTTTTAATCCTCTACATCCTTAAAAATTTATATAGAATTTTCTTGAAAAGTAACTATGCTAAAACCCAAAATATCGATCACGTATTGATCACGTGTCAAAATTTCATTACTCCAACTTTATTGGTTCGAGAGTTATTAAAAAAAAGGCGGAAGCTGCAATGAAGTACAAAAATTCTAATTTATTTGAAATAATAAGTATTTCAGTATTTTAAATAATAAAAAGATGCAAAATCAATGCAGCGAGAATAATGACATTTTGACACGTGATCAAGGAGATTTTGCGTTTTAACATAGTTACATAGTTAAAGTTAGTTTACTTTTAAAGAAAATTCTTTATAAATTTTCGAGGATATAAAGGATTTCAATTTTCAAAGAACCTTTTTCATATCCTTTTTTAACAAATTGATAAAAAATCTATTTTATTTAAATTCTTGAGCCTTTCCTCTTTCATTTGATATACATATCGGCATATTCGAACGAGGTTAAGTATCTTTTATATTTTTTGCATTTCTATCCCCTTCAAAATTTTGAAGTCCTTTTAAAAGGACAAAGGATGTAGAAATGAAAAACTGAGTACGCAGTATTACTATGTTTGGTCTCTAGTTCCACACCCATATAGATTTTTTCCGGTGTGAAAAATGCTGTCGCACAGTGTTATAGAACAGAGTCTGGTTTCAGCTTTCATACCAAACTCGGATTGACAAAATTTTCAAAATTTGAAAAATTGGGTTGAATGGGAATATTCGAAATCGCCTTGTGGAGCATATGTATTTCTTTTTGTGTCTTGTTTATAAGTAATTTTTTATAGGAATGAGGATTTTAAGTAATCGTAGAACAAAGTCAGTATTCAGGTTTCGAATGCTATATCTCACATACAACTCGGATTGACAACATTTTTTAAATTCTAAGGGAAAACAGTTGAATAGGAACATTTGACATCGCCTTGAGGAGCATAATTGTTGTTGTAAGTAATTTTTTTTGCAATAATGAGGAGTTTAGGTGATCGTAAAACAGAGTCAGAGAGTCGAATTGAGTTTGTGGATTTCAAAACGTTTTATGAGATCATATCGTTTTAGACATCTACTTTTTCTGTTTTGGAACCTCATCAGTTCAGTGATTGCCTAATGGGAAGAGACGCTAATACCCCGAACACATAGACGACGACAGCGACACGACTGCATCTGTCAAAATATAGAATTAGAACGTGCGTATGGAAACGATTATTTTGACGTCAGCACGACTACACGAACACTAAACACAGATGTCGCTGTAGCCAAACATAGAACTATTCTCTATTTCTTATTTTATATTTCTTAGGCAACAAAACCAAAGCAAATGCCATTACTGCCTCAAAATAGATATTTTTAATGGAATTTTTCTTACTTTTTCGGTGTACTTTGAACAAAAATTACAAATTTGTTAGTATTTCAGTAAAAATTTAATAGTTCTAAAAATGACTACACATTGACATTTATTAAAAAGAAGTCACGGTTTTATAAGGGAGCTCAAAATCTGCTTAACTCAGATGTGCTTAGCGTCCTGCATGTACATGAACTGTTCTGTAACAACAAAACCAAATCGACTAGTAAATTGAAATCGATCTGAAAACAACAAATGAACTTCATATAGTACAGTACGCAACGCAAAACTGGGTTAACCCATTCGAGACGACGATTTTTTTCGAACACGGTCCCCAGGAGCAAAATTTTTTTTTTCTTTGTATTGTTCATTTTCATTCATTTCAGATAATTTTTAGATTTTTTGGTACACAGTAAAACCAAAGCCAAATTTTGTTTTCCTGTACTTTACAGATTTCATTAGTTCCAGAAAAATCGTATTTCGACGATTAGTTTACTCAGAATAACTGATAATTGAACACACGGTGTGCAATCGGTCTCGAATGGAGGGGTTTTAGGGGTTCAAACACCCCAAAATAATTAAATTTCTAGTGCAGAATATGGTTTCAAATGGAATCGAGCTCAAAAGCTGCATGCAAAACCACCCAAAATGAAATCCTGAAATCGAAGTATTTCAGATCATATTAAATTATTTTAAATACAATTTTTTTTACAATTATTATTTATTAAATTATTATTAAATTATTATTATTAAATTATTATTCAATTATTTTAAATACAATTTTATTTACAATTCAAATTTACAAAAAAATTTAATTGATATTTTTGTTCAATTTTTAAGCTATTCATTCCACCATCACTCGAACTGCAACCAATGCCAGTTGCGCCCATTCAAATTTCTGGACAAATATGAAGCTTTACGCTCGCGTTCGCTGGTTGTTGCTTGTATCCACAGCTGGCGCCGTATTCATGCACAACGTCAGGCGAACGTGTGTGATTGATTCACTAAATGAAACATTTGCGCCCAAAATCGCTAAGCACAATTGCCAAAAACAATAACAGCAGATGTTGTTGTTGGTGTTTTCATAGCTTAACTATGCATTTTGATAGCAATTTTCGGACAGAATATTTTCTGATCAAAATTTTATTTTTCACAAATTTTTTTTTTGCTCTCCTCAAAAATGGCGGTGACACCTGACACAGTAGAAAAAAAAATCATAATTGCTGCAACTTTAAACGCGCCTACCCCGCCACTCCGCGCTTCGCCATACCAACGTTTGTGCCTCTATAATTTTAATCTTGTTTTTGTATGCTCGTTAGCGTTCTTTTGTTGTTTTGTATTTTCGCACACATTTGCATATAAGCCGCTCACACCTCCCTTCGCGCCCTTCACTCACTTTTGCTGCTCTCAAGCGTGTGCTGTGCTGTGTATGTGTGTGTGTATGTGTACGTGTGTGTGTGTGTGTCTTAGTGCGTCGCAGTGTACTGAAGTGTTTCCGTAATGCGGCTCGTTTCGTTTCTTTTTTAATGCATCACAGCTTCGATTTTCGCACTGTTCAGGCACTCACTCACACACACACACACACACACATGCACAAGCAATTGCAGACTGCCCGGCTTGATGATTTAAAATCAATTTATTTTTTCTATTATCCTTATGTAAATCATTTTACAGCAATGCCATGACGAACGCAACGCAAACGGAAAAAGGACTTTTGCCTGGCACTGACTGTCTGCGGACGTTCGTTGCGCGTTTGCGTGCGGTCGAGTGTGTGCATGTGTTGGTGTTTGCGTGTGGCTGTGCTTGTGCGAAAGTGTAGCGTAAATAAATCAACTTGATGCTTATCTAAAAATAACTGCGAATAAATGTAAGAATTATTTGCAAATTTGCAAACAAATTTTCGCCACCATTTTTTTTTTGTTTCCTAGAAGCGGGGCAGAGTTTCGGTTTTTTTGTTTGTTGCTGCTGTTGCATGTCATGAGGGTATGTGGTGCATTTGTATTTGTATGTGTTGATAACAGTGAAATTAATTCAAGGATTTATTACAATTTGATTTGCTGTTGCTGTTAACACAACAGAAGCGACTAGATTTCAGTTGACAGCTGAAAATAATTTCATGCCTGCATGTAAAATTTCTTGTTTAGTACTGAGAATTGTTTGAGGTCTTTAGAAATTTTTAAAATAAAAATATTGAATGTTTTAGTTTAAACTATGTAGAGCAGTTTAAAGGTTTTTTGACTGCTATATTTTTACTGTTATATATTTTTTTAGCAAAAAGATGAAGAAAGAAGACGGGGGGGAGGAGGGAAGGAAACTTAATTGTGTCTTAAATAGTTAAATGAAATATTCAACTTTTACTTATGAGTCCATTTTTTTTACTAAAAATTTTGTAAAAGAAATCCTTTTTTTTACATGAAATTGAAATCTCTATTTAGCATACTTGGAATGATTCTATTCATGCCAAATAGGCATCATTTTTAAAGTATTTCCACTAAGCCTCTCCCATACAAACCCTTGGCCCTATTGGCATAAAACTAGAACAGTCGACTATTACAAGCTTTCTTGAGGCAGATTTTTCATTAGCAAAACGAACTCTTAGGTGGATGCGTATGAATACACTAAATACTCGGAGCTTGTGGCGATTCTCTATCAACGTTTGTAACCAGACGTTGCCCTTATAGAACACAATTGCTCTTCTATTGGTCAAAGCTGGCCACTTTTGTGCACATTTCTCCTTCAAACGGTTTAATTGCCGACAGTACAGATTCCAATTAAAAGTTTGATCTCAGGGGAGTTCAGTTTATAGTAAATGATTCCCTGCCAGTCAAACTAAACATAAAGCAAAACCTTCTTAACAGTCAATCCTAACCTGACCACTGTTTACACCACCTCACCGCTTTTCGATCAGAACTGTTTTCGATGAAATTTGTCGAAGAGATGCACTTTTTATCACCAGGCACCATTCGCTTCAAAAAATGGGTCGAATTTGTTGCGATTCAGTATTGATTTGCATAGTGTAATTCGGACCCTAAGCTCGAGCTCCTTCTTCTTCTTCTTCTTGTATTCAGCCTTATTCAAGTGGTTCAAAATGGTCTTTTGTGTAATGTTTAGTTCCAGGATAATCAAAACAGTGCTTACGTGACGCTCGAACTTGACAATTTCCATGATTTAATTTACATTTTCGACAACTGGCCTTCGTGAAGCATGTTTGACATCAAATTTAAAGGAACGGAGTCAATGCAACCGAAATTTCGTGAGACTTTGGCTGTTACAGTATCAGGACCGTAAATACTTTTCTCATTTTCAACTGGCGAAGAAAAACTGTGACTTTGATGTGCGATTAAACAAACCTGGGGAAAGCAATTAGAAAAGTTTGTCTGAAAAGTTTTTTTAGAACAAAACCTTATCTTTCTAATGCCATCTAGCGTAATCCGATCGTACACATACAACTCGAGATATTCATAGCTAAAGCTTTCTACATGGTGGCGCAAAAGTCATCACTATTGATGCTATTACTTTTGCAAATGGCGGCAAAAGTAAATTTTGCTTTGACATTCATTCATACATTCATTGATTCGTTCATTCATTCATAGATTCATTCATTCTTTCACTCATTCATAAACAAATTAGAGCCAACGAACATTAGTTAACAACTTTTGCGCCACCCTGTAGAGGGAAAATAATGGATTTATTTTTACTACACCTTGTATTATATTTTTTTTATAAAATCAAAATATATCCTTACATTCGAGTGCCTTACGTTCAAATGTACCTTAAAAATGCAATAAAAAGTTTTTGAATACATTTGAAGATCATAAAGATTTAGTTATCTTCATGACCAGTTTTGGTTTTTTTAATTACATCAAAGCAGCATCCTTGCCTGCATTCTTATGAAATTGTACAAACTCACACACATACACACATACAACGGAAAATCCACTTTCTTTGAAAAGTCCTTTAGCTTTTCTCTTTTTGTCAATTTTCCTTTCGTACCATAATCGCTTTGGTACTTTGTAGTGCAGTTTTTCGTTGGTTGGCTACAAATTTTTAATTAATCATCCATGCCATTCATGAGGTCTTATTATAAACAAGACTAATTAAAAGTTTGGAATATCTTGGCAGGAAAAAACAAATGCCACGTTGCTCAAAAATGTCTTTGAAAAAAATTAAAAATTGTGTAATGAGAAAAAGTTGAACGTGACAGAGCGCTACAGAAGTTGGCGTACAATGGCCGATATCACTTTTTAAGGTCACAGTGCGCAGCGAAATTATTAAAACAATGCATAATTGAAGACACCAAAAAAGTAGGAAATTAAATAAATTAGTAATGAAACTAATGAGTTTGTAGACTACGCGGCCTTAAAAAAATGGCTGAACTGAGCTTGGAAAGTTGGGCCAAAGCGCCAAAAACTCTGCTCACTCCACTTAGCGACGTTCGCTTCATGTGGCCACTTCAATCGTTGTTTGTGTAGCTACTTGATGAATCAGTTGCTATTTAAATTTGATTTCACAACAGCAACAACAAATATGTATATACTTATAAGAGACAACAAAAACACTTCTCCCCTACAATAAACAACATAGCAATTTTCCTACATAAACATTGCCGACTGAAGCGGCGCATAAATGTTGCTGAGGGTAGTGTAAAATTGCACTTGTGACGGAAGTTGTGCGCGGAGATTTCGGGTTTCTTATTCTCCAGATATATAAATGTAATAAAGTGAATTCACAACAACAAACACAACGTATCTAATGTAACCAAATGATTGGAGCATACGAAGTCAGGCAACAATGTGCCACCGCCACAATTTCCACATGAAATAAATCAGCACAAATAAACAAACAATTGACAGAAGTGGTGAGTGACAGACAGATAGACAAACAAACAAACAGACTGACTGAGAAAACGAATAGCGAGCGTCACAGATATACAAACAAAGCGTAGGGTGAATCGCCGATTACCTATAAACAGTGTTGCTCTGGTGAGTAGACGGACGGACGGACAGACAGCGCAACAGACAATCGTGCAATAAATAAATGTAAACAAATACAAATTTTCAACAGCGGCATTATTGAAGGGTTGCATTGTATGATTACAAGTTATGGGGTTCACAATTTCAGAGGGTTTCAAGAAATGATTTTAAAGTGAAGTTTGAAGTGAAGTTTGAAGTTTTTTTTTTGGTGAGGTCATTACAATGTGTGATGAATTCATGTGGCTGTGTTCAGTGTGATGTGTTTAGTTTCACAGTGGAAAGCATTCTGTGCAAAACAGGTGTTCGTTTAGTTTTCAAGGAGTGTACACAGCTCTTTACTTTACTTAGAAGTAAAATGTCACCCGAAATTCTGCACTGATTTTATTTGCAACCAAACATGCATAGATTTGGTAAACATAAACAGAATACTTTTTCAAAGGCAATTAAAAATATTTGAAAGCAATAACATAAAGATTTTAGTTTTCAGCCCAAGTACCAATAAATACAGCCACAAAGCAAATGCAGTAAATCAATGCTTTTCAATGTCTGACTGGCACACTGCCCATGTGTTGGTTGCATTAAAAAGTTTATATAAGTATTTCTTCATAGAATATTTCAAATCATCTTACGTGTTGGCCATTAGAAAGTGCTCCACTTTGGCCGATTTCGAGCGAATGTTTCACTCGAGCATCACATAATCTGCTGCAATCGAGCACTGCGCACTTGCAACACGTGCACTGAGGTTTTGTAATATTCATTATGCTTTATGGAAACCATAAAAGCATTTCTGCATCTTGTTGAAAATTTAGAAATTGGACCAAGTAAAACACATAAATGGACAGGCAAAAAGTGGTCAGCGTGCAGCAGCTAACACGCTTAAGTACTTAAAATCTTCGCATGGCTAATAAGCAAAGTCTTGTATGCACTGTGGCGAGCCGAAATTGTTTGATGCCACAAAGTTTGCCATACCGAACTCTCTGGCCATCAACAGCTCAAAGACGACTGCGTTCTCTTTTACTCTGTTCGCATAATTTAATTAAACTTTATTCGGCAAATGTGACGGTATAAAATGGAGCAATGCCGCTAGGTCACATAAACATTATCCTTTGCGACTGCAATAGCCGCTGTGAAATAAGTCCCAAAAGGATTTGCAAATGAGAACAACATTTCATATCAAACGAGCATTTTGTTGCTGCTCACTTTCATGCAGTCGCTGGAATTTTTTAAGCTTTAGAATTTTTTGTTGGCTTCTCTACGCACAAATATTGCCAAATTTTTCAATTAAAAATGCCATAAAAACAATTTTGTTAGGTAAAAACCGCACCAAGTTTGCTTTGTTTAACCCTTTCGCTACAGGTTTTTACTATGAAAAGTTAAAGATTTTTATTTATTGATTTTTTTATATTTTTATTACCAATTTTTATTCTATAAATTTATTTTTATTTATTAATTTATTCTATTAATAATTTAATTTATCTTTTTGCTGTTGTTAAACAAATGTTTTTATATGACAACAACCATACCGTTGTGGCTGTAATAATTGTTTATGCATAACTAAAAATCAATAATTTCTTAATTTACTTCAGATAAAATTATTTAAATTTAAATTATTAAATTTCAGTCCGAACTGAAGTTTAAAATTCAAATTAATAATTTCACTTATTTTTCAGTTTAGTTTTGTAATCTCTTTAAATACTAAAATTTAAATTTATCAATTCAATTCACATCAATATTTACATTTAGATATTTTTGGTATGTATATTCTTTTAATACTTTTATAATTTTTCTTAATGTTTTTAACAAATTTGTCTTTCTATTCTTCTTTTGATATTTTCCAATATTTTCAATATTTATATTTTCATATTTTTGATATTTTTCTTAAATATTTGTTATTATTTTATTATTTTTAAAAATATTTTTACTAAATTTATCAATATTTTAATATATTATTATTATTTTCACATCAATATTTTAAAATATATATTCTGAAATTTTTCTTAGATATTTCTTAATATTTGTTATAATTTTTCTAAATATTTTTACAAATTTATTAATTGATTAAAATCAATATTTATATTTTGGCATTTTTTTATATATTTTTTTATGTTTTTAAAATTATCCTAAATATTTTCACAGATTTATCAATTCAATTCAATTCACATCAATATTTATATTTAGATATTTGAGAAATTTTTTTATATATATTTTTTAATAATTTTATAATTTTTCTAAATTTAAAAAAAAAAAGTCATCATTTAAATTTTTCTCAATATTTACATTTTGATATTTTTCAATATTTTCTATATTTATATTTTCATATTTTTGATATCTCTCTTAAATATTTTTTCATGTTTTTGTAGTATTTAAAAATATTTTTACAAATTTATTAATTCAATTCAATTCACATCAATATTTATGATTTGAATTTTTTTTATATTTTTAAGTATTTTTTATAATTTTTCTAAATACTTTCACATATTTATCAATTCATTTCACATCAATTTTTTTATATAGTTTTTAATATTTTTATAATTCCTCTACAAATATTTTTTTTTAACTTGAACATTAAATTTAGTAATTTAATATTATTCCTAAGATTTCAAACAATTCTAGAAACCAAGACATATATTTCTGCAACCAAACAAAATTCAGTCTTCACAAAGTAGCATGTTGCCATATGCCCACAAAATAGCGAAAGGGTTAATAACCAAATACGAACGTGTGCTTGCCCATGTATTGGTTTGTGTGCGTGCGTGCGTGCGTAAGCATCGCAAGGCAAGTGAGACGTATGGCGCTCGAGGCAAGTCAGTCAGTTGGCTAGTGAAATGTAGACAAACAGCCAACATTGCGAGCGGCTGGACCGATGTGCTGCACGTGCCGGCAACGGATTCGGCGACGCAAGTGGGCGCATGTAAGACGTTCGGTGCGTGTGCGGCAAAACGTTGTAATGCGAGACATGAAGAGAAGCCAGAACGGTTGATAGAATGTGTGCACGAGTGCTGCTGCAAATATTTGATTAGCTGTCATGCTTTTTTGGCTCCACTGTTGGTTGTAGCGCTTGGCTTCGCACCCACACCAGCGCCCAAGGACAGCAAACTTTCGGAACATTTGCATACCAACAAAATGCATAAACGCCCAAACATCAAACACACACACACACACACAGTTCAGCGTACGCACACGTGGTACTTTACAAGTGTGGAAGTGCATGTGAAAGTGTGTTTGTGTTTGTGTGTGTAAGTGTACTAATGTCATGCATGACAACCAAACTTTATGAAAAACTTTGTCAAAATTAATTTCTACAAACAGAGCGAAAGAGTTTGTCAGACACTTCGACCGCTGTGACTTGTTCCCCGATTTTTTCGACTCTTTGTTGAAGGGTTCGCATTATTGGCAACTGGAACTGGCACAGTGGTTGTAAGGCGACGTTTAATGCGTTGAACAAATAAGCGCAGCAAACATGCTTTAAGGGTTAAGGAGTGTGTGTTGTTGTAGTTGACGTAATGCAGGCAGGCAACGGATATTGCAGCTGGAGGGCGCCAGTTGAAGTGCTTTGAAGTTTGAATTCCATTCGACTGTAGCTCAAGTACCTAAAAACTGACTACGTTATATACGGAAGTGAGGTCTTATGCTGAGTGTGAGACTATCAAAGTGAAATTGTTGTGATTGTTATTAGGATTCCCACTCCACAGATTCAGTTGGTGCAGGAATTAAAGCCCTCATTGGCATCTTACGTTCGGTCAATGGGCATAAAATCAACTGAAAGTCGTCGCACTGTTTTATTGCAGCATTTTGTTCTACGGTGAGGCTAATTGTTGGCTCAATAGGTCGATATGCCCAAGAAAAAAATTTATTCCTGAAACCATAGAGGATTCAGACGTTCACAAAGTATGCAAAATTTTAGCATTCGAAGTGAAGAAAATTTACAAGATTCACGAAGCATCGTCACAACCATAAAAACTGACTGTTTGGCTTAGGACCAATGACTCCATTGGCCCATTATTCCTTAAAAATGAGAATGTAAGAACGTAACCAGAGCCGTTAGAGCCTTTAGGCCATTGACTGCCAATTATTTTGTATCCCAATTGAATGAAATAATCGACTTATTGAAGGAAACATTTTCTGAAGTCGTAATTTCGAAAAATAGATCAATCTATTGGCCACCGAGATTGTTCGTTTTACGCCTTAAGATTATTTTCTCTCGCGTTACATGAAGTCATTGGTTTATGCAAACAAACTATAAACTTTTGACAACATTGTGCGAACCATTGCTAAGATATGGGCCGCTTGAAAAAGTAGCCGAAACTGGGACCTGCAGATTGCTTCTTACTTCTACTACTTATTTCTTCTTAATCTTCGTTCGGCCACATGACCGAAATTATATTCAAACGCTTATGGCATAAAAGTATCTTTCTAATACATTCAATTTTTAGTTTTAAATTATTGAATCTCATTATTTTTTATTTAAAGCTTTACATCTCCAAAAAAACATCATTTGGTAGCAAGAAAATTCATTATATTTGAAGAAACTACAAAAATGCGACAAAATATAATATTTACATAGCTTTATCTTATATATAAAATTCTCGTAATTTTATAAATATCTATAATATTAATCACTCCACTGTAAATTGTCGACACTGCATAGATTCAATAAACCAAAAAAAAAAGCAACTCTGACGTTTTCCATGCACGCACGAACACTCCGCAACAGATTTACACAACGCTGTCAAAGAAAGACGCAACGTAGATGAGAGCAGACAGAAAACCAGCCAAACAATTTGTAGCATTGTCATAATAAAATTTAATTTAATAATCTACAGTAAATGAACACGCCGCACACACACAGCTACAGCCACAGCTTCTCCACACTTACTGCAACGCGAACGACGCACAGCCGGACAATTGCACCGTGCGACAAAAATTTTTTAAAAATTTCACACCGGTAAAAATCTATACGGGCGTGAAACTAGAGACCAAACATAGTAATACTGCGTACTCAGTTTCTCATTTCTACATTCTTTTTACTTTTAAAAAGACTTCAAAATTTTGAAGGAGATAAAAATAAAAAAATTTATAAAAAATACTTAATCTCGTTCGAATATGGCGATATGTATATCACATGAAAGAGGAAAGGCTCAAGAATTTAAATAAAATTAATTTTTTATCTATTTGTAAAAAAAGGATATGAAAAAGGTCCTTTGAAAATTTTAATCCTTTATATCCTTGAACATTACTGTAGAATTTTCTTGAAAAGTAAGTATGTTAAAACCCAAAATCTCCTAGATCACATGTCAAAATTTCATTATTCTCGCTTTATTGATTTTGTATCTTTTTATTATTTAAAATACTGATACTCAAATAAATTAGAATTTTTGTACTTCATTAGAATTGCAGCTTCCGCCTTTTTTTTAATAACTTTCAAACCAATAAAGTTAGAGTAATGAAATTTTGACAAGTGATCAAGGAGATTTTGCGTTTTAACATAGTCAATTTTCAAGAAAATTCTATATACATTTTTAAGGATGTAGAGGATTAAAATTATCAAAAGACATTTTTCATATCCTTTTTTTATAAATAGATAAAAATTGAATTTTATTTAAATTCTTGAGCCTTTCCTCTTTCATTTGATATATAAATCGCCATATTCGAACGAGGTTTATTTTTATCCCCTTCAACATTTTGAAGTCTTTTTAAAAGGACAAAGGATGTAGAAATGAAACACTGAGTACGTAGTATTACTATGTTTGGTCTCTAGTTCCACACCCACAGAGATTTTTTCCGGTGTGAAAAATGCTGTTGCACGGTGTTGTATGTAGTATCTACATAAAATATGAAAGGCTTTGATGGTGCAACATGCAAAACATAACCACACATAAATAAATAATAAATCAAATAAACATAATGATGATGATTCTTCCCCCGCCCCCCCCCCCCCCACGTTACAAATCCCCTCACAAAAAAGACACAAAAAGCAAATTAGGTTGACGAGTCAGACAAAGAGATGACAAAAGTGATGTACATGTTGCGTTGTCTGTCAGAGCAGCAGCATCAGACAACTGTGTCTGCATTTGAGTGTGAATGTGTGTGTGTGTGTGTGTGAGTGTTGAGCAAGTGAGCGTTTTTTGGCGGCACTTGAATAATGCATAAAGTGGCAAATGAGCGCGCCGCTGAAAAGAATCCAAGCCAAACAATAAAAAGACTTGCGCGTACATCATGCAACAAAGTCATAATTACAAAACTGTTGAACATTTTTTAATATTTTTGTAACGCATACGCACACACACACACGCGCAGCAAAATACTTTGCAACACAATTACCGACAGTCGCTGCTTTTCACTGCACTCTTCGCTGCAGCTATTCGCGCACAGGCACGTCCACGCTGTGCACGCGACAGACACTGGCAACAAATGTGACAGTAATGTGCAACGCTAGTGTGTCTTTAATGTGTCTGGCATAATGCAGCTGACGTGCCGGCGCTCGAGCTGCCAAACGCACACAGACAGACAGTCAGCCGCTCAACAACGACAACAACAACCACACTGCCAGACATCAGCCACTGCCGCAGCGATATTTTGTTGCTTTGCGCCGCCTTCAATTGCTGCCACTTCAAATATAAGCGAACGCGTACGGCATTTTGGCTGTCAAGCGGCCCACAGGCGGCGCAAAAAAATGGAACGACGCTTCAGCCAGCCAAAGTTGTGCCACCGCATTTTCGAGCGTTAAACCGCAGGCAAAATGCAAAAACCCAACAAAAACAAAAGCAACAAGCAGTTGCAACCTTGCGCCACACACACACACACACACACACACCAAACCACACACAGACAGCCGCAGCCAGTTTTTGCAGCCGTCAACTGCTGCGCGCACTTTTTGACACAAAGTTGCGCTTCCTGTGCTGACTGCTGGGCGCGTTGTCGTCGTCGCTATGGTTGCACAAGTGCGTGTAACTTTTTAATCAAATTATGCGAAATTTTCTTTGCCCGTAATTTTAGGAAAAATGTTTTACAAAATCGGTTCCTTCGCTTTCACTCGTCATTATCAGTGCGCCGTGTTGTGGCGCTTTCAAGTCGCGCCCGCTTTCTTTCACCTCGGGCCCACCTTCGGACCCAACCGCCACTCATCGCTGTTGCTGTCGTGGCGTAATTTTTAATTGAATTTTCAAGTTTGCGCAACGCAAAAGCACACAAGAAAAAGATTTTTGTTTTCATAAGCAGCTCGGCTGTAATTGAATTTGTTTTGATTTTTTTCCATAGAAAAATTAAAATGTTACGTATACGCCATGCATTGCGACTCATCAAAGCAAGCACTTTTGATTTGGTTGCAAGTGTTGGAAATTGTTTTTTTTTTGTAACAATGTTACTAATATTTCAGTTAACATTCTTTGCTGGAAGAACAAAATGAATTCGGAATTTACTCTTTCGGAATTTATCATCTCTTTCCTTTTTCATGGAAAAATTAAAATGTTACGTATACGCCATGCATTGCGACTCATCAAAGCAAGCACTTTTGATTTGGTTGCAAGTGTTGGAAATTGTTTTTTTTAACAATGTTACTAATATATTTATCTGAATATAATTTTACTGAATATAAATTTACTGAATATAATTATCTCTCAAATTCTTTGAATATTGATCTTGGTTTATCTAAAAATGTTTTTTGCAATACTTTGTCTATGTAATTCTAAGTTTCTTAGGTAATTTGAATTGTTATCTTTCTAGACTGAAATAAATAAATAAATAAATAAATAAATATTTCAGTTAACATTCTTTGCTGGAGGAACAAAATGAATTCGGAATTTACTCTTTCGCAATTTATCATGGAAAAATTAAAATGTTACGTATACGCCCTGAATTTCAATTGTTGTTTTTTTTTTGTTTCCACTTCCCAAAGTGAGGACATGTGATATTGTTGCAAGTGTTGAGAATATTGTTTTTGTTATATAAACATTGGTACTTTTTGTTTCAGTTAACATTCTTTGGTGGAGCATTTCGGAAAACGATTTCGGAACTTATGCTTTCTTTCCTCTCTTTCTCAAAGAAAAATTAGTATGTTACGTATACGCCTTGTATTCAATTGTTTTTTTTGTTGTTGTTTCCAATCATCAATGATTTAGTTGCCATTTTTTTTTTTCTAAACAATGCAAGGCGTTTGGTGTGGCAGAAGAGCAAACATGTAACTCGCTCCATTTCCCCAAATGTATTTTGTTGTTGTTTATAACTAATCAGCTCTTTTACTCATTATGTTACTTATGTTAATTTAATTAATTTGGTGTAGGATTTCCAAATTTACTCTTTCGAAATGGTAGACCATTGTTGTGGGAAATTTATATGTATTATTCATTAGAAGAAGAGGAAGCAGTTTTGTTTTAAGGGAGCCGCTACATGTAAATAGTGTATTTTTTGAGAATTTTTTTGGGGGATAAGGAATTTGGCAATTGATTTTTTTTTTTAATCTTTTACTAACTAATTAACGGTTCTTTTTCAATTTTTTTTTTGACCCGAGAATCCAAGATGGCGGCGGCGCGTGGGATCAAAAAACCCCCGCCAATCTGATGCGCTGCGCGATTGCGCTGCTCGTATGGGGCTGAAATGAAAAATGAAAGGAAATCAATTAAAAAACAGTTGTGGCTTCGATGTGAACCTGGTTTAGTAAAGAAGTTGTGATTTTTTTGGAAACGGCAGAAAATTGAATTTTTGGGGCAGCTGTTTTGATGAATTTGCAAGCACCAACATGAGATTTTTGCAGATTTGTTAAAAAAAGTAGGTTTACATCGAAAGGATGAGTCTTCCGAAGGTGTGGTTAAAATTTCATCGCGATCGGTTGAGCGGTTCTCATGCAATCGCGCAGCGCATCAGATTGGAGGGGGTTTTTTGATCCCACGCGCCGCCGCCATCTTGGATTCTCGGGTCAAAAAAAAAATGAAAAAAGAACCTTTAATTAGTTAATAAAAGATTAAAAACAAAAAAAAATCAATTGCCAAATTCCTTATCCCCCAAAAAAATTCTCAAAAAATACACTATTTACATGTATCGGCCCCCTTAAGAAACGGGTCACAAGATAGAAAACGAGAGACTCCAAAGAACGAGACAGGAGGTAGGAGATATGTGATAAAAGGTAAGAGACATGAAATAGTGGATAGAAGGCATAGAGAGGGAGATTGGGAGTAGAGAATATGATGCAGAAAATAAGAGGCAGGAGATGCCAGGAAGGTAGACGCTAGGAGGAAGAATAATTGACTTAGGTGGTAGAAACTAGGAGGGAGAATATATGAGACAGGTGGTAGAAACCAGAAGGGAGAATAAATAAGAGAGGTGAAACTAGGAGGAAGAATATACAAGAGAGATGAAACTAGGAGGCAGCATATATGAGAGAGGTGGTAGAAACTAGGAGAAGAATATACAAGAGAGGTGAAACTACGAGGAAGAATATATGAGAGAGGTAAGAGAAATTAGTAGGGAGAATATATGAGAGAGAATATATGAGTAGAAACCAGGAGGAAGTATATATGAAAGAGGTGGTAGAATGGGTGGAATAGGTGGAAGAATATATAAGGTAAATGGTTTAAACTAAGAGGGAGGATATATAATACAGATCGTAGAAACTATGAGGGAGAATATATAAGAAAGATGAAACAAGGAGGAAGAATATATAAGAGAGGTGGTAGAAACTAGGAGGAAGAATATATGAAGCAGGTGCTAGCAACTAGAAGGAAGAATATGAAGCAGGTGATATAATCTTACAGGAAAAATATATGAGAGTGGTGGTAGAAACTAGGAGGAAGAATATATGAAAGAGTAGAGTAGAGGCAGGTGGAAGAAATTATGAGGAGAATATAAATATAAGATGAAACTATGAGGAAGAATATATGAGGCAGGTGATAGAAACTTTAAAGGAAGAAGCAGGTGACGGGGAAGTTAGAAAAAAAAGATAGTTAGAAAAAGTATGGTAGAAGGCAGAAGTTGGAAATCAGGTCATAGTAAGTAGAAAAGAGAAATCAAGTGCTTGCATATAGAAGGAGGGGAGCAGAAGGAAGTTCGTTGGACGTAGGAAGTAAGTAGGAAATATAAGGCAGGAGACCGACTGATGCACGAGTATAGGACGGGAAAAAGGAGGCGATAGGAAGCAATATGAGGTATAGAATAGAAGGTAGAAAATCGAAAACAAGTGATGAGAAATAAAAGAATTGAGATGAACAAGAGGAGGTGAGATCAAGTAAGAATGAAAGAAGAGACGTGGTAGTAAGAGACGTGGAAGTAAGAGAGGTGGTAGTAAGAAATGTGGTAGTTCGAGAGGTAGTAGATGGCAGAGAATAGAAAATTAGATGCAGGAAATACAAGGTAGGAAAATAAGAGATGAAGATATGTAGATAGCAGACGGTAGATGACTGATGGCTGATTGAAAATTGAGGGATTGGAAAAGAAAACACAAGAAAGGAAGTAAGAAATAAGCTAATTGGTAGAAGGTAGGACGTAGGAAATAAGTAATGATGTAGGATCGGTGATGGAGGATTCAAGATAGAAAATGGAGATTATGAATGAGAATATGAATGGTTAATGAAAAACATATAAGTAGATATGCATAAAGATGTGAATATAGACAAAGATATGAATATAGAAATGGATAAGCCGCAGCAAATTGAAAATAAAAAAATCGTATGATATACGCAGAAAAGATTAAAAATGAAAAATTAAACATGACCAAAAGTCGATTTCGGTCAATTGAAAAGGTCTGTCAATAGATAAGCTTTAAGGAGATAAAATGTAACAAAATATAAAATGTACAGAGAACAGAGTGCCTTCAGTCCTGCCATCACAATTAGACTTCTTGGCCCGTTTTCTGACAATACATTCTGAAAATGTTTTTCTTCATTTTTCAAACAACAAAGCATTTTTACCTCCATACTATTTTATTAAAAAATTCAAAGATTAGCGACTAAAGATTTCATGTTTTATCAAGAATAAATAAATAATTGTTTTCTAGTTTCAGTCTCTTTATAAATAACAGTAAAACTTCTACATAAAACATTAATATTTTGACAAACCAAAGTTCCTTCATATAGAAATTTTGTAGTGTAAGCTAAATGGAAAAATGTGTTTGATTTTCTTTCCCCTAATAAATCCGATCATACAAAGTAAAGTCACACAAATCCCTTCAGTTCACTTATCGATTAAATGAACTGCACACAATTTCGATTTATAGATTCGCATTTGAAAGCTGTCCTCTTACTTACTAATAAAAAAAGAAACAAAACCAAAAAGCAAAAAAAAACAAAAAAGTGATTGCAAACACAATAAATACTAATTCGAAATGAAAATACACACACATACAGAATTTCAACACCAAACGACATGCAATTTTAATTACAAAATGGTAGCAATAATTGCTTTTCATGCTCCTGTGCTGCACACAAGCCATTAAAAAACCAGAAAACAAGAATAACAACAATGAAAGCGTAGGCAAGAAGAAAGGCGAAAAAAGAGCAACGACACACACACATACACACACACACGTTGCAGGAAAAACGCATGAGAATCGGAGACAGCACTCGCCCGAAAACACTTCCGCTGACATTTAAATTACCTTCACCACTTGATGAACACCAGCCAGCGCAGCGGCCAACCGAGCCAACAGTCAGCGCGGCGAGCGGACTGCGGACAGCTACGATGGCAAGCGAACACAATTAACACCCATCGCGAAAATGTAAGCGATGATGAAATGTAGGGAATTAAGAACTGAATTGGGTTGAATTGAATTGAAACTTGGTGTAGTGAATTGATTGATTTTGTAGATTTTTAGAGGTAGTCAAGGGAATTTTTGTTTTCATTGATTACTATTTTATTTTATATGTTTGTTGAACTACGTTCTTGCTTCGACACATCCTCAGACTTTCAACAAGTTCTTGCTTTAGTCCGTTTAAAACTAAAGTTAGAGCAATAAAATTCACCACGAGAGTGATTGAGAAATGGCTGACCCATTCCTACGGGGCATGTGGCTGTGTGTGCGTGTGTGTCGGCGTACGCGCGTAGCCACAACAATGGGTAACAATTTTTTGATTAATGTGTCTGCTACAAATTATAAATAGCAGACCACATACGCCATCGCTACCAACACCAACACCAGCGCCAGCGTCAGCGTCAACTGTTGCCCGCCATAACCCAACACACACACACACACACAGAAACACACATGGACATATATACATACATACATACATATGGATATGTCTGTTTCGCATGCTGCGTACGCCGGCGCTGAACTAATGATGCACTTGCAGCAAACGCTTCTCTCGCTGATTGCATGCTGGCCCCTCTGTGTCTGCGGCGCCTCTCGTACGCGCGTCGGTTCTTATTTTTTTTGGCCTGTTTTTTTATGCTCGTTCTGCTTGACAAAAGTAATTGAAATTGTGTCGGTTTTATGAAAACTATTGTACGTGAGTTGCCCTTACGTTTGTATATATGAATGTGTGTGTGTGTGTGTGTAGGTAGACAAATGCATGTGGCACTGTTATGACCGACTGTAGCAGTGGCGTGATGTGTCTGCAGTGTTTGTGCCATCAACTATGGCAACTAGACAGAATAAAAAACCCAACACAGCCAAGCAACTGTGTGTGTTTATAAATTTTTAATCCAATACAGCACACCGACAGCATCAAATTGTCTTTAGACTTGACTTGGCAAAACTCGCTTGCCAATTGCTTGCATGAATCGCATAGCGGTATTCACCAATTGTTGTGTATAAAAGTTATACAAAAATATTGCAAGTGAAAAAGTTAAAGCTGATGATGATCTGAAATGGGATTGAAAACCAACTTCTGTGGATCAGAAAGAAAAATTTTATTAACCCATTTCGTACCAATGCACAGTGATTCGACTCCATACAAACGCGGGACAAAATTAGAAGGAGTGGTCCGTTCTTCATAAAATTTTGTATACTAGTTAATCATGGTCTGCTGAATTGAAATCTCCATTTGGTTTTTCTTAAACTGTTGTAGTTTGGCAATGCCTGAGACTTAATTTTGCAAATTTCGTCATTTTTGGAAAGCTATAGCACCAAATGTGTTGGCTAGATTTTTCAGATTTTACATTTAATCGGTAACGTCAACATTGATTATTCCAAAGAGTAACAGAAATTGTATCGGGACCCTCTGGTTTTGCAATAAAAACGATAATAATAGATGTATGTTTTGCAGTTTTGCAGATTTTATCATTTTTCGTGCTAATTGCATACTTTTAGGCATAAATAAAATAAATTTTGTCGAAAAAAACATGTTTAGACCACTTTTAAAATTGAATTATTTTCTGAGATCGGAAGATATCGGAGGATATAATTACATTTTCCGACAGAATGCTTCTTAAAATTAAAAAAAAATCCAGGAACATACTTTCACATACTTTTTAGATATTTTCTTCTAAGTTTTGCCAATTTTCAGATTTTTAACTTAGACAAATATTTTGAATTAAAAGTGAAGTAAAAGCCTACGCTTTCCAAATTTTGGGAAAAAATTAAAAGCGAAAATGGCCACATCATTTCTTATTCTATATTTTAAGCAACTTCGTGCCAACCAATTATTTAAAAAATTTTTTTTTACTCAATAGATTAAAAAACAAAAAATATGAGTTTCAATTTTTTTGTGAAAAAGTTTCAACTTTGAGCCGCTTTTGCACAGACACTAATTGATTTTTTGCACAGATTTTTTGGGGGTTTCTTAGTTGGAATTTTTTCTTTCAAATGTTGATGTCATTTCGTTATCAATCGTTAAATTCTGAGACCATAAATTTTTTGAATTTTGTCTATGGAACGAATCACTGTGCAATGTTTTGAGAAAGGTTTTATTTAGAAAAAAAATAATATATATATATATATATTATATATATATAATAGGGCGGGTTAATTTTTTTTTTTATGAAGCGTATAGCAAAAACGTAATCTATAGGTGATTCTGAGAAATTTTGCTCAAGAGACCATAGCTCTAAGTCGGATTTGGAGCCCCTCAAAATTTCAAAATAGATATTTTTCAATATATACATAGAATAATTTAATTAAATTCGTCATAAAATTGGATAGAGTTAGAGTTTCTCAATCTGGGCTTGTTTGAAAGGTATTTTTATCACCTTTCAGAATCTGTATTGATACCAATATTTTTTTTTATTTTTAGTAGACATATTAGGAGTTTTTTGTCGAAAAATAGTCTAAAATGAACTTTTAACTAATAAATTCCGAATTTTCTTCGATTTTTTTCGATAATTTTTTTTTTTTGCAGATTATGAAAGTTCAGATAATTTCCAACAACTTTTATTACGACCAATTTTTTTTTTTTTTTTTATTGGTATCAATACAGATCTACGCTTTCTTTTGTCCTGTTCAAAATAAAAAACCCGAAAGGACTATATGGTACATAATGATATATAAAAAAAGTGTACAAGTTGAATGAAATTGTATTGAGATACCCCACATAATAATTATTGTAAAATTTCTACAAAAGTTGTGAAGGTCCTCTGTCTTTATACTTGTATAAGGTTTTCTATGTCGTTATATGATATATAAATTTCTGAAACTTATATTGATTTAATACCAATGTTCCCATGTTTTACTCTTGGCTCTCTTATCAACGTCCCAGTGCATCACTCACTAAATACTTGCGATCAGTAAATTAATGTTGGCATTTATTATCCACAGTTTTCTCAAACTTTAGGCACTCACTGGCCCCGAAACTACTCAAATCCAACTCGTCATCTTTTTAACAATTCATCTTCGCTCACATTTCACTCGCTTAGTCTAATAAAAATTTTTCAATCAACCACTCACAAACTTTCTTAATTTCTTTTCCACATCTTTAGCTGACGTTTCAAAAAAAAATATATCTTTACAAAATTAGATTCTCACTAAAACTTTTGTATTTTACGAAAACAATTTTAAAATCAACGTTTCATTGTAGGATTTTATTTTAATTGTCATTGTTATTGTTTCTTGACGCATTTAAAGTTAGTTCAGATTTTAATTGCATTTTCTTGCAGTGAAATGAACTTTGCTAATTAAAAATTTTTACTCGAAATTAATTCAATTTGAGACGCTTTGTTGCCTTCTTATGACAAAACTTCAGTTTCATTTCACTGACGATGACGAATTTTCACCTCAGCTACGCACTTTTACACTTTTCTGATTGCCAACGCGGCGGCATCAAGGCGCAAAACAAAAACAAAAAATAGCAGATTGAAGAACAAAAAAACGTCAGTGAGTCAGTCAGTCAGTCAGTGAGTTCTTTTGCTTGGCGTGATGATACTCGAAATTTATGAACTTCCAGCTGAAATTTGCGCAACTTTTTCATGACTTTTTCGTTGGTTGACTTGTACCATGGCGGTGGCTGTTGTTGTTGCTGCTGCTATTGTTGGTGCTGCTGCTATTCCTGATATTATTTCATTGTGGTTGTTGTTGTTGTTGTTGTTATTGCTGTTGCTAATTACATAAGCGCGTGCGTTATTAGGCGGCGATTTACTCGTGTTGCTACTATGCTTGCAACAACAACAATTGCAACAGCAACAACAGAAATGACAGCAATGGCAACAACAGCAGCGCCAAATGTCTTACAACAAAATAAGAAAACTTTTTTAATTATAACCTCATTTAGATTTGACGTCAGTTAATGTCGGCTTAAATGTACACTGACGTGTTTGTTTGCTTGTTGTGCTGTTTTGTTTCTTCTTATTGCCGTTTTTCGTTTTCTATTTGTTTTTATTATTTTTGTTGCTGAAATATTTCTGTTACTACTTGTATGATTGTTTTGTTACTTTCGTTTTCTTTGAACTTTTATTACAAACAAATTTAACATTTGATTGTCATCGTGGCTCAGTGATTAGAGCGAAGAACTGCAAGCCGGTGGCACATGGGTTCGAATCTTGAGTTGAATAAAAATACGTAAAGATAATTTCTTTCGGTGGCTGTCAGCAAACATCTGAGCGTAAAATAAAGCTTCTGATAATTGTAAACAAAATGGAAAAATCTTTGCTTCCTGTTTATTTCAGAATGCTTTTCCGAACGAATATTTGCTACCAGACTTTGAAACAAGTTTCACAATTGTAACAAAAAACAAAAATTTGGAAAACGGAGTGTTTACTTTGGGTTGAAAAGCCTACTATGCATTCTATGAGTTAAAGAATAAGTTTAGCGTGAACTAAACAAACTACTTTTTCACTCACTGATTGATTCACATTCTGACTAACACATCTCATTGTGCTTTTTATGGCTTTTTATGGCTGGGGTCCATGCTTCCTATTGATTTTGAAGGAATATCGCTACAGACTTCCAAACCAGTTTCACTAATTGAAAAGAAAACAACATTTGAGAGATTCACGAAATCACTTTCTATGAGTTGCAGACTAAGTTAGTCAGCTTAAAATGAACTATTCAAGTCTTTACTCATTTTCTGATTCACATTCAGACTTATTTTATTATCCATTCTCTACAGACTTCCAAATAAGTTTCCCTAATTGAAAAAAAAGAACATTTTAGAGATTCATGAAATCACTTTCTATGAGTTGCAGACTAAGTTTGTAAGCTTCAAATGAACTATTCAAGTCTTTACTCATTTTCTGATTCACATTCTGAATTATTTAATTATCCATTCTCTACAGACTTCCAAATAAGTTTCACCAATTGAAAAACAACATTTGAGAGATTAACGAAATCACTTTCTATGAGTTGCAGATTAAGTTAAGCCTTAACCGAACTATTCAAGTCTTTACTCATTTTCTGATTCACATTATGACTTATTTTATTATCCATTTTCTACAGACTTCCAAAAAAGTTTCACTAATTGAAAAAAAATCATTTGAGAGATTCACGAAATCACTTTCTATGAGTTGCAGACTAAGTTAAGCCTTAACCGAACTATTCAAGTCTTTACTCATTTCTACATTCACATTCCGACTTAATTCATTATCCACCGATTGTTAATTGAATTCAAACTGCTTACGAGTCGAGTTTTCAGTTAGGTGTCACCCAAACTAGGTTAGCCTTTTTTCATTTCATTGATTCGCATTCTGACTTATTTCATTAGCTGCTCATTGCATTACCCTTTCAGTGCACTGATTTTAGCTTAAACCACCTTTTTTCCTTCATCTGCCCTTTGCAACGCTATGCAAATCTAATCGCTACGTAATTTTTATCGAGTGACACTTCGTTAAAGCTTACCAACACTTTCCGCTTGGCCATTCAACATTTCCGTCCTCGGATGCAGCCAACTGCGTCGAATGCCAGCAATGCGCGTCGTAACCGCATTTGCGCTGCTGTCTTTTTAATTTTAATCAATTTATCTTAATTTCGTTTGAAGTGCACATTAACCTAATGGACACACACACACACATACACACATAAAGGAGTGCAGAAAAATATAGACTGCGAAAGCGACCGTGTGGCCGCATCGATTGGTCTGTGGAAGCTGTGGCAAAAGCCACAATACACTTTATAAACCGATATTAAAATGTTAGCCGGCACTCGAACCATTCATTCGTCATGTTCAAATGCGCGCCAAGCGCAGCCCCAGCGGCCAGACAGACAGCCCATCAAATGAGAGCAGCGCGATTGCGAGCACAGCGCTTTTACCTATGCAACTTTTACATTTAGTCCTGCGGTTGCTAGTCTGTCAGTTCGTGTGTCTGTTCGTGTGTCTGTCTGTCTATCTTTCTGTCCAAGCATTGCCGACACACAAACACGAATATCTGTGCGGTTGAGCGGCATCGCAGCGGCTGCTAAATAAGACAAGGAAGTCAAAGTCGAAGACGACTGCTGGCTGTTGCTGCCATTGTAGTTGTCGCTTTCGTTGTTGTTGTTGTTGTTCCTGCAATAAGCATGTCGACATCGACGACTAACCACGGTCACCACCGCCAGCACAACAGAAGCAACAGCAACAACAACAACAACAATGGCCTGAATAAGCTGTGCATGCCGGGTGAGCGTTGTGCGATGGCCGACAGCTGAAGCGCAGCGCTTCAGAGCGCAAGGTGATGTTTCATTTTCACATTTCTCATTTATCTCGTTTAGTGCTTTGGGTAAAGATGGATGCTTTGCACTTTGTTTAACTGGAGGCCAAGCAACCAGTCAACCGACACACCGACCGACCAACCGACCAACCAAGCAGCCACTCAGTCCACTCAGTTCGGTTGGCAGTGGCAATTGGCATTAGCGTCGAGGCGCAGCCAACTGGCAGCTTGTGCGTGCGTATGTGTGTGTTTCTGGGGGGTTGAAGGTGCTTTAAATTGATGTTAAATGTTTTATGCAACACCCGGCCGGAGCAAGGTACCGTTGTCGATGAGCTGCAGCGCATTAATGTTGAGCTGACTTGCGTGGGACGAACCGACGCAGGAGAAATGGAGATTTTGGAATTTGCTTATTAATGATTTTGACCAAACGGCAGTGGCAATGTGGCAGAGTGGGTCAAAGGGACTTGAAAAATAGCTGAGCCAAATGATACCCAAGGCTCATTATAATCAAATGAGAATTGATGTCGCTGCCCTGCCGCCAACCACCCACCGATGCTGACGATGATGAGCTGTTGCTGGTCAAATTGCAGGGGAATTCGAGTTGGCGGTTAAGTGGATTGTGCGTCGGCTCGTCTCGCCTCGCACTACACTTGGGCCTGTTGAACTTTACGACCACTTAATGGATGGCTGCAAGAGTTGAGTTGATTATGCATTGATTTTTCATTTCCATTTTCAAGTATGACAAATTTTTTAGAGTAATAGATAATAGAAACGAGATAATAGATAAAATATAAGATATAATAGATAGATAATAGATAGAATATAATATAATAAATAAGTGTCGGACCGAATATTCGGTTTCGGCCCAAATAAGTGGTTTCGGTTTCGGTTTCAGTCTCGGCCAAAAAATGACGACCGAAACCGAAACTTTCTAGAATATTTTTACATTTTATTGTATAGCAGATATATAGTGAAAGGAGGAGTAATTTAGATGTCACCAATGTAAATAAACTTTTTTTTTAGCATATAATATTAAATTATTTAATTATGAATATTAGCGAGTAAGGGTGATTTTTTCATACATATGTTTTTAAAAAATGAATACATTTTCATTAATAAGTATTTATTTATTTATGTTATGTTTGTTTGTTTGTTCTTTATTTACTTAATGTAAAATTCGTTTGTTGAAAAAAAATGCTTGATATGGTGATTTTTATTTCAACTAGAAAGGTTCGGTTTCGGCTGAATATTAAAAACAAACAAATATTAAAAACAAACAAATATTAAATATTAAATATTAAATATTAAATATTAAATATTAAATATTAAATATTAAATATTAAATATTAAATATTAAATATTAAATATTAAATATTAAATATTAAATATTAAATATTAAATATTAAATATTAAATATTAAATATTAAATATTAAATATTAAATATTAAATATTAAATATTAAATATTAAATATTAAATATTGTTAGAAGGTTTGCAGAGCAAGGTTCTTTATTCGACAGAGTTCAAACACAGAAGAGAAAGTAAATTCATTTTTACATACTATTTATACAAGTATTTGCTTATGTACAAAGAAGGTTGGAACACTGGAATGTTAGAGCATGGGAAATATATTGAGCTGCCAACTCTTAACACTCCTTCTCAACGAAATATATTTCAAATTACAAGAAAAGTAAATTAATATAATGAAACATTAGTACAATCCCATTTCTTTAGTAAACTAACAATGTTTTTGCCTTTGCAAATTTTTCGTTAGGATATCGGATAACATTTCATTACTACAAACATAGTTTAATTCAATTTCCTTATTCTTATATAAATTTCTAATATGGTGATATTTTATATCAATATGCTTGCTCTTGGCATGGTAAACTTGATTCTTAACTAAATGTTGAGCGCTCTGATTGTCGCTATTCAAAACCATAGGCGTCGTTTTGGGAAAGCCAATTTCGTTCAGCAACTTGTTTATGTAGACCGCTTCTTTTGCTGCTGTTGAGAGAGCGACGTATTCCGCCTCGGTGCTGCTGAGCGCTACTAAATTTTGTTTTCGTGACTCCCACGAAAATACGCTGCCGGCTGCTACGAATGCACACCCAGTGTAGGACTTTCTGTCGATCGTATCGCCACCCCAGTCTGCGTCCACAAAACACTCAATCGGCTTACCAGTCTTCTTATAATGGAGTTTCAAATCAGCTGACCCTTTAAGGTAACGTAAAATATGTTTTGCGCCAGCCTCATGCTCGACGTGTGGGTCGGTGTTGCGCTGAGCAAGCTTACTGACAGAGTGTAGAATGTCAGGGCGCGTTGATATTGCTAAGTACATAAGGGCACCGATGAGCGACTGGTACCTAGTAATGTCGACCGTTCTGCAGCTGTTATCATCGCATCGTACTTGAAACCCTGCGTCCAGTGGCGTCGCTACGCTCTTGCACTCCTCCATGCCATATTGTTTTAGCAAATTGAAAATGTACTGCCGCTGACAGATAGTAATAGCTCCTGTAGCGCCTTCCCGACTGATCTCCATGCCAAGGAAGTACTTCAGCGGTCCTCCGTCGACAACATCAAATGCGTTCGCGATTCTTGCTTTGAATTGTTCCAAATCTTCAAGCTTTGAGCTGGCTAAAATAAGGTCATCAACATAAACGGCGATTATATTAAAATTACCTCCGTCATTGAGCGTATACACACACGGCTCGCTAACGCATGGCATGAAGCCCATGCCTCTCAGCACTTCATCCAGCTTGCCGTTCCACTCACGACCACTCTGCTTTAACCCATAAAGCGCCTTCTTAAGTTTCAGAACCCGATGTGGAAATCTGGTACTAATGAAATGCTCCGGCTGTTTCATGTACACTGTGTCACGTAGCTCACTGTTCAGATACGCCGACGATACGTCCATTTGGTGCAAATGCAATTTGTACTCGCACGCTAAAGCCAGCAACATACGAATAGTGGCGTATCTGACCACAGGTGAAAATGTTTCGGTAAAGTTTACACCGAACTGTTGGCTGCAGCCCTTTGCAACCAAGCGGGACTTAAACCGCTGAACGCTACCATCTGCATCTCGCCTTACGTTGTACACCCACTTACAACCGATGACTTTTTCTCCTACTGGAAGGTCAACTAACGACCACGTGTCATTGCGTATAAGAGCATCAAACTCCTTCTGCATCGAATTTCGCCACTGCTTGGAATATTTACCGCTCAATGCTTCTTGTACGCTTTGTGGAATTTCTACTTCTTCTGCCTCCAATAAATTCACCACATGGCGCCTTTTACGTGGACGACCTCGCTTGCCGGTACGGATTATCATTGGCCTACCTCGACTTGTAGATTGCGCGGCGCTGCTGGGTGGTATAATGCTACCAGCGCTGCTCTCACGTGGTACGTCGTTGCTGTCGTCGTTCATGCCCTCAGTCACATTTTCGCGTCTTCCAGCCAACAAATCTCCAGCATCAAACGTTACTAAATCGCTCTCCGCGCTTTCTCCTTTTGCACGACCATACGCGCTCTCCATGAATATCACGTCTCTACTTACGACCACTTTTTTCGCTGCTACATCGTACAAACGATAAGCCTTTGAGGTGTCAGAGTAACCCACCATAATCATCTCCTTGCCCTTTGCTTTAAACTTTTTGTGCTGCGTTTTGTCGATTGCCACCGCGAGGCAACCAAACACCTTCAAATGAGACACGCTCGGCTTTTTACCGGTCCATACTTCGTACGGCGTCTTATCAACAAGTGTTTTTGTTGCAGCTCGATTTCGCAAATATGCTGCAGTTGCCACTGCCTCCGCCCAAAAACACTCGTGTAGCCCCCTATGTACAAGCATGCTTCTCGCCGATTCTACCAAAGTTCGATTAGCTCGTTCAGCCACACCATTCTGCTGAGGTGTGTGCGGAACTGTAAGTTGGCGCACAATACCATTTTCACGCAGCACATCTTCAAAGCCCTTGCTCAAATACTCGCGACCATTATCGCTTCGTAAAATTTTAATTTTTCGACCCGTTTGCTTCTCCGCCATTGTCTTAAATGCTTTGAATACCGACAACACTTCGTCTCTAGTTTTCAAAAAATATACAAAAGTATACCGCGACATGTCATCAATAAATGTTACAAAATATTGTGACCCGCCAATCGATTTTGTTTTTATAGGACCGCATATGTCCGTGTGCACAACCTCTAGCAACACTCGCGCGCGATTATGTGAAACATGTGGAAACGGCTTAACACAAATTTTGCTTTTTGCACACGTTATGCACTGTTCGTCTTTTTGTATTTCTTTAATATCAAGTCCAAGCACTAGTCTTTTAATCGACATTTCTTTTAAAGTTTCAAAATTTAAATGGCCGAACCGATTATGCCATACAATTCCGTCTTTATTCGCATTTTGTGTATACAAACATTTATTCGTGCGGTTTTGAAACATAAATAAACCGTGTTGTTCCTTCGCTCTCATAACACCCGCGCCGTTTGCACTTTTTATGACCGCAAAATCTTTTCCAAAACTAACAATGAGACCATTGCTTGTCGCTTTACTGACGGACACGAAGTTGCTCTGCAATGCAGGTACGTGTAGTACATCCTTTAATGTAATCTCAGAGTCACCACGAAGACGAATTTCACCTCGACCGCAAGCCTCTATGTAATTACTGCCCGCTAGCATGATCTTCTCTTTGTGCACTTCATACGTGGAGAACATAGAACGGTCGCAGCATAAGTGGGCTGTGGCCCCACTATCAATGCACCAAGCATCACGCGCCAAGCTGAGTGCAGGTGTAGCGGCAAGAATGGAAAACGACGATTGCTGAACTCTCTTCGGCTCTCTGCACTTTGCGGCGAAATGACCTCTACGGCCGCAATTGTAACACTTGCCGTTCATACGTCTGTTGTTGTTGGTACTGCTGCTGCTGCTGTTGTTGTTGCTAACGGAGCCCTTTTCCCCATGCGTGCGTGCGACAAACGCCTGATGACTTTGATCACCTTCCAATTTCTCGCCCCTCTCACGTCGTCGTTCGCATTCCTCTAACAGCTTGACCCTGAGAGATTGCAAGGACGGCAAAGAATCACGCGTTTCGATGGCTATGACGAAGTTTTCGTACGCTGCAGACAAACTCGACAGCAAAATGATGACCAGTAGCTCCTCTGGCACGTCAACCCCAATTTCTGACAATTTCTCCGTCACCTCGTAGAATTCGTTAATATGCTCCACCATGTTCTCACCTTCGTTCAGCCGCAAGTATAATAATTTTTTAAAAAGTGTAACCTTCCGCGCCGGTCCGGTTGGCTGGTAAATCTCTTTCAATTTCGCCCACGCCTTTGCCGATGTGTCGCAATGTTTGACGAAGTTGAGTTGGGATGGTTTTATGCACAGCATAATGCTCGCCAACGCTTTCTCATCTTTTGCGTCGAAAGCAGCAGACTCCGCCGGTGTCACTAACTCACTTTTTGACTGCTTTCCGCTGACTATGCTCCACAGCTCCGAATGTATCAGCACGCTTTTCATATGGACGGACCATGATGTATAATTTTTATCATCTAACTTTTCGATAGCGTACAGCGCGGCGGAACTCATTTTATAAACGACAACGATTAATCAATATTAAAACTGTTTTATTTTTTTCAAAGTCAATGCCGGCCTGGGCCCATAACCTGTTAGAAGGTTTGCAGAGCAAGGTTCTTTATTCGACAGAGTTCAAACACAGAAGAGAAAGTAAATTCATTTTTACATACTATTTATACAAGTATTTGCTTATGTACAAAGAAGGTTGGAACACTGGAATGTTAGAGCATGGGAAATATATTGAGCTGCCAACTCTTAACAAATATTAAATATTAAATATTAAATATTAAATATTAAATATTAAATATTAAATATTAAATATTAAATATTAAATATTAAATATTAAATATTAAATATTAAATATTAAATATTAAATATTAAATATTAAATATTAAATATTAAATATTAAATATTAAATATTAAATATTAAATATTAAATATTAAATATTAAATATTAAATATTAAATATTAAATATTAAATATTAAATATTAAATATTAAATATTAAATATTAAATATTAAATATTAAATATTAAATATTAAATATTAAATATTAAATATTAAATATTAAATATTAAATATTAAATATTAAATATTAAATATTAAATATTAAATATTAAATATTAAATATTAAATATTAAATATTAAATATTAAATATTAAATATTAAATATTAAATATTAAATATTAAATATTAAATATTAAATATTAAATATTAAATATTAAATATTAAATATTAAATATTAAATATTAAATATTAAATATTAAATATTAAATATTAAATATTAAATATTAAATATTAAATATTAAATATTAAATATTAAATATTAAATATTAAATATTAAATATTAAATATTAAATATTAAATATTAAATATTAAATATTAAATATTAAATATTAAATATTAAATATTAAATATTAAATATTAAATATTAAATATTAAATATTAAATATTAAATATTAAATATTAAATATTAAATATTAAATATTAAATATTAAATATTAAATATTAAATATTAAATATTAAATATTAAATATTACAAATTAAATTAAAAGGTAAAGGTTAAATATTAAATATTAAATATTAAATATTAAATATTAAATATTAAATATTAAATATTAAATATTAAATATTAAATATTAAATATTAAATATTAAATATTAAATATTAAATATTAAATATTAAATATTAAATATTAAATATTAAATATTAAATATTAAATATTAAATATTAAATATTAAATATTAAATATTAAATATTAAATATTAAATATTAAATATTAAATATTAAATATTAAATATTAAATATTAAATATTAAATATTAAATATTAAATATTAAATATTAAATATTAAATATTAAATATTAAATATTAAATATTAAATATTAAATATTAAATATTAAATATTAAATATTAAATATTAAATATTAAATATTAAATATTAAATATTAAATATTAAATATTAAATATTAAATATTAAATATTAAATATTACAAATTAAATTAAAAGGTAAAGGTTAAATATTAAATATTAAGGTAAAGTTTAAATATTAAATATTAAATATTAGATTTCACATAATCTTCTTCAGATGACTTGCTCTTCTCTTGAAGCAACAAAACTCTGAGAATTAACATCAAATCAATGTTGTACCAACGTCTCATGCTTTTGCTCTCCTTTTGTCCTTCTTGAACTCAGCTATTCAACTCTTTTTGTTTTATGTTCAGCACACACAATTCCCATAAAACAAAACGTCAAGATTTTGATTTTTCCTACAAATAAAACTATTTTACAGTTGACTGCTTTGCCGTGTTTCGGTTATAACGAGCACACAAATACAAAACTAAATATTAGCTCTTCAAAGTGACTGCGAACGGATACACCGAACGGAAGCCAAATTGCAGTTCCTTAGCTTTGATTAGCTCATCGTTTTCTGCTCGAACAGGTCGCTTTAGGTGGCGTCTGGCGACACTTTTCTCAAGTTATCATTTTTTGTATCTATTGAAATATGTTTTTCCAAGAATATAGAATAGTATGCACTGATTTTAAGGTTGCGCAAAAATGTTAGTAATTTTATTTATGTTTTCCATTTAATCAGTTTATGAATTCTGTTATTAACAAAAACAAAATCAATATACAAAAACTTACAAAATTTTTTAAATAGTATTCTTTAATATTTATAATTTAATATTTCAATATTATACTTTAAAATTTTCTTAATATTCAATATATACAACATTTCTCTGCCAATCGTTTGGCGTTGCTACTGTCTGTTATGGTTATTTTCCTTGCTCGACAAAGCGCAGAAAATCAAAACAACAAAAAATCGACTCGGCGGAAATTTCGCCATAATCACAGCAAAATATGCTCGTATTTTGCATTTCCTCAGCTTTTGCCATACGGCTGATGCATCGAAAACTTGCATATGCATACATAGCCTGTTTATATTTAGACACTCGCACACTCACACACACACACACACAAATAGAAGCGCTACGATGCACAAACACTTTGAGTTTTGCAATACTAATGCTGATTTTTCGTTTTATTGAAGCGTAAGAATTCGTTTTTCCTATGAATAAATATTGCTTGCATTTGTACCGTTATTTGTGCGGAGAAATTTACTGTTTATATAGCATTTTATTTTGAAAATTATTAGTTTGAAATATGCATTTGCAAAGCAAATAAATATAATCACATGCGTAGAGGAAGAAGTTGCAGATACGCTCAAAGATGGCTGCCGCCACAGTCGGAGATGAACTGCAAGCAAGTTGCAACACTGGAAGTGGTTGCAGAAGCACTCACACTAAGACACACCTACAAATTTTTACTGAGAAAAGAAGTGCAGCGCAGTCAAATGGAAATTGCTTCTGATTTGCAAGGAAAATAAGAAGAATATTTGTTTCAATATATTTTTTGCATTAATCAAATGCAAAATTGCTACATGTAACCCTTCCATATTGCCACACAATCGCTAATGTAATTACAGAAGGACGGCAGTGGTTCGTTTGCTTGTCGATTTGTTGTTTTGTCAGCAGGTTTGTCGAGCATTAAATTTATCTATTTGTATGTATGTCAGCAACTACTTTGATCCGGCACTTAATATGGTTTCAAATTAATTGTTTTCGTTTCTCTGTGGTCATTCACCTGTAAAGTCGCTCATCCGCTCGTAAATTTATATCAATTATCTCTTTTTTAATACAGTATTCAATAATTCATTGCATTTTGTGAGTTTTTAATGTGCATTAATCTGTCTTTCTAATATAGTCTAAGCCTGCGGTTCTATAAAAACACTCATCCAAAAGTCCATTAATTCCCAAATTTGATGCACCGCTTAGTCCTCCAATCATGTCTACGCCTGCGCATCCATAAACTCAACTAAACTTCTACCATCCAATACATCGCTATGCCCATTCTTACCTTAATACATCCATTCCCAAACGCATCTATGTATCTCTAAATTCGTAAAATATAAGTCCAACTTTTTTGTACATATAAATAATTTGTTACTTAATTCTACCAATTCGTATCTTTTGTTCTTCACTAAACCTATTCATCTCTAAAGCTATTCAACCATAAATGTATCCATTCGTTATTTATCGTCGTTTGCTCGTTCTAACCCTATCAATTCATGAAACTATCCAAATCGAAGTTCTTACTTAGTCCAACTCTAATTGTCCGTATTTCCAAAAACCTTGTCATTCCTTTATCTGTCCCTAAGTCCATACAGAAGAAGATTCTAGAAGTTGTTAGCACTAATGTTGAAATTTTCCAAGTTTAAGTTTCCAAAAATGTATTCACAACCGTCTGTTCGTCTTTTTAATTTATATATTTTCCAAGTTCATGTTGCCATATCTTTACTCCTCTCTTTTTTATCTTAGATAATTTATCTGTAATCGTTAGATATCTTCATCTCTAAATTCATTCAACCATTTTTCTGATCGCCCTCATATATTGCCAAGATGAATATTTATTTCTCTCCTTTTTATCTAAAATCATTAGAAATCTTCATCTTTCACTCGAAATTCATCCAGCCTTTCGTCCATTGGCACTTTAATTCATCTATTACCAAGATGAATCTTCATGTCTCTACTTGTTACCTAAAATCATTAGAAATTTTCATCTCTTAACTCATCCAACCATTCGTCCGTTCGTCTTTTCAATCATCTTTTACCAAGATGAATCATCATGTCTCTACTTGTTATCTACAATCGCTAGAAATCTTTATCTTCATCTCTTAATTCATCCAACCATTCGTCCGTTCGTCCTTTAAATGATCTATTACCAAGATGAATCTTCATTTATATCCTTGTTATCTAAACTCATTAGAAATTTTCATCTAAATTCATACATCCGTTCGTCCTTTCGCCTTTTAATTCATATATTTCCAAGTTTATGTTGCCATATCTTTGTTTCTGTCTATGTTATCTATGATCGTTAGAAATCTTTATCTCTAGATTCATACATCCGTTCGTCCTTTAATTCATCTATTACCAAGATGATTCTTAATTTATCTCCTTGTTATCTACAATCATTAGAAATTTTCATCTAAATTCATACATCCGTTCGTCCTTTCGCCTTTTAATTCATATATTTCCAAGTTTATGTTGCCATATCTTTGTTTCTGTCTTTGTTATCTATGATCGTTAGATATCTTTATCTCTAAATTCATACATCCGTTCGTCCGTTCGTCCTTTAACTCATCTATTACTAAGATGAATTTTAATTTCTTTCCTTGTTATCTAAAATCATTAGAAATCCTCAGTATTATTGCTACAATAATGTATTTTAGCATTTTCAAACCATCAGATCCACACAATTTATGCTCTTAGCTGCAGCTGCGCTTCTCACACGCCAACTGGCAACCATCTGCAACGTAAATACAGAAAAAAACTGCATCACTCACTAATTAATTCCGCAAACAGTTTAAGCGTTTATTTGACTTTAGCTGCACACGCAAATTGCAATTAAGAAAATTACCCCCATTGTCTGCAACAGCAAATTCCGAAAACTGTGCAACAATATTTAATGTTGCTGTCAAGGTGGCAGCAGCCACTGTGAAGCATTTTTCGCGCGCCACTTTCAGGCGCGTTGATGCTCAAAGTGAAAATTGTTAATTCCTCTGCACTGCTTCCAATTGAAATTTGCATAAATCCACCCGATCCATGCCGCATGTTGGCCGCCGCCAATTGAAAAGTGAAAATTTAAAACAATTGTTGCCGCTGCTGCCTCGAGCGCTGAGCGCATTGAGCGTCGTCCAGCGGCAAAGCTGCAAAGTAAACTTTGCCGCAGCTTTTCGCTCCCCACAGCGGCCGCTGCCGCCAGTGTCTCTGTTTTATTTTTTTATGCTTATTGCTCGGTTTTTTTTTTCAATGGCCGTCACACTTTCTTACTTCTTACTTAGTCGCTGCCGCAAAAGTTGCAACGGCAGAAGACAAAAAAAAAACGCGCTTGGCACAAGTCAAAGCCGCTGCCGCACAGCAGGTGCGCCCGCCGCACAGCGACTAAGCACAAAATTTTGTTATTTTTAAGGATTTTGCACTTTGTTGCCAAAGTTGATGCTGACGCAGACGCTGTTGCTAGCATTGTTGTTGTTGTTGCCATTGTCTGCTGCCAGTTAAGATGTGCCGCTGGCCGCCCACACGGCCGTTGTTGTTGCTATCATCTGAGCTGTCTTTGTTGCTGCCGCTGCTGCAGCCGGCACCCAGAATTTTCTGCCCGTTTGGGTTTGTGCAATTTTGTTTGGGTTGTGCCGGGCGGACTTTACTTGAATTATGCGAAAATGTTAAATGCAATTCAATCTGTTCTCAAGTTGAAGAACGTCCATTTTGTGCGCCGCTTGCAGTGCACTTCAAGACCGTATTTAAAGTAGAAGAAGAAGAAGAAGCAGCAGCAGGTCTAGAACATGCCAGAGGAGAGCAAAGCAAAGTGGACGTAGATGCAGCAGCAGAAGTAGAAGAAACAGCAGTTAACACTCAAGTTGAAGGACATTGGAAATCCGCTTGAAATGCTAAAGCAAAACAAAATGGGTAGAGGGAGAAAGGGGACAGACAGCGAAACGAAAGCAAACAACGTTGACAAAAACTGCGTCGACGAAACCATTCGAATTGTGAAGCAGCTGAAATGTGCAGAGATTTTGTTTGCAAATGATGCGAGCGGGGCAGCTGAGATCTCTCAGCTTAAAAGCAACATTTAGGGGAGTTGATTTTTTTCGTTTGCTTTTCCTTGCACTTCTTATATTTTAGCTGATTTGGTTTGAAGGTTAAGTGCGGCCGGGTTCAATGCAATGGCGCCGACGAATGAATGGCTTTTGTTGTAATAATGCTTCATTTCAATTTTCTAATAATTTGAGAGTAGAGGTTGGGTAAGGTGGCTGAAAAATTGTACAATGACTGATAAAAAATGTGCTTAGGGTTTTTATTTTTTATTTGTTATGAATTTTTTTTTCGATTTTTTGCTTTGGTTTTGATGAAAGCAGCTTAAATTAGCTTGAATATGGCCACTGACAGTCAGTGAGACTCAGTTTTGACTGTGATTCATCATAAGGCAGAGATTCGTCCGTAAAAAAAATGGATGTTTTCTAGTGTTTGATTGCAAATGGCAACTCAAACTCACCAAGCTTGCAGCATTTGCTATCTGATGCACCAAGCACTGAAATTTAGCAGTCACTAAAACACTACTGACTTGAAATTCAACTGAAAATTCTATATTTTTGATTAAAAACTTTGATTGAAAAACCAACAAAAGTTCCTTTTTCTAGTATTTTAAATTAGAAACTTTGATTTGTAGGACCAAAAAGTGTATTTTTCTATGTTTAATGTTTGCTGAATTGCAACTCAAACTCATGACTCACCGATTTGTGTTCGAATGAACTGAATGTCAGCTTTCATGAAAATAGGAATAACCCCAAATTTGCTTCCAAAACTCATATTTTCGATTAAAAAAAAACTTAGATTTTTAGAACAAAAAAGTGACTTTTTTTAGTATTGAACCCATGACTCCAACATTTACGACCCAAGGCTCAAACCATTCAACTTTGGCAGTCACTAATTTAACATTTTCTTTCAAAAAGAAAATTTTCTTTTTAAAAACGTGCATGTATAGAATTCAAAAAGTGATTTTTTATAGTATTTGATATTTGCTGAACCACAACTCGAACCCATGACTCCAACGTTTACGGTCCAATGCACAAGCCATTGAACTTTGGCTAATACCAAAACACTACTGATTTAAAATTTGCTTGCAAATAGAATATTTTCTTTTAAAAACATTAATGCATAGAATTCAAAAAGTGATTTTTTTCTAGTATTTGATATTTGCTGAATCTCAAATTGAACCCATGGCTCCAACGTTTACGATCCAACGCTCAAACCATTGATCACTGATTTAAAATTTCAAATAGAATATTTTCTTTTACAAACGTTAATGCATAGAAGTCAAAAAGTGATTGAAGTATCTGATGTTTACTGAATCTCAACTCGAACCCATGACTCCAACTTTTGCGATCCAAGGCACAAACCATTGAACTTTGGGTGTTACCAAAACACTACTTTTTTAAAATTTGCTTTCAAATTGAATATTTTCTTTTAAAAACGTTAATGTATAGAATTCAAAAAGTGATTTTTTTAGTATTTGATATTTGCTGAACAACAACTCGAACCCATGACTCCAACTTTTGCGATCCAAGGCACAAACCATTGAACTTTGCCTGTTACCAAAACACTACTGATTTAAAATTTGCTTTCAAATAGAATATTTTCTTTTAAAAACGTTAATTTATAGAATTCAAAAAGTGATTTTTTTTTTAGTATTTGATATTTGCTGAACCACAGCTCGAACCCATGACTCCAACTTTTGCGATCCAAGGCACAAACCATTGAACTTTGGCAGTCACCCAAACACTACTGATTTAAAATTTGCTTTCAAATAGAATATTTTCTTTTACAAACGTTAATGTATATAATACAAAAAGTGATTTTTTTTTGTAGTACTTTATATTTGCTGAACAACAAGTCGAACCCATGACTCCAACTTTTGCCATCCAAGGCACAAACCATTGAACTTTGGCTGTTACCAGAACACTACTGATTTAAAATTTGCTTTCAAATAGAATATTTTCTTTTAAAAACGTTGGTGTATAGAATACAAAAGAGATTGTTTCTAGTATTTAAATTTTACTGCATCAAAACTCGAACCCATGACTCCCACATCTGATATCAAATCCGCAAACCACTGAACTTTGGCAGTAACTAAAACACTGTTGACTTAAAATTTGCTTTAAAAATGCGATATTTTCGGTGATGAAGGTTGGTTTTTAGGACTTCACATTTGAAACAAACTATCAGACTCTGCGTAGAATGATTCTATAAATCCTTTAAGAAGATCTGATTGTCACTTGGGGGCAGTACGCTTCGCTTAAATTTTTTTACTTGATCAAAAAACAGAGTCTTTCTTCTTTTGAGTACTGCCATAGTTACCTAGTTGAACCATGAGAAAGAAAACGTCCTGAACTTTATATTTCACTGCTCGCCTGACAAAGACTACAAAGACTATATCCATTCTTTCCGAATTAAAAAATAACCAATTCATTAAAGAATCCAATTATTATATTTCCACATCCCATGTGACTCGCGTTTTCTAACGGTGCATGCCTGCTCTGCAATTGCAGCCTATCTAAACTCCTTTGAGTAGCCATCCCAACCTGAACTTAACGAACAATTTCACAAGAATTCCCCTCCACCAATGATTTTCTTTCAACACTCTTTCGTTGACACAAATGCTCGTTGACATGTTTTTTAACATCTCAAAGTCACTGTTTTCAATACTTTTGCCTTTGGCCTTACCCTATGTTTCTCCTTTCTTCTGACGCACATTGCTCAGTTCTCTCATTGCAGTCTTGCGCCGCTTCACTCTTAATGTATTCGCCTTTGCACTGACGTTGCCTGCGCCTTGGCGGCGACCATTTTTCATTACACAGATTTGTGCAGTTGCTTGTGCGGCTGGTCGCTGCTAGCTGGTCGCTGTGCGCGGCTGCGGCACACTAACGCCCAAGTAGAAAGGAAGTAATTTGCAATTTAATTACGTCGAAATGGGCAATAGAAACGAAATTAATTGTCCACGAAATGCAATTATGCCAACGTCGACATGAGGGTCGGCCGCGGCGCTGTAGGTGCCGCAAGCGGCGGCCATTGCAAGAAGGCTGCGAGCACCGGCATGTTTAAAGCGAAATGCCAGCTGAAAACAGCATTTTGCGGCAGTTGTGTGCTTCCGCAGTCGGTTCTTCTAGTGATTTTGCGTTTTGTTGTATTTGTAAATACAGTGTTGACCCGAAAGAGGGGCACACTAAGACAACATGCAAACTTTTTATGCTCTCTGCCTCATGTTTGGTTTTTTTCAATTGCAAAAATTTGGGTCAAAAGATTTCTTAATACACATCGTGAATGCTTAAAGTGGGCACTAACAACGAAAATAAATAATGAATTAGTAATTTGTATTAAAAAATAAGAATAATTACATTTTTAGTAACATTTCTAGCAACCAAATTTTCATTCCAGCATTGACCGCATTGGATTACAATCAAATCAATCCAAAGCCAATTCAAACAAACTATTCCCAACACATACGAGATTCTCTTTATTTCCATTTATTTACATCAAAGCATTCGTTTCGGGCTTAACAAAAGTGGTTTGTTGCTGTCACTTTTATTTAAAGAGTGCTCCAAATAGCCAACTCACAGAATCCCTTTTTACTCGGTTGACCCCATTTCCACGAATGGTCGCTCACTCATCCAATAAATTCGGGTGTGCTACTTGCACCACAACTAAGCCGTGTCAGTTTCCAATAGTTGCAGCAGGCGTTAGTTGCATGCACCTTTGGTTAGAAAATGTGTGCCGAAATAGAACAAATCGTTCCGTGGGCCAATAATTGAGGCATCTCCCAAATGTGTTTTTTTTTAATTGTGATTTCTGCAAGAAGGATTTGAAAATATATGTAAAAATGTATATGAAATATAACTATACATATACGCAACCTCTCATTTTATGCGGTTTGGTGAAAAAGGGCATGAGCCAAAAAATTTTGGGGCTGGAGTGGGGCTAAATGGCGTCGCATCGAGGTCAAAGTTCACAAAAAGCTGGGAAATTCGACAAATTGCTCCACAGCTGGTCAGAAGTTGCTCTTAGAGGGTTAAAATCTATGACCGACCCCACTTGTTTTTTTTACTGAACATTTCTTTCAAACATACTCACCCCCTATCTCCAACCCTTGATGGGGCTCCCATACAAAATGGTCATTTTTATAAAATAGGCTCCCACTGCTCCCAGGTGGCCCCCAGAAGTGTCAAATGTATGACCGACACCCATTTATTTTCTCTTCCAAATATTTCTTCCAAACATACCTACCCGCTAACTCTAAGTCTCAAGGGGGCTGCCATACAAAACTGGCAATTTTCTATGCAATTGACTCCCCACTTGCAAATGTAGTAGTTAAGTATGCGAGAAAACATCGTATCTCGGAAACTACTGAACCGATTTAAATGCTTTATTTAGCGATCACCAACATTCTTGAGTACAAAAAATACAAAATTAATTAAAGCTCAGAAATTCACCACCAGAGGGCGTCTCCCATACGATCGGAGAGAGAGTCCTTAAGAGAAATCCTTAAGCTCTCCCGTTCTCGAGAATTCTGGACAATCTCAGATCAGTCAACATCAGAGAATTGTCATGGTTTATATACAAATCAAATTGGATTTCGACTTAAAGATTCGACAGATCACTTTTTCCTAGTGGTTTCACAATTATTTTTGTGGCATAAGTCCAGTGCCCAGACAGCCACTTTAACCTACCTTAATTGGAACCTACAAGATGTGTTTTGATTCAATCAAAAGGTATCGACTTAATTTTTGTATAACTTATCATATCTGGTCCTCACTAGACGGCAACTGATTCCTTTTATTTTGCCACATCTCTTTGAACTACACACTGCTTGGGATCGTCAACCAGTTTGCCAAATTAAAATATTACTTACAATTTCCAATGTAGGTAAGTAATTTCAATCAAATAAAATAACAACTAATAGAGAAACATTTGGCATGCACACAAAATCCTTAAATACTAAATATTTGTGCCTATCTTCAGAGCCCAACCGGCCGCATTGTTGCATTGATGGGCAGCACACAATATGTGTCAAACACGCTGGCTGCCAGTAGCACCTGGCAACTGCCAACCAGCAATATGCCAATCATTATGACTGTGCTCAGGTTCCAGCTAAAGCCATAATTGCCAACTTGCAATTGATTGTGGTTAGCCGTAAAGTTGCACTGGCAGACGGCAAGCAAGCAGGCTGGCATGTTGCATGTAATCTCTGCCTGTGTGCCGGTTGCATGTGCACGCAGTGAAATTCAATATTCGGCACTTTGTACATTTCGATGGCTGTGCAAATGCATCGGCCCACTGCAGACGCTTATTACCAATAACACATTAATTTATTAAGCAACTACTAACCGGTCAACGGTCAGCGTGTGTTAATAGTAAAGTAATGCATGCCACAAAGGCATATGCCAGAATGTGTAATTGACAGCGCAATAATTAAAAACTACAAATGCCAAATGGTACAACAACTCAAATTCAATTGATATTATGATCATAATAAATGCAAATGTAAATTAAATATGGTTTAATTGCAGTTTGAATGATTTAACTGTGCGACAGCACTCGTGGCGTATGAGTAACATTTCGTGAATCAATTGCAAACGCAATAAAGCATTTCTCAATAGCCTTGCTTGATCTTAGATAATTTTACTCTGAACTATGACTAATTGCATGTAATACAATTTTATAAAATCAATGCTGTCAATAGGATTCGGTTTGTTTCAAGGCAGCGCTGCACATCTCGTCAATAATTGACTGAAAATACGTTAAAAGACAGCAAAGTTGTCGGTTATCACTTTTGACCTTTCAGCACACACAAAACAATAACCTAAATAAACTGAGCATATAATAAAAAAAAATATATATTTACTTAGACAGCCAGCCAGCAAGTTAAATTATAGAGTAAACAGCACTCGAGAAAAGTTGGATGTGGCATGGATTTCGTACTTCTGAGGCGAAAAGGTGTCACCTTCTAGCCCTGATAACTGGTTGAAAGCTCAATTTTTATGACAATCTGGTTCTCTTCAAATTTATAACAAACATTATGCAGTTTAACAGCCTATTTTATATTTTTCTGTGACTATGTTTAGTCTGACTTGCTCTCTAAATATTCTCTTTTATTTAACTAATAAAAATTGTACCCAACAATTTCTCATAAAATTTACTACAAATTTAAATCGCCAACTTTCGATAAAACTTTTATTCGCACTGCATGGACCGAACTAAGTTTATCGCTTCGAACTTTTTTCGTACGCCCATTCGACCAAATGTCTGCGTGTTAGCATAAAATTCCCATTCTCAGCGCATACTCAACACCATTAGTGTTGATTTTGTATGCAGCCTAAGACAATATTTTCGATTTAACAACAACATTAGATAACACCCACTTTTCAACACAAATACACGCACACAAGCACCTTCACACACAATCGCACACACTTTGTAAAAAGTTCAAATATAAATTAAAAACTTTTGCAATTTTTTTCTTCGTCGGTGCTCACATGCAAAGTGAAAAGTTTGCTTCCATCTCAGCGACAGTGAATGCCACAGTCGAGCATTGAGCTGCTGTGTAGGTGCCTGGAGCCGGCTATGGCGACGGTGCTGGAGCTGGAGCTGGTGCAGGTGCTGGGGCGTGCGGTTGCTGCCTGCCTGGGTTGACGCCTATGCTGCTGTCGGCCTCATAATGTGGAGCTGAGCTGAGCGCTCGAGCTTTATTTGGCGTCATTGTCCGGTTTATCGGTCTAAATATGTTTGTGTGTGTGTGTGTGTGTGTGCGAGTTTGTGTATTTGTTGTTGTTATCGGCTTTACGCTACAACGGTGCTTTTGGTCGTTCATGCTTTGCGCCTTCGCCTCACAAGATAATCCTTTACCAATTTCCGTTTCAGTTACTTTTTCGGTAATGTTTTGTGGTTTATGTAAATGCGTGCAACATGCCAGCACACAGTACGCTCGTTCGGCAATAGAACAGTGACGTTGGAAAATAATTTAAAAAACTTAAATAAACTTTTATGAATTAAAAAATAAAAATTAAAATAAAAAATAAACAAACATTAATTTAAAAAAATTAAAAATTCATTAAAAAATGTTTGCAAAAAAACTCAAACAATAATATAAAATAACATAAAAATTAAGCATTGAAAACTAAACATTTTTTAAGTGAACCAAATATAAAGAATCGATATTGATATTGAAGGAGTTTGTTTATATAATAAATTATTAAAGAAAAAAATTAAATAGTGAACAAATTTTTAACAAAAAATTTTAAATTGAAAATAATGAAAAAAATTAAACTTTAACATTAAAATTCAATAAAAATTAAAGGCCAAAAATTTTCAATTCACAATTAAATATAGAAAATAAAAAAAATTGCGAATTAAATACAGTCGTGTCTGGGTATAGTGAACCCCCTATATACTGACCACCTCGATATAGTGAACATCCAAATTTTGACATCGAGCCTTTAAATATAGAAAAAAATTGTCAAGCAAAAAACTAGTGTCCGACCGAAACCACTTTTTTGGGCCGAAACCGAAACCGAAACCGAATATTCGGTTGTTTTTTAATATTCGGCCGAAACCGAAACCGAAACCGAAACTTTCTAGTTGAAATAAAAATCACCATATCAAGCACTTTTTCCAACAAACGAAGTTTACATTAAGTAAATAAAGAACAAAGAAACAAACATAGCATAAATAAATAAATACTTATTAATAAAAACAATTTATTCATTTTTTAAAAACGTAAACAAGAAGAAATCACCCTTTCGTACCTTACTCGATAATATTCAAAATTAAATAAATTAATATTATATGCTAAAAAAAAGAAGTTTATTTACATTGCTGGCATCTAAATTACTCCTCCTTTTACTATATATCTGCTACACAATAAAATGTACAAAATATTCTAGAAAGTTTCGGTTTCGGCTATTCGGCCATTTTTTGGCCGAAACTGAAACCGAAACCGAAACCACTTATTTGGGCCGAAACCGAAACCGAAACCGAATATTCGGTCGGACACTACAAAAAACAAAACTTGTATTTTGAGCAAATAAAACGAGTTTTTGAACAAAAATTTTAACCTTAATATAGTGAACAACCTCAATACAGTGAACAGGCCTTGCAATAATTAGTTCACCATATCCAGACACCACTGTATTTGAACAAATTTAAGATGAATTCTAAAAAAAATGTCAAAGTAAATGGCAAACAAAAATGAAATAATTAGGTATAGGGAAGAAATAGGAAAAATTACAACAGCAAATTTTAATAGTTAAATTATTAAATAAAAAATTAAAAAATTAAACATTTTCTATTGAAATTTTACAATTAATAATAAGAAATTTTAAGATTAATAAATTGAAATTAGGAATTACAATTTGACGAAAAAAATTTAATATAAATAATAAAAAATTGAAAATAATACTTACACATTTTAAATAATAAAAGTGAAGAACTTTAAATTTACTAAAGTGAATAAAAAAAAAAATTTTTTTAAATTTATTTTGAATTCTAAAACAAATTTATATTTATTAACCCATTAAGCCCTGAGCGTTGCGTTTGCGCAACGTTTGGGAATTTCGCTATATTAAGTAATTCATAAAGACATAAGACTTGAAAATGGGTAGAATTGGATTAGAATTGATCGTTTTAGATTCTGCCATACTCCAATTTCAAAATTATTTAAATATTCATACGTTTTTTTCGATCCAAAGTCAAAGGTTTTTTTGAGGAATTTTTGAAATTCAATCAAAAATACTTATTCTTCCAACTTATCAAAATCCCTTAGTGGGCTGCATTTTGCAATGCTAAACTATTTAAAAATAAGTTTTGAAAAATTTTTTTTTTATTTTTTAAACAAAAAATATGCTTTAAGTTTTGTGTTGCGCGAATGCAACGTTGGGCCTAAACACTGCCAATTTTCATACAACGCAACGCGTGAAAATGTCAAAATCCAACCAGCTGATATTTTATTGGCACATTTTATTTTCCGCAAATGTTTGATTTTGTTTATTTGTGTAATGTTTGCGAAAAACATGACAAAAAAAAACATGGTATGCATTTTTTGCTTGATTTTTTTCTTGATTAGGTCAATTAATAAGATTGTGCAAAATTTTATGAAAATCGCACAAGCCTTTCTGGGGTCAGGTTTTAATGGTTAAAAAACATATTTTTAGTTTTGAATTTTAATTTTCCGTTTTGAATTTTTAATTTACAATTTTGAATTTTTAATGTTTAATTTTTAATTTTGAACTTTTAATTTTTTATTTGTTTTTAGTATTTAGTAGTAGGCAGCCGCCGTGGCTCAGTTGGTTAGTGCGTTGGACCGCGAGTCGAAGGCAGCAAACCGCAGGTTCAAATACTGCCCGTAATAACACCTAAAAAAAAATAACGGGAAAATTCGTTTTCTCTTTCGGTGGCTGTCCTCTCAGCTGGAAATGGCAAACCTCTGAGAGTAAAAATTGCCTATGATAAAGCTCCCAACCTGCCGTTTGGAACCGGCATAAAAACTGTAGGTCCCTTCAACCCGCGTACAAATTCACACGCACAACACGGGTAGTTGCGGGAAGCTAGGCCTTAGTCTCGCGTAAGCGGGCTGTCGTGCCAGTCAATTATTAAAAAAAATTATTATTTAGTAGTAGAGATTTTAGTATCTTATTAATTTGAATTTTCAATGTCCATTTTTTTCACTTTTAATACGTCGTACTTTTAAAATATTTAGCTTTTGACTTTAATAAAGTTTTGATACATTACTTCCAAATGTTTAATTCTTAATTTTTTTCAATATTATAATTTTCCAATAAAAATTATTGTTTTTGTAATTTAATTCTTAAATTTTGAATTGATAATTTCTAATTGTTTGCGTAAAAATGTAAATTATTAGTTTTAATTTTCGTATTCACTTTTTTTAAACCCTAAATTCTGTATTTATTCATTATTTCATTTATTCATTAATTTCTTACTGTTTTTCCTTTTTTATTTATTATTAATAATAATTATTCTTTATTATTTTTTTTATTTATTTTTAATAATTATTGTTTATTTATTTTAGTCTTTAATCTTTAATGTTTAAGTGTTAAGATGTAGTTTTTTATACAAGGTGCGTCCCAAAGTAAACAGGACTTTTGCAATAGGGACGTTTCTGGTGGCGCCATCTATGTGTGAGGACATGCGTTGGAAAGGTACATCTTTCATTCACATACTGTCTAAATTTCATGACATTTGGTCTAGTAGACGCCGAAATATCCCGCTCAATGTGACAGTATGTTTTTAACTTTGGTACGAGAATGTCGATCGAACAAAGAGCTAATATTAAGTTCTGTTTTAAACTTGGTAAAACTTTTACCGAAACGTTTAAATTGTTAAAGCAAGTTTATGGTGATGATTGTTTATCCCGTGGCCGTGTTAATGAGTGGTTGAATCGATTCAAGAATGGTCGTGAAGACTTGAATGACGACGAACACGTCGGCCAGTCGAAATTTGTGATTACTGACGATGCCATCAAAACTGTGCGTGATTTTATCAAAATGCAGCCAAAATCATCATTGGAATTGATGGAAATGGAATTGAACATCTCCAAAACATCAATTGATCGCATTTTAACCGAACATTTGGGTCTCCGTAAAGTGTGTTCTCGCTTCATTCCGCACACTTTAACCGACGACCAAAAAGCGCAGAGAATTGAGCACGCAAAAGACATCGTTCGGGAAGCCAGACGTGATCCAAATTTCTTGTTCAACATCGTAACCGGTGACGAAACGTGGTGCTTTCAATATGATCCCGAAACAAAGCGTCAAAGTGCCGAATGGAAGCACCCAGATGAGTCAAATCCGAAAAAAACCCGCCGTGAGAAGTCAAAAATCAAAACTCATCTCATTTGTTTCTACGATTCAAAGGGAATAATTCATCGAGAGTTTGTTCCACCGGGAAAAACAATTAACGCTTTGTTTTATGTTGAAGTTTTGAAGCGTTTGGTGCATCGCATTCGTCGTATTCGGCCAGAATATCGCGAGGAAGGAAGTTGGCGTTTATTGCATGATAATGCACCGGCTCACAGAGCCCTAGTTACGACCGATTATTTGACCAAAAATCGCATTTTTACCATCAATCATTCACCGTATTCGCCTGATATGGCTCCCTGTGACTTCTACTTATTCGGTCAGTTGCATTTGCCGATGAAAGGAAACCGTTATAAGGACGTTGAGGACATCCAAAAGGCTTGTACCAACATTCTGAAGGCGATGCCGGCCGATGACCTAAAACACTCATTCCAAATGCTTTTGGACCGTGCAAAACGTTGTATCGAAGCAGTATTTTGAATAAATAAAAAGAATTATACAAAAATAATCATCCGTTTTCTTTATTTTATAAAAGTCCTGTTTACTTTGGGTTGCACCTTGTATTACAATTAAAATTTTTTTCTTAACTTTAAATTTTTCATATCTGATTTCTTATTCAATTTGTTTCTAATTAAGTTTTTTTAATTTTTGTGTTTCTTATTCACTTCGTTAAATTACAAAATTAAAATTTGGTCCTAATCTCATTCAAATATTCGTTTTCTATATGCCACCACTGTGGAAATTCTTTGTCCTACATCCCATTTATTTATTGCTGCCAAATGTGTATAGTTGCCCTTTCCGAAATTAATTTCAAAGTTGCGCAGCCGAAAGGAACCAGTAACGGTGCGAAAAAACTAACGAAAATTCCATATGTAGATGTACTAAAGTTTTTCCAGTCAGCAAATTTAGAAATTTTATGAATACACATATATATACTCATACACATATACATTGACAACCTTACTACATTGTTTGTATGGGAGTTGCCCTCTCGTAGGGTTTTGGAACCATGCATTATTTTGTATTTTTTTGCGCTAAATAATACTTATTATTCATTCAAATCGGTTTAGTACTTTCCGGGATACGATGTTTTCTCACTTACTTTACTACAACATTTACAAGTGGGGAGTTTAATTTATAAAAAAAAAACAGTTTTGTATGGCAGCCCCCTTAAAAGTTGGAGATAAAGAGTGAGTATGCTTAGAAAAATATTTGAAAGAAGAAATAAATATAGGTCAGTTTTACATTAGACATGTCCGAAGGCAAATTGGGAGCAGTGGCAGCTCATTGAGCAAAGATTATTTCAATGAAATCATGGAGAGGACTACTAGTGTCATATGGAAGAGTATAACTGGGCGTATATAACAGTATGTAAACGGTTTTCGTACGAGCAAAAAATGTCGGCGTAATAACTCTTCTTGTAGAGAAATTTTATTATTTGTTCTACTATACGTACTTTATTTTATCTCCTAACTCATAATTTTCCGTGTCCTTTTTGATGGATATTTTGTTCACCAATATAAGTGAACTAAAAACTACTGTTAAAAAATGCATTAATTCCCTTTCAAAAAAGTATTACATTTGAAAATCCATTGACATTTGACTGAGCTATTGAATTTCATCATTTAATATGTGTTTTTTTTTCAAGTTTGCAAAATGATATCGTTAGGACACTATTGACAGCAACTACAACACTTTATTGCTTCAACGACAATCAATTTTATATGCATTCGAGTTGTCATGCAATTGAAACACTGTCAATGCAAAAACCATTAAACCCGCCCCCTAACGATTGGGGATTGTTGCACAAAGCGCATTAACCGCTCGTTGGTCACTTAAATATCAAATTATGATGCTGTGCCGTTTTATGGTTGCTGTTTATGTCCCGGAGCGACGTGAATGTGTCGCATTAACGCTTTCGCTGTCGTATGCAGACAATTAATGTGAAAAGTGTTTTTAATTAATTAAAATTGCAACAACTTAAAATGTTGAATAATTGAAATCGCCATTTATGCGGTGGATATTAATGTCGGCAATTGCTGTGCAAGAATTTGGACGTAAGTGCTTTTAAAATATTTTTCGGTTATCAGGCAATTTTATTGCGGTTAGCCCTAATGCACTTTTTGTGCTGTGTGCACGCCAAAAACTGTGCTGCAAAAAATTCCATTTGCTTGCATTCTCAAAATTTATTTTATTTATTTGTTTTATTTATTTAATTTTTTGTTTTCATTTCGTAGTTGAAAATCAATTCTGACGAATTGGTTTTTTCTGCTCCCAAATCACTGATATTATACAAATCAATTATTCAAAATATTTTCAAGTATTGGTAGTTTGGCAACATGACTGTTGGTAAACAGATCATGTTAATTAATCTGTGTGAGTTTGGAATAAAACTGATTAAGGATGGGATAAAAGTTGATTTCACTTAAGATATTTGAATTTAATTGTTAAACACCTTTTATTTAGATTTAAGCTGCAACTTTGGGGGCCTACTACCTGTTTAGTTTTTAACTCGAATATTCTTTTAAAACCCTCGATAGCCTAAAATGAGTGCGCAAGCCTATCATCCCAAAGGTCTTGGCTTTGACTCCTACCTGCTGCATGGTCCCGCACTCTTCCAACTTTTCCAGTTATTCCTGTCCTATAAATATTTTCTAGCACAGCAACATACCGCAGTTCAGAAATTCCTACCTTAGATGATCCTTTTCCTCTCAATCCCACGCAATTTGACGCGCAATCATTCGCTGTGTGGCTGTAAAAAGAAAAAGGGAAGCGAACAATAACGAAACCAGCGCAACAAACCAATCTTAGCGAAGTCCCAAACCATTCTGCTGTCACCTACTTTACACAACAGATGGCGCTATGAGCGGTAGCTCATAACATCGGAGGTGTCGTTCCGGAGGCACCGATTCTAACAATATAGGTGTCATATGAAAGGTATTTTCTTCCTCTTTCGATTAATTAAACATTAGATATGAAATATGTACCAACAATGAGTTATAAGCGAAAATTTGTTTTTTTTACAACCATTTTTTAAAAACGGATTTTTTCTCAAAAAAATCCATAATTAAGCTATTATAAGTTTGTGACCATATTATAGCCAGTGAAATTTCCTTTACAATGAAATATAAAAATGTACAGTTTTATGTGTTTTAATTTTTTTTTTTTAATTTTTTCTAACTTGACTCGCTTATAACTCATTGTTGGTACATATTTCATGTCTAACGTGATACATTAATCGAAAGAGGAAGAAAATACCTTTCATATGCCACCTATATTGTTAGAATCGGTTGATTATTTCTTGAGAAATTCGGATAAATAACTGGGACTTTGGGGGCGGACCACGCCTTCTGTGAATGTTTCCGTAGCAACATTTTAAGTTTTTTAGAATAAGAAAATGCCCCTCTTTCCGACCAAAAAAAAACAAATTTTTTTTAAGAGGGTGTGGTATTCTGCACTTGTTCCAAAACTTGCTATGAAGAAAAATAAAACCCATTTCAACACATTCTTTGCCTAACTGCTAATTCTTCCAATATCAACAATGCAGTTCAATTCCAGTTCAGGCCAGCTAACACATCAAAGTACATGGATTTAATCAACTTCATCAAGAGCTATAAAATTAAGTAGTGGGCCAATGGCTCCGCACAAGAGGTCAAGAAATTCCAAGTGATTTGAACCTTAAGACGCCCACTTCACCTCGCTTCAAATGGCATATCTAATCCTCAATTGGTAGCAATGCTCTCGGCAGACAATAGTAGTGCTTCCAACCCAAATCGCACCCCATACACAAACAACATCATACAGCAAGTCGCCCACTTGGCCTTTGGCAATTAAATTTCAGAGCACATTCCGCACAATATTGAACTTGAAATTGCCCGACCGACGACTGCGGCAATTCGATGCACTAAAATATGCGCCGGCACAAATTGCATGAAATTGGGCAAAATTATGTGCAGTGTCAAAGTCCCAAAGGGGCCGTTTTCGGTCGTCGAGCCGACTGCAATGCGTGTTGACTGGCACGCAGCGCAGGGTAGACGGCGAACAATGGACGGGCGGCACAGTGTTCAGGGACCGGTGCGTACGAACGTTGTCAGACAGTTGCAATAATAACACGCAGCAGGAAGAAGAAGCGCGGTGCGGTGCGGTCAGGGTATTGCATGCATTTTGTCATTTTCGGTCCTTAGAGTCATATTATAAACACATTCAAATGTGCATCGATCATGCATGCACACGTGCGTGTGTGTGTGTGTGTGTGGGTCGACAACTGTGTGCGTTAGTCCCAAACGTACAACAACAGCAAATACCAAACACGCGTTGGCAAACAAATAAAACTTCACTGTGCTGTTTTCAATTGCTGCAAAAACCACTGTCGCCTTTGCTTTCAGAACACACAGCACATGCGACAAGTGATTATGGAGGCCGTTTTGTGAACGGTGTCATGCCTCAGTGCGCATGTGTGACGGTGTGCGCTTCTGAGAGGGTTAATAAATTGCATTTGTGTTTGCGTTCGCGTATGGCCGTCGGGCATTTCTTTTGTGCTTGCATGCATAGGTTTGTGTATGTGTGTGTGTTGCTGTTTCGCTGCCTTTGTGTGCATTTGTGCTATTTGCCAATGACCATTGCTGGCTGTTTGGTGTTTACAAGTGCGCAATTACAATTGCATTAGGCACCAGCGGGCGCCGTGAACACAATGCACCATAGGACAACAACAACAAACAGCTGAACTGAGCTCGGCTTGGGCTGTCGATTTCATGGTTTTTGGGCAAAATGTTTGCCTTCGGGGCATGCAATTTATATTAACACACAAACGCTACAGTGGCACAAACGCACACAGTCACTGCAACATTTTCACGCGCACAACAACCGGCCAGACAAGCAAATGCACCAGCGGACAGACGGCCAGAACAGTTGCACTCTGAATTGTCTGATGCCTGTTCATTTGTGGCTTTTATTAAATGCATTTTTAAAGCGATAAACCATAAAGCACCAACACTGTGTCCAGTGTAAATAATGAACTGTTGGCTGGCGCTGGTGTTCGCTTTATTCATTGCCGCCACAGCTGCACACGACGCAAAGCGCCAAACGCCTCAGCGACAGCGTCCGTTGGCCGGTTGTGTGCGGTTGTACTGTCGATTGTAATGAAGTTTTCTAATCAGTGCATTTTGTTTGTTATTGGGACATTTCTATTTGCTTGCGTGCGTACAAATATTTGTGTTTGCCTGCCTTTGGGGCCGCAAACGCGCGCCACACACAACGTCGACCGCTCACGCATCGCATCAAAGATCAGACTTTTGGACGCTATCGCGGAAATTCCGCTCAAATCACACATGTACATAATTAGGATTTAATATCCTTTGAATTTTGTCATTTAGTGCCACTAAAAGCGTTGCCGACTGCGTAATCGCAGAGTCTCTTTGCAGATTAAAATCGGGTGGGGGCGACAAGGCGGACGTGTCATGCCAGGTCGCACATACGTACATATGTTATGTTATGTTGGATTGGTGTGTGGATTGGTGTATGTTTGTGTGTGCTAATGTGTGATAGTGTTGAGCGTTCGAGTTGCTGGCAAATATTTACCAGGATTTAAGTATTTAAATTTTAGATTGGCCACTCTGATTTTTCATCAAAGTGCTTGCAACTTGACTATTCGATTTTAGAAAGTTTTTTATTTGCTTTGAATTTGTGTTTTTTGTTTTTTTTTTAAATCATTGAATGCTACATATGTATGTATATTACAGATATTTTATGGGGTATGGCAATTAAACGAAAGAAAACACGACCTTTTCCTGCAGACTGTCGTAAGCACAAAGACCACACAATATATCGAATTGATTTTTTATTTATTTTATACATTCTTCAACTTGATATTCCACTGGTGCAGCACAAGACTTTGTGGCGGACGTTTTTCTGACCTTCCAAAGGTTTGTAGCACTTCGAGTTGAAATATTATGTTGGACTTTTCAGAGAAGATTTTAAAGACTTTGAACATTGTTATGTATTATGAAAATATTTTTTTCGATTTTCTTAACAAGTTCCGATTGTCTCTCTAGAATTTTGCAACAATCAATTTTGTTTTTGGGCCATGTGTGGCAGGCGTTTTTCTGACCTTCGAGTTCCTGACCTTAACACTTCTGTTACCTTAGGGTCATTTTCGAGTAAAATTTGACTTTAAGGAGCCGTAACTTTCTTATTTCTGGTAAGGAATTGTTTTCCTTTGGACTCAGTGACTAATTTCATGCCATTTGAATATACGCTAAATTTCATTTTATTTGCAACACTGGTTTACGTGCAAATGAGCAACTATACAAATTTGACCTTAGGGTCATTTTATGACCCACAGTACTGAACGCAAGAAATTGGTCGACGCGATGTGAATTTTATTAGATTTGATTTCAAAGTGTCGTGGATAAATGTTTCTGGGATTTTTGTTTTGTTTTATGTTGGTAAGAGGGCGTGGCCCTAGCTATACCACCCTTTCTACTATGGAGTAAAAGCGAAATTATGAGTCATACAACATTGCAATTTCGTGCAGTGTCCCCATGTAGACACTGTTCCACTGGAAATATTTCATGGGCGTTTAATAATGGGCGTGGCACTCGTTTAACGATCCAAATTTTGAACATAATTTCGGAACTATAAGTCGCACATCAGTGACACTAAGATCGAACTTACTATTGGGTCACGTTTTTCGACAGGGGAAAAGGTGGGAAGAGGAAAAGGGCATTTAATAAAGGGCGTAGCTTCGCGCACACATCTCAATGAGCAGTAGAAGAGCTTTTAAGTTTCAAGGGATCGAACCCCAATAGTACGAAAACTTTATGATTCTGGTATGAAATCTTAATTGAAGCTTTCAATATAAATAGTACATATAGTACTTTCTAGCAAGTAATAAATTTCTAAGAAATTCCAAAAGGAGTGTGAACAAGCTAGATTAAATTTCTGGAACATATTCGTGCCAGCGACAAACACACAATTTACTCGTGGCTGCAGTTCGCAACTCTATTATTCCTTGCGGCATCATTGCATTTGTGATGTGAAATTCATCCCTGGAATGATAACGTAACGCCGTTTATTCTATAAAGAATTGGAAAAGTTACTTCCTGGGCTTCAATTTTGCGAAAAGAAAGGAAGCCAATAATATAATCGTGTGAGTTATCCTCAGCAGTGCATTCACTAAAGAAGAAGATACTCAGTGAAAAGAAACGATTGGTGTCAATATCTAGTATGAGTTTAATATTTTAGC
>OY764963.1:99979957-99992457 GCA_963668005.1 Melieria crassipennis | reverse complement strand
AATTTTGCGCACCACAAAACCGCAACACCAACACCAACAACCAACGCCATTCGCGTTCGCGCCACCTTCAGCAGTTCACCGCAAAGTTCAATGAGGTGTTAAACCATAATTTGCACTCCAGCACATTTGCATTTTTCGCCTTTGTTCTTGCGTTTCATCATCGGCACTCTCCGACTCACTCATACACTTTCTTACCCTCGCACACACACACACACACACTTGGCTTAGCTCACAAGTTCGCTACTGCTGCGACGACTTGGCGTGTTGAACGCTTCTGCGGTTTAATTTCTTTCGATAACTAAATTTTTCCCAGGACGCATTGTCGAGTTTATTAAACGCTGGCGTCGCAATTTTAAATCAGCATTTATTTAATTTTTTTTTGTTTTTAATTTTTTGTATTTTTTTGCACTGAAGTTATGGTAGTTTTAATATTTGTTGTTAACCTTCCGGTCGTCAAGACTTGTGAATATTTTGAATTAAAAAAAATACATAAATTTTAGTTTATGATTTTCTGAGTTGATTTCTCTTGAAATCTTAAACTTTTAAAAACACAATTTGTAGGTTATGAATGTCTGATTTGATTTTTCTTCCACAAATAATAAAGTATTTATTTTTTGTATACATTTTCTGAACACGTATAATGAATTTTGTGAATTTGAATTTTCACAAGTTTTTATTTTTTATAATTTTGTTTTTATAAATTCTCTAAATACTAATAAGGATTTTGTGCATTTGAAGAAAATATTAATTATTTTCCAATTTTTTTTAAAATAAATTTTTACAACTTTTTGAGCTTCCGAAATAAAACAAAATTATTAGCAATTTGAGAAAATAAATCAAATCTTATTTTAAACAAATTCATTTTTTTCTTAACTAGTAGGGGTCGAAACCAGTGGCGCAGGCAATTGGAGTTTATGGGGTTTAAACTCTCGAATGTTGTTCCTTCCCAGAATTAAACTCCTCTATGCGCCACTCATCGGGACCACCAAAACAATCTCCATAACTTTCCAATTGACATTTGCCTATATAACTCAAAACTTCCTCCACTAATTTTTGGAAAAAAAAATTTTTTAAATTCAAATTTTAGCAACTGGAGGGTTAATATTACTGCAGCCAAAATGATTAAACCCAAAATGTTTCTACTCCACCCTGCGCATAATTTGCACGCAAGTTGCTGAAGACAAAAGTGAAAACGCCCGAAATTATACAGCAGAAAGATGAGTGAAGCGGCAGATGAATGTGTGGGGGGTTCATTAAAAACGCTCGCCTCGGGTATTGCAGCAGGGAGAAGGAGCCCAACAACAACAGCAACAACTTGTAGCAGCGTCGAAATGTGGTGCAGCTATCTTTTATTCATATCTATAAAAATTAATCGCTGGAAAATGCGCGCTCCACCGCCATGCGGTATGCTAATTGTAAGCGTGTATATGTGTGTGTGTGTGTGTGTGTGAGGGGTTGGAAATGCAAAATGCAAATGCGCTAGCCAGAATCAGCAAGGGGCACAAATTGTGAACTGCAAATTTGAATCTGAAAAATGTTCAACATGAAAATTTGAAGAAATTTAAAATTGAAATTTTTTTTATATAAATTCTATGAGAAATAAGCAGCACGCACTAACACAGAAATGGCAGACAACATTCAGCTGACTGCTGCAAAATATTCCATTGAATTTTTAACAATTGTTTAATTATATAATTTCCTCAATTTCCTAGCGTCAGTAACACAGACTGACGACACCTGCTGTCCTTGATTACAAATCGCTGTCGAAGTGCTCGCGCTTCTGTCTTTCCTGCTATGTGCAGAAATCATAAAAATCTGATGCAAAGCATTCGGGCGGGTAGCCCACCGTAAGGTGGTGGTGAAAAGAAAAAAAATTCATTTTAATTTTTCACTCGGATGAGTGCGAAATTAAGTCATTAAATAAGTGTGCGGACGCGTTTGGTGGCAGGTTGACTGGCTGACTGGCTCGCACTGTGCGCAGTTGGTTGGTTGTTGTTTTGTGTGTTCGCCTGTGACTCGTCGCAGGTTGCGGATGAACAAATGATTTTAATATCATTTGCTATTGTGTGCATAACGACGCGTAACGCAGCGTGCGCGCTCATAACTGCCAGCCAGCCAACACTCCAACACCCCCAACGGGCAGCGGACCCAGCAACGTCATTAACCATTATGTGCCGCGACTTGATTTTGCTGCAAATCGACTCGCCGCTGTTGTAAGAATTTGCATATAAATGGGCGTGCCATAAGGTGGTTACAACTGCTGTCCACTGTCTGCAAGAGCTTTGCAGTTATTAGCAGCGCAAAGTGGGTGGGAGCAGAGAGTGAAAAAACAACGTGTAGGAAAATTGCTACAGATTGTTTATAACTGACTGCGCGGCAACAATTTGGCTGTTGTAAGCTGCTTTCAAAAGACCAGTGGGACAGACTTTGAAGGCAATTTTGAAACACAATTGTAAAAGTGCCAATAAGACTGTTGTGTTTGATTGGTTTTATTCTGTACTCTGATTTTAAATCCAACATAATTTTGATTGATGAGTAATGAGTATTGTTTAGATGACTAAACGCTAAACTGTTCCGACAAGTGAAAAAAAATTATATTCTTTCAAATCCACACCTTTCTGACCCCTCAAACGTAATCAGTGCTTTCAAAGAAAGTAATGAGGGCAACCCCCAAACCCCAGCCCCCACCAAAATACAAAAATTGCTGGTACAAAATATGGTTTCAAATGGAATTGGGCTGAAAAGTTGAACCCTAACCCCTGCCTCCCCCCCAAATAAAAGCCTGTTTGCGTCACAATTGGCGAATATAGCCAAAGCTCTTCTTATGAAATTTTATTTTATCGAGAATGATTTACAGTTGTATGAATGTATCGAATAGACGGATGCTCCAAAAGATTGGAGGATGAGCGAGAAGAATGTTCGAGAAGATTGGGAATGAATCGGGGAGCTCAAAGTGAACAAAAGAAGAAGCTCAAGAAGAACAAAAGACTCAAAGTGGCACAAAAAATATGATTTAATTTTAAGGTGTTTCTCATAACTTTTCAGCTCTAAACCATTTGAAATCATTTTGGCCATCCACAATTTTTGTAACAAACAAATATTTAAAGGGGCTTGGACACCCTAAAACAACCCTTGCGTGCGCCAGTGAATGAATGGGTACAAGCTACAATTCGATTGAAGAATATATTGACGAATAAAAGGACGTAGACTAAGGTTAACTAGTAGGAAAGATGATTGAATAGACTAACTAACCGCTGTCAACAGTAGATGGGATGACGCAAAAACAACAATTCCGAATCGAGTCAAATTAAAAGCCTTGAGAGAGAGGGAGAAGTGGAAGTAGGAGAAGAAAGTTGATTTAAAGAACTGACAAAATTATAGAAAAAAGAAAGAAAAAATTAATAGTTGAAAAGATGAATGAAGATAAAGAAGTTTAGAATGGGGGAAGAATTTAAGGCACAGATGAAAGCATTTACAAAGAAATATAGAATGGAGCGGCAAACAAATGTGTAAAAGAAAAATTTACGATAGAGATTAAGTCGAAAATATGGATGGTTTAAGGTTTATTGGTATTCCTGAGGGTTTTTATAGCAGTGATAGTTTTTCCAAGAGGGATTTCTCAGCAATTGTCAAACATATCAATGACATTTAAATATTAAAATATTTAGTGCAATTTGCCATTTCATAATTTATTGTATTTTATTTTATTTTATTTTATTTTTGTGTATCTATTTTATTTTATTTTAATTTAATTTTATTTTATTTTATTTTATTTTATTTTATTTTATTTTATTTTACTTTATTTTCTTTAGTTTACTTTATTTTATTTTATTTTATTTTATTTTATTTTATTTTATTTTATTTTATTTTATTTTATTTTATTTTATTTTATTTTATTTTATTTTATTTTATTTTACTTTATTTTATTTTATTTTATTTTATTTTATTTTATTTTATTTTATTTTATTTTATTTTATTTTATTTTATTTTATTTTATTTTATTTTATTTTATTTTATTTTATTTTATTTTATTTTATTTTATTTTATTTTATTTTATTTTATTTTATTTTATTTTATTTTACTTTATATTATTTTATTTTATTTTATTTTATTTTATTTTATTTTATTTTAGTCTATTTTATTTTACTTTATTTTATTTTATTTTATTTTATTTTATTTTATTTTATTTTATTTTATTTTATTTTATTTTATTTTATTTCATTTCAATTCATTTAATTTATTTTATTTTATTTTAGTTTATTTTATTTTACTTTATTTTATTTTATTTTATTTTATTTTATTTTATTTTATTTTATTTTATTTTATTTTATTTTATTTTATTTTATTTCATTTCAATTCATTTATTTTATTTTATTTTATTTTATTTTATTTTATTTTATTTTATTTTATTTTATTTTATTTTATTTTATTTCATGTTATTTTATTTAATTTAATTTCACTTCATTTCATTTCATTTCATTTCATTTTATTTTATTTCATTTTATTTTATTTTATTTTATTTTATTTTATTTTATTTTATTTTATTTTATTTTATTTTATTTTATTTTATTTTATTTTATTTTATTTTATTTTATTTTATTTTATGTTATTTTATTTGTTTTTGTTTGATTTTATTTGATTTTATTTGATTTTATTTGATTTTATTTGATTTTATTTTATTTTATTTTATTTCATTTCAATTCATTTATTTTATTTTATTTTATTTTATTTTATTTTATTTTATTTTATTTTATTTTATTTTATTTTATTTTATTTCATGTTATTTTATTTAATTTCATTTCACTTCATTTCATTTCATTTCATTTCATTTCATTTCATTTTATTTTATTTTATTTTATTTTATTTTATTTTATTTTATTTTATTTTATTTTATTTTATTTTATTTTATTTTATTTTATATTTTATTTTATTTTATTTTATTTTATTTTATTTTATTTTATTTTATTTTATTTTATTGTATTTTATTTTATATTATTTTATTTTATTTTATTTTTTATTTGATTTTGTTGGATTTGATTTTACTTGATTTTGTTTTATTTTATTTTATTGTATTTTATTTTATTTTTTTTATTTTATTTTGTTTTATTTCATTTTATTTTTTTGTGTTTATATTATTGTATTTATTTTGTTTAATTTTTTTCATTTCTCTTTTAACATTTTTTCATTATCTCTAAGTGTATTTTAACACAATATTTTTTTTATGTACCAAACCAATTTCAAAATTTTCATTTCTTCTGCACTCGAGACAGTGATGGTATTTTCCTAAAGGGAGGCATAAAATACAAAAGAAAAATATTAAATCCACAGGCTAAAATGCTTTTAACACATTTGCTGCATTTTCACACTCGATTAGCCATCGCGGCAAACCCAACGCACAGCGTCCTCGAATGCCGGCTGCACGTGCTCGATATGCGCTTGCATGGCATTATCAAACAACAACAACAACAACATTGTAAAATAAACAAACAAAGCACACAAGCACACTGCACTGTGTGCAGTGCGTCGAAGGGGTAACTCGACGTCTGAAATCTGCAAATCAATACGCAATCACCAGCGGCGCTCGCGATTTGAGCAGCGTGTACACTTTCACGAATTGTTTTCCTAGCATTTTTACATTATTTGTTGTACGAATGATTTTCGATTAAACAAAAAAGTAAACGAAATAATAGAAAACACAACAACCCTCAAGGCGCCGAGTGCATGCAAATTGGCAACATTCCGGCGCCGCTGCTGAGCGACAAGTCGCGTATCAAAGAGCAGCATGACGCCACCCACAGCAACAATTGCTTTGCGGCATAGTACAAAAAAAATCTAAAATAAAATTTATATAAATACGCGTACAAGTAAATACAAGTAAATGTGCAAAGGAAAGGAGTTGTCGAGTAGCAACGGCGCAGCACGCTTCTGCACCCCTGCAGCTTTCAGCGATTGTCGACGCTCTGCCACTTTCCCTTCGGCTGCAAATCAGCTCCCAAGCTCTCATACGCACAGTTGCACACAATAATGAAAATGTTTTTGTTTGCGAAATTCCACAGCACCGCACACGGTCGCCCTCGTTGAGTGCAATCGACCAGCGCACCGCCCAGGCCGCACCGGAGCATTCAAAGTTGCGCGTCGCAGTGAGGCTTGCAATTTGCTTATTCCTGCGGTATGTGCACGTGTGTTGGACCATATGCATGCATGTGTGTGTGTGTGTGTTTATGTGATTTGTCTGCGTATTTGTGTTTCTGCACGGCTGCCGTCAGTTCTTACGTAGAATTCCTTCCGCTTCAGTGGTAATAATTTTAAAATCTATACAATTCAATAAAGTTTTATTACAGCTAAAGTATGCCATTCAAGCTGTCCCTCCTGCCCGCTCGCCAGCTCCACATCCTTTACCACTTTGCGGCTATTATCGTTCACATTTTCATGTTGAGAGAGAGAGAGAGAAGAGGGTTCATGTGTTTGTGTGAGCCAACAATGAACGCGTTCATTCAATTGTACAATTGGCGTCACCTTTATGTGAATGCTTTATGTGAATGTGTGTGTGGTTTTGAGCCTTGGTGTTTTGTGTTTGTATGTGTGGAAGCAATGCCACCACCAACATTTGCTTGGTGGCATTTTAGAAATTCCTCATTGTTTTGCGGCATTTTCCACATGATACATGCCGCATCTCAATCTTTGAATCATTTCAAAGAGCTAACAGATGATTTTATAGCCACACAATAAACAAATGTGTGTGTGTGTGTGTATAAAGGTGTGTGTGTGTCCCTCTAAGGCGAACAGACCAGAAGACTGTAAAAATACTCTGTTATTAGAATTGACTTTATATTTATGATCGAAATGTTCAGAAGTGAGTTGGTTTCACCCTAACTCCCAGAATTTTAAAAGTAACGTAAACCCGGAAATGGGACTGTCAGTGGCTTATATGAGCTAAGTTACTGAAAACATTTAAAAACTGTCTAAAATGTTAAATTTATAAATGCAATATAATTCTTACATTCCATTAGAGGATTACATAAAATAATGGAATCGATAATCTTTTGGATTTATCACCATTTGAAATCTTTAGTGAGACTGTGAGGCTCACTTCTGGGAATTAGGGTTAAGTGAAAAAATTGTATTCAGTAATTTTTAATTTACAAATCTTGGACAGAAAATATTAGAAATTTCTGTTATATAAGTAAATAGTAACAATTCCAATATTCTTCTTCTTTCTTCAGCAGAATGCCAACGCAAATCATATAGACTCGAATATTTTTTCATAATCTAATTGCAATAAATTATTTCATAATAAATCTTTTTTTCATACAAACCTTTGATGGCATTACTTTTTGGTAGAAAATCTGCGGTGAGTTTTAGTAATGTTAAAAACTAAACTATTTAAGAACAAAATAAAAAATATAATAAAAATAAAAATAACACAATTTCTTTCTTACGTTTTTTGGTGCAGAAAATTCAGAAAGATTCCTGCTTACTTATTAATTAAACTAAATAATTTAAATTTAAAAAATCAATGATACTAATGAATGAATTTTCCAATATTGCTGAATAGAGTTTCTGGATTAGAGTCAATTTTCAAGCAAGTGTTATTCATGACACAAACTGCAATACCAACTGAAAGAATTTAATACTCGTAATGTATCTGACAGTCGAAATTCCCAACTCTTCTTCTTCTTCCTTAAATTCCTAAATTGTGGGATCAGTTGTCATTGTTCCTTCAGGCAGAATTATAGCGTTTCATCTTCATTATGGAAAAGGATCCTTAAGTCGCAATTTTCGTATCAGTTGTCATTGTTTTTCAGTGTTTAGCCCATTGCTGCCGGGTACCAGTTCCGGCCATACGATTCTGATAAAATTTCATACACGACCTATAAGTGACCCAAAATGATCAGAAACAAAATTTCAGCTTTATATCTCGGCACGTTGCTGAGATATTCGTTAGGTATTTTGTACCCATTACGCAGCAATGGTAGCTTTTTTCCATACTTTGTGAAGTGATCAGCTAAACACGTGAACAAAAGTTATATTTTTTACAGGTGAGTTAGGAGGCAGATTTTTGTGAAGTTCTAAGGCCACTACGTTTCGCCACATTTTCCACCTCCGGGAAATTCACGATTTTTGGAGTCTGGTAACTCTAGCTACATGGCGAAATTTTAGGGTGACCTTCACTATGTTAAGGTAGTTCCATCTTTACCCTAACTATCCCTGTCAATGGTTTTGAGAGATCTCAAACATTGCCTTTTTTGTGATTTAAGAAAAAAATCAATTTTCATTGGTAAAATTTTACCCATTAGGCAGCAATGGGTTAAGTCAAGCCGCCAAGATTTAAGGAACTGGAAACTTTTGTGACAATTGTCGGATCAGTTGTCATTATTATTTTAAGCACAACCATTTCTTGAGATCTTCATTAGTATTAAAAAGTTTAACGCATCAAACTATTTAAGCCGCCAGAGAATTGGTTTTTTTTTTTAATTAAGTTAATCTAGTCAGCTACTTTGCTGTTTGAGCATTAACCTTACAAAATCGTGGGTCGCAGACACAATATTCCATTATTAAGCTAACAGAAAACAAAATTTTTCTCAGTTTAGAATCTTTATGATCAGTATTTTGGTCTATACAAGCCATCTCTTCTTTCTTTACCAGTACCTACGTTTAATCTTACAAAATTCTCACACAGCAGCAAATTCTCTCACAGCAGCAAAGCTCCCATTTTCCTTCCTCACGTTTCTATTACTTCTTGGCTCATCTGTCCATCTAGAAACAACACAAACTCCCTCATTCATGGGAATATTTTCTGAGACTTGATTGTGAACAAAATATGGCCTCGGTTCCACAAAAAAATAGCTAATCTTTTCATCCAGAAACAACACAAACTCCCTCATTCATGAGAATATTTTCTGAGACTTGATTGTGAACAAAATAAGGTTTTGGGGTCTCCCAAAAATATCCAATGAAAACTCATCTTTTCATCCAGAAAACAACACAAAATCTCTTATTCATGAAGCATTCACTGAGTGTTGGTCGAGAACAAAATAAGGCCCCATTGAAACCCTTTAAACCAACCCACAGTGATTCGACTTCATACAACCGCGGGACAAAATTAGAAGGAGTGGTGCGTTCTTCATAAAATTTGGTATACTAGTTCATCATGATCTGCTGAATTGAAATCTCCATTTTGTTTTTCTTAAACTTTTGTAGTTTGGCAATGTCTGAGACTTAAATTTGCAATTTTCGTCAAGTTTGGTGAGCTATAGCAACGAGTGTGTTGGCTAGATTTATCAGATTTTACATTTAATCGGTAACGTCAACATTGATAATTGAAAAGAGTAACAGAAATTGTCTTAGGACACTTTAGTTTTGCAATAAAAACGATAATAATAGACGTATGTTTTGCTTTTTTGCAGTTTTCTTAATTTTTCATGCTGATTGCATACTTTTAGGGATGAAAAAAATAAATTGTGTCGAAAAATAGGTATTTAGACCACTTTTCAAATTGGATTATTTTTTGAGATCGGAAGATATCGGAGGATGTAATTACATTATCCGACAAAGAAAGAATGCTTCTTAAAACAAAAAAAAAATCCAGGAACATACTTTCATATACCTTTTACATATTTTCCTCTAAGTTTTGCCAATTTTCAGAATTTTAATTTAGAAAAATATTTTTAATTAACAGTGAAGTAAAAGCCTCAGCTTTTCAAATTTTGAGAATACATCAAAAGCGAAAATGGCCACATCATTTCTTAATCTACATTGAAAGTTTTAGCAACTTCTTGGTAACCATGTAATTTTAAAATTTTGTTTACTCAATAGACTAAAAAACAGAAAATATGTGTTTACATTTTGTTGTGAAAAATGTTCAATTTTGAGCCGCTTTTGCACAGAAACTCATTAATTTTTTGCACCGATTTTTTGGGGTTTTCTTAGTTGGAGTTTTACCTTTCAAATGACATCAAAATCGTTAAATTCTGAGACTATAAATATTTTGAATTTTGTCTATAGAACGAATCACTGTGCAACCAGTTAAAAAAAGCAAAAACCAATTTTTCACATTTCGCTACGCAGTGCCGAAACATTTCGCCACTCATAAAGCGTTAATTTTTCATTAAATCGACCCACCTTCACATGCAAACAGGACAGTTTAACGCTTTCGCAATGACACCAACAGCGCCGCTCATGAAAACACAACACCGCTGCAACGCTGATTATCCAATTCATGCCAGACGCACTGCCACTTGGTGTGCATTCCCGGCTGCTCCTTGCGACGTCCGACTGCTCGGCATTCGCCTGCCAAGTGTCTGCGTCTTGCAGCGACATTGCACACAAAATTATTGCAACGCACGGCTGGCACTCCGGCAACTGTGGCAGTGCCGGCGAAGATGGCAATGCCGGCTGCTGCTGTTGTTGTTGCTGTTGCTGTTGCTGCCACAACGTTGTTGTCGCAGCCACAACATTTTTATTGCATTTCACAGGCGCCGAAATTGCGTTTATGACACCATGTAACGTGCGGCAGTTGATGCGGCTGACGCGCTGTTGTCGCTGTCGCTGGTGTGATGAGTTGCCGCCGCATGGTGACAACAGCGGCAGTGGCAACCAGTAAAGTTGTGCAACTGACAACGCTGCCAGCACATTCAGCGCCGCATATCGCTGTCATTATTACGCAAAAATGATTATCACACGCTCGCATAAAATCGGCAAATGTGAAAAGATGAGAGTGTGTCTGTCGTGTGTGTGTGTGTGTGTTTGTTGGCATGTGTGTTTATGATATGGCGAAAATGATTTACAGACACTCGAGTTGCGGATTTCTGGATTTTCTTTCATTCTTACGCTTTTGCTGTTAATGCGAGAGATTTTTCAGCAACAAAAAACAAACAACAAAAAGAATTATGAAGTGAATTTATGACATGAGAAATTTTCTACTTAATTTTCGCACATTGCCTGCTGGTGCTCGACAATTGGCAGCAACACCGAATAAGACAGAAAAGGAGACATACTTGTAAACTTAAAGCAGAGTTGAATTCATTCAGAGATTTTACATGAATTTCATTTGCAGTCAATTGAGAAAAAAGATGGAAGGAAGAATTTTTGACGTTATTAAAAACTTTTTGTGATCAATTTAAATGATTTAGAAAAAGGATTTCTGTTAAAAAATGCAATGAATGCAAAGAATGATTGAAATGAATGAAATAAGATTTCATAGAAGTTAACAAGTTCTACAATTTAAACCTACAACAATCGAATGAGTATTCAAATACCCATAAAAAAGTGAGAATATATCTCAGAGCTGGTAGAACCAACCAACAACCAAAGAAAATTGCAGATGTAGGTGCAGTGGCGCACGCAGGATTTCTTAGTAGGGAAAGGGTTCGTAAAATTGCTGAGCTCAATTCTATTTGAAACCATATTAAGTACCAAAAATGTTTGTATTTGGGGAGGGTTTGAAGCCCCAAAACTAAAGGGGAGTTCATCATAATCACATCATAAAAAAATCAAATTTACTGTCTTTAGAGCTGAAGATGCATTTCCAATAATTTGATAATAATTTTTTAAAGTCAAGTATGACAGTTCTTCAATGAATTAGGAAGTATTAAGGAAAATATATTACGAAATAAAAAAGTTAAAAAAATTGAGGAATTTATTTGGAGGCAGTTTGCTTTTTAGAAAGAAAATTGCCAATCACTCCACGCACAGAGATTCAAACTTCTAATTTGGTTACTCAAAAACTCAAAACACATTTTAGCAAAGAAACTACGCGCCAGACGGTTCTTTCCTGTGCTTGCTGACACTTAGTTAAAAATTCGCCGCCGCTGTGTTCTTTGGCATTTGGTTTTTACAATGCAGATGTGGTCTCGGCCTCTTTCGTAACGTTCACCTGAGAGTACCGTCTCGTAGACCTGCCTTGCCGCAGCATCTTCAGATATTCGAAACCAGCGCTTGGCTATGTCCATGAACATGACCCTGTATAGATCACAATGCTCGCTATTCAAACGTCTACGGTACTCATCTCCCTAGCAGAAAGATGATCCGAAGATCTTTCGGATCACAGATATTAGTAAGTAGTTAATTGTTGAAAATTTCCTCTGGATACAAGTAGCTGTGCGTTCATCAATCTGTCTCTGCTTTGTGCTCAGAATCCTTTGGAGACCTCATCAATACTTGACGATTTGTTTCTCTGTCTCTTTGTCAATCAGTTGGAAGGCATTATAAGCTTCAAGAAAGTTAAAATAAGAGAGATGTTTTTCGTATTTGTATCAAATCTATGACTAAAAATAACTTAGAAACAGAATGCGACAGCCTAATAGAAAGCAAGGCTGTCAACTAGCGTAATTAAAAAAAAATTCAAACATGTTCACGTCAAGTCGCATAAACTGAAATTAATGAGTATACAAATAAAATCTTGATACAATATTTTCAGACGTGGCATTCTACACAACAACTTCCAGCAAGCATCAAGTAGCAAGTAGCAACTTCACTCATCTATATCTCTTTAACTCATC
>OY764963.1:99817457-99977457 GCA_963668005.1 Melieria crassipennis | reverse complement strand
ATCAAATCAAATCAAATCAAATCAAATCAAATCAAATCAAATCAAATCAAATCAAATCAAATCAAATCAAATCAAATCAAATCAAATCAAATCAAATCAAATCAAATCAAATCAAATCAAATCAAATCAAATCAAATCAAATCAAATCAAATCAAATCAAATCAAATCAAATCAAATCAAATCAAATCAAATCAAATCAAATCAAATCAAATCAAATCAAATCAAATCAAATCAAATCAAATCAAATCAAATCAAATCAAATCAAATCAAATCAAATCAAATCAAATCAAATCAAATCAAATCAAATCAAATCAAATCAAATCAAATCAAATCAAATCAAATCAAATCAAATCAAATCAAATCAAATCAAATCAAATCAAATCAAATCAAATCAAATCAAATCAAATCAAATCAAATCAAATCAAATCAAATCAAATCAAATCAAATCAAATCAAATCAAATCAAATCAAATCAAATCAAATCAAATCAAATCAAATCAAATCAAATCAAATCAAATCAAATCAAATCAAATCAAATCAAATCAAATCAAATCAAATCAAATCAAATCAAATCAAATCAAATCAAATCAAATCAAATCAAATCAAATCAAATCAAATCAAATCAAATCAAATCAAATCAAATCAAATCAAATCAAATCAAATCAAATCAAATCAAATCAAATCAAATCAAATCAAATCAAATCAAATCAAATCAAATCAAATCAAATCAAATCAAATCAAATCAAATCAAATCAAATCAAATCAAATCAAATCAAATCAAATCAAATCAAATCAAATCAAATCAAATCAAATCAAATCAAATCAAATCAAATCAAATCAAATCAAATCAAATCAAATCAAATCAAATCAAATCAAATCAAATCAAATCAAATCAAATCAAATCAAATCAAATCAAATCAAATCAAATCAAATCAAATCAAATCAAATCAAATCAAATCAAATCAAATCAAATCAAATCAAATCAAATCAAATCAAATCAAATCAAATCAAATCAAATCAAATCAAATCAAATCAAATCAAATCAAATCAAATCAAATCAAATCAAATCAAATCAAATCAAATCAAATCAAATCAAATCAAATCAAATCAAATCAAATCAAATCAAATCAAATCAAATCAAATCAAATCAAATCAAATCAAATCAAATCAAATCAAATCAAATCAAATCAAATCAAATCAAATCAAATCAAATCAAATCAAATCAAATCAAATCAAATCAAATCAAATCAAATCAAATCAAATCAAATCAAATCAAATCAAATCAAATCAAATCAAATCAAATCAAATCAAATCAAATCAAATCAAATCAAATCAAATCAAATCAAATCAAATCAAATCAAATCAAATCAAATCAAATCAAATCAAATCAAATCAAATCAAATCAAATCAAATCAAATCAAATCAAATCAAATCAAATCAAATCAAATCAAATCAAATCAAATCAAATCAAATCAAATCAAATCAAATCAAATCAAATCAAATCAAATCAAATCAAATCAAATCAAATCAAATCAAATCAAATCAAATCAAATCAAATCAAATCAAATCAAATCAAATCAAATCAAATCAAATCAAATCAAATCAAATCAAATCAAATCAAATCAAATCAAATCAAATCAAATCAAATCAAATCAAATCAAATCAAATCAAATCAAATCAAATCAAATCAAATCAAATCAAATCAAATCAAATTAACTAAAATAAAATAAAATCAAATCAAATCAAATCAAATAAAATCAAATAAAATAAAGTAAAATAAAATAAAACAGAATAAAATAAAACAAAATAAAATAAAATAAAATAAAATAAAATAAAATAAAATAAAATAAAATAAAATAAAATGAAATGAAATAACATAAAATAAACTAAACTAAAATAAAATAAAATAAAATAAAGTAAAATAAAATAAAATAAAATAACATAAAATTACATAAAATAAAATTAAATTAAATAAAAAAATTTAAAATAAAATAAAATAAAATAAAATAAAATAAAATAAAATAAAATAGATAAACAAAAATAAAATCAAATACAATAAATTATGAAATGGCAAACTGCACTAAATATTTTAACATTTAAATGTCATTGATATCTTTGACAATTGCTGAGCAATCCCTTTTGGAAAAACTATCACTTCTAAAAAAACCATCTGGCAATTCTATAATTTGTCTGAACTCTTTAAAAGAAGGAAGATTCACCTGGGTGAGTTCTTCTTCGAAAGCCTGGGGATCTACTGATAAAACTGTTTAAAGTCAATTTATCTTCGTCAGAAACTCATTGTGTTTCTTTTAGCAGTCTGTTTTTTTTTACGGCACATGAGTTCAACAAATTTTAATATCATACCAGACATCTTCAAGCTATGTAAATGTGCTTCTTTAAGAGAACCTATGACTACTTACCTACCTTGATTGCGATAGACATTCTTGTACGTTGATCTTCAAATACCCTTTAAAGTTTTGGATCAGGCCATATTTAAAAAGCAGCTGTTTCCAAAAACTTTTTACCGCCAAACATCTGCTTTCACAATTCAAATGCATCGCCAGTTGCCACATTACTACTCAGTCTTCAAATAAGATTTGAACTTTCTCTAATGTCAACAGTCTGCAACAACAATGACAGCAACAAAACGCATGCAAATTACAATTAAAAGTTTGTTTAACTTTAGCGAAATGCACAAACCACACACACACACACACACACATACTCGTACATACGAATCCAGTTAGCGAGCGGCAAGCGGGTGGGTGGTGGTGTTGCGTTTGCCATGGCTGAACAATTTGCATCCGTTCTATGTTGGCTAACATGTTGACAAGAAATTGCATAATTATGGGTTTCCGGTATCCGCTCAGATCAGCTCAACCGCAGCCGACATAATATGCAAGTACAAGGCGAGCATGTCGCCGGCATTGTTGTTGCAGTTGTTGTACGAACACACACACAGCCCGACAAAGATGAAGTGTGCGCTTGCAAGTTGCACTAAAAACCGAACGAAACGACACAGCAACGCAAGGACAACGGCCGAAACTGATTGTTGTATGTAGTTGTAGTTGTTGTGCGCAGAAAAAGTGCACTCAACCCGAGTATCTACACAAACAGGCACCGGCGCTCGCGTACACACATTGCAATATGCAAATGTGGTGGCAACATGCGAGCGGCACACAACAAGACGCACATCAAAACACGCCGACAAAGCGGACACTCGGCGGACGTAGGAACGACAAGACGAGGCGGCTGGACGGATGTGCGTCACGGAGGCAGGAAGTTGAACAATTGAATTGAATAACATGAATGAGAAATGAATTGACAGCTAGGTGGGAGGTGGGCGGGTGGGCGGTCGACTGCTGAACTGCAGCCAACTGAACGAATGAATGACTAAAGTGTTGGTTGACGAACGGAAATGCATTGCTGTGAGTGTGTTTGTGTCTCTGTTGCTTAGAAATGCTTAAAAAAATGACTGTAAACGCTTGTCTCTACATGTGCCTGTGTTTATGTTTGTGTGTGTGTGTGCGAGTGCGAGTGTGTGTGTTTGTGCGTTGGGTGCGTGGCTTTGGCCACGTGAACGACGTTAACTGCATGCAGTAAAATGTCATTAAATGCGAATCATTTATTCACTTTGTGCACTTCCCTTAAGTCTATTTGCATTTTCATTGTCTTGTAGCGGCGTCAGTACGAACACACACACACACACGGAAACGCGACTCGGTGTAAACTTGACTGCACGCTGCTGTCTCTGTTGGCGTTTTACATATGCAAAATAGCGGAAATCAAATAATGCAATCCTTGACATTCAAATTGCCAAATACGTTAGTGCAACACCAAACCAATTGCATTGCTTCGGTGCATTGACGTGACGGATTCTGTGCCAACTAAGTCCTTCTAAGAACTGAGTTTGGTTTTGACGACGGTGATTGCATATGGGATTTTGTTAATTTTTTCTTTAATCTGCGGCGCTCTAAGCTTCGTCTGAAGGGTTTTTCAAAGCAGAGAATTTCAAGTGTGAACATTAAAAATTGTTGTTGTTTTATGTAGGGGTACAAATAAGATGCAAGGTTTACTTTTGTAATTTTGAGAATTTTATTTAGAGAAATTGATTATTCAAGAAATATATTTTATTCAAGGCATTGTTCATCGCTAGCTACAAGTTTTTCCCATCTTTCAGGCAGTGTACAGATTCCGCTGTAAAAATCTGCTCGTCCTTTGAGATGTTCCATGAATTGATCCAATATTTGGCTTCTTTGTAAGATGCAAAGTACCAAGTCCAAAGTCATGGACCGGAACAAAATGTATCGGAATGCCTCCAAAGTTTCCTTGACGACTTTCGCTATAAAGATAAGCAATTCACGTAAATTCTATTTAGTTGCTTCAAAGGTTGACATGGTTAGAGCACAAAAAAGTACTTATACTGATTTTTAAAAAGGGAAATGATGTCTACTTAACATGAATAAACTTACAAGATGATCCAATGCGATTTAATGTTAGTTACGCTATCTTCTGTAAATCCCCTATTGAATTATCCATTTCCAATTTGTACTCATGTCAGCTTTTGCGCCTCACAACTTTGCTCCCTTCTTAGACTATTATCAACCCTCAAGTTACTGTACTCCGTTTTTGTTCGCTTTAAACTTAAAAATGCTGCCTTCAGTTGGAGTTCATTTTAGTTATGACTTTGGTGCATACAAATCGACTTGAACGAGTTCAGAAAGTTTTTCTTCCGTCTATCCTTGAAAAAATCAATTTGAATATGTTATTATTTATTTTATTGTATTAATATATAATAAAAATTATTATTACATTATTTATTATATTATTTATTTGTAATATTTGTTGATAACAAATAGTGTCCGACCGAAACACTTATTTTGGGCCGAAACCGAGTTTCGGTTTTTTTTTTAATATTCGGCCGAAACCGAAACTTTCTAGTTAAAATAAAAATCACCATATCAAGCATTTTTTTTCAAGAAACGAATTTTACATTAAGTAAATAAAGAACAAACAAACAGATATAACTTAAATAAATAAATACTTATTAATAAAAACAATTTATTAATTTTTTATAAACATAAACATGAAAAAATCAAACTTTCGTACCTTACTCGCTAATATTCAAAATTAAGTAGTTTAATATTATATGCCAAAAAAAATATTTAATTACTTTGGTGGCATCCAAATTACTCCTCCTTTCGCTATATATCGAAAAAATATATATAGAAAAAATTGTATATGTTCACACTACATATTTGGAAATTTTTTCCTAAATCCATAATCAACATTTTCGGGAGCTTACACTTTCTTTAATAAAAACTCAAACAATCAAACATTTAGTTACCGAAAAAAAAAATCAGTTCGTTAATTTTTTGATTCAGCTCAAAGCAACCGCACTTCCATGTCATTTCCTTAAGCCAATAACAACAACGCTGCCAAATCAAATACGAATCGTACAGCAGAAGCAGCAACAACAACAACAACAGCGAAAATGTTTATTGCAAAATTGAAAAGCAACAGGAACAAGAACAATCAAGCAAGCAACCGATTCACCTGCGGAAACAGCAACAGCAACAATCAATGTTGGTCAATATTTGCTGACAGCAAACAAAATTGTACACAGCGCCCGCAAAAACACAGAAACAAACAGAAATAGGCGCACACATCGACACATACTCATACACACACACACATACACAGGCGCAAGCTTGCATGGGTTTACCCTTTAATGGGTTTCTTGCAATAAAAGCAAGAAGACAGCAGCAGCAGCAGCAGTGACCAGCAGCAGCAATAATAACAACAAAAAGCATGAAAATCAGAAACAACAAATAGAAAAGTGAAGAAAAAATGGAAATGCAAACATGAAAGCGGAAAAAGGGATAACAGCAACGCAACGGGAAATACCCGCATGCACTAACACACACATACATATAAAAGAACATTTATACAAATATACACATATATACATATATGTGAGTATACTTATGCATGTAGCGTATGTAGTAGGAATGTGTGTGTGTGTGTGTGTGTGTGTTCGAGCGCACACCTTGACTTTTGACAAACCAGCCAACGTAAACACACAAAAAACTCGCGCTCGCGTACCAACAACACCAACAGCAAAAGCACTAACAAACGAAAGCGCAAGCAGTGCCGTTTGGTTATTTGGTTGACTGCTTTGTCGATTGTGCGCTTCGCTGGTTGTGTTTGATTTTCTACTTTGCAGCTTAGCAAATTAAGCGCTGTTTACCTCGACCTCCATCTATCCCATGCACTTTTTGGTTTCTTTTCTGCTCGTATTTGTTGTGTTTATATACGGTTTAATTTTTTAGTATTTTTGTGTCCTCAAATCAATTTAGATGTTGAAAAAAAGGGGTCAACACAGCGAACGAAGAGCGTAAAATTAGCTCGTTCATTGGTAGAACGGCATTTAGTTCGTACACACAACCACATAAATACATATCTGTAGATGTGTAATTTACTGTCAAATATATCCTCTATCCATTTATCAATATTTACTCTCAAATATATCTTCTCAAGTTAAATGATTTTCTTAAAATAAGCTGCGCGTTTCACATTGAGGCACAACCATGTTGTTGCTGTTGTTGTTATTGTTGTTATGCTTAATGCCATAATACCGGTTGTTGATTCGAATTTGCAATTCGTAGCTCATTCACACACATATACACTCACCTTCAAACTCATCGACGTGAGTTGAGCTTCCGCTCTGCGCTTTCCTTCCGTTCAGCGCCTTTTCTTCCTGCTCTTCCTGTAGCCTTTGCACCTGACAATCAACCGGAAATTATCTATCCGCTGTGCATTGTTTCGTAATTCAACAGTCAAATGTTTTATTGGTGGAAAGTAGGTGGACACATCGAGCCTCTTTACGGCTAAACTAAATTATTATAAACATGGATATAATTTTCATGTATAAGACAAAAACAAATGCTGAATATACTTGTGAAGCGTATCCATACGAGCAGTGGCGCGCACAGCTCTTCATTTAGGGGGTTCTGTATACAACTTTTGCAATACATATCATTTGAAACTATATTTTCCAACCAACATTTATGTAAACAGACATTTTTGGGGGCTTGAACCTCCAAAACCCACTATTGCGTGCGCCACTGCATTACATTCAATTTATTTAATTAAAATTTTTGTTATTAAATTAATGAATAAATTAGTTAAAAAATTAAAGAATGATTTAATGAACTTTTTACTAATTTACTTAATTAATTAATTAAATTAAATAATTAGGTACATTTGTAAAAAAGTTAAAAATGAATTTAACTAATTAATTGAGTGAATTAATAAAAAAGTTAATTAAATAATTCTTTAAGTTTAAATTTTTAATAAACAACTAAATTTTATTTATTTATTTAATTTGTAAAAAAGTTAAAAGTTAAAAATGAATTTAACTAATTAATTGAGTGAATTAGTAAAAAAGTTAATTAACTCATTATTTAAATTTAAATTTTGAATAAACAAATAAATTTAATTTAATTAATTAAAAAAAAATAATTAATTAATAAAATTCATTTTATAGAAACGATCATTTCACTAATAGTTAACTAAATAAATCAACTAAATTAATTAAATTATCAAGAATTAAAAACATGAATTAATTAAGTTTCAGAAATTTAAGTAAATAAGTTCCATTAATATACTTTCAATTAGTTAATTAACATTTAGTTAAAAAATAGCATTCTTATTATTTTTAATAATATTTTAATTAATTAAGGGAAATCTTAATAATATTTGAATAGAACAATTAATTTTTTATTTATTTCATAAATTAGTAAAATTAGCATTATAGTTATAATTAATATATAGTAATAGTATAATATTTTAATTTATTAATTGAAATACTAATAAAATATTTGTAATACTGAATTAATAAATTAATCAAATTTATTTATTTAAAGCTCTAATAACACTGTGCGTGAAATTTGCCCTCAAAAATTTAGACATGGGGGGGACCTACTGGGTGAGTTTCCTATAGGTATACTGAGTTGAGATCCATCAGCCGTTTGGTAAGATTGGCTCTAGTTTATGAGAAATCCGACTTTGAAGTTTGGTAATTTTCGTCAAGTATGCCGCTTAAGTAGGTCCTAAATCGTTTCGAATAACGCTTTACTGTCTTCGGCAAGTTTGTAGATATTTTAACACTAGAATGCCCGAAAATCTGACCTACCTAAAATGCCCATAGGTAGTCATTTTGACTACCATATTGTTTACTGACTTTTTTTGAAATTATATTGGTTTTTAAGTAGCAAATATGAATAAATGCACATTATATTAAATTAAAATATGTAAGTACTCCATTTTTATTTTTTATAGTTTACAAAGAAAATTCACTAAAATATAATGGCGTACTTTACACATCAATGGGATAAAATGGAATGAAACTTGGAATTTGTGAATGAATTTTGTGTGTGAATTTTTGATTGAAAAACTTGGGAATTGTCACAGCCTACTATGATATTTTTTTTTTAATATTTGCAATTATTTGAAACTTTCATATTTCGCAATTGAAGATGCATATTTGTCTTTTTATCAGTAAGATTTGCTGAAAATTGTATATAGGTAGTCAAAATGACTACCTTTGGGCATTTAAGGTAAATTTTGCAAAATTGGGGTACAAAATTTTTTTACAATATTTTTAATTTATTTATTCCATTTAGCTTTAAAAACTAATTAAAGTCACGTAAGATATTTTTTTGGAAAGCGATGCAACAAAAGTTATTTACAATAAAAGACCTCAAAGTAGTCAAAATGACTCCCTTGGGCATTCTAGTGTTAACGACCAACAAATTTGCTGAAGACACCAATCCAAAAAAATACATTCAAACTGTGTAATTGCGATGTGTGCGTTTTTTTGCGCAGCGCTACGTGGCGTATGAGTGTCATTTAATTATAACACTCAACGTGGCGTATGACACTCATACGCCATGTAGCGCTGCGCAAAAAAAAGGCACATATCGCAATTACACAGTTTGAATGTATTTTTTTGGATTGGTGTCTTCAGCAAATTTGTTGGTCGTTAAAATATCTACAAACTTGCCGAAGACAGTAAAGCGATATTCGAAACGATTTAGGACCTACTTAACCGGCATACTTGACGAAAATTACCAAACTTCAAAGTCGGATTTCTCTTAAACTAGAGCCAATCTTACCAAACGGCTGGTGGATCTCAACTCAGTATACCTATAGGAAACTCACCCAGTAGGTCCCCCCCATGTCTAAATTTTGGACTTGCACAGTGTAATTAATCAATTTTATCAATTTATTAAAACTATTTTTCTCTTTTTTAACAACTAAATTGAATTAGTTCAATTCAAATATTTTCAATTAATGTTTTTTATTAAATAAGTTACAAACTAATTGAAAATAATTACTAACATACTTGAATAAAATTAGTTAAGTACATACTTGGTTAAAATATTAATACAATTAATTAAATTAATTTGATTTATTCAATTAAATAAACTAAATTAATTTAATTAAAATTTTTTAGTAATTATTTTTTAAGAATTTAAAAATTTAATTTAATTTTTAAAATCAGTTTATTTGTTTATGTTTTTAATAGTTTAAGAATTTAAATTTTCTTAGCAAAAGGCGCTTTGATGTTTGGGATATGCAGTCCCCCTAAATTTTTGTTTAGAATAGATTCTCAACCAATGGAATTGTACCAATTAACAGATCAATTGAATCCCCTCGACCCAGATTACAATTATATATAATTTTTGTCAGAATAAAGTTATCTATGCCGATCATTTTTCTCTTAGTTTAGCAACTGCAATTTTTCTACCACTTACTCCTATAATTTGAATAATTCGTTGAGTGTAATTTTTCACTTCTTAAGTTTTCTAGTTTTTTATAAATTTGTATATGTACATACATACTACTACATATTTTTTCCTACACATTTTGTTGTTACTTTGGCCACTTTAGCGATTGTTTCATTGAAAGTATTATACGCGCAACTACTAACACAACCCCACTATACAAACTTACACACGCACACTCACACTCACACAAACGCACCGAACGCTGCCCGACCATTGACGGCTTTGTACACACGTTAAATATTTTTATTATTTTCCGGTAAATCGCCAATTTACCAATTTCACCCGCTGCTAAATTGACAGTAGCATGTTGCAAGTGTAATTGGCAGCGGCAGTCAGTCGCTGCTGACGTGCTACGTAGCGACAGCTTCAGTGTTGTTGGGCCATATTGACATTTTGCCTGTTTCGTTGATTAATGGCGGCATGTGCAAATAACAATAGTGGCTCGTAGAGCATTTGTTGTTGTTGTTGTTCTTGCTGATAGTTTGCCATAAAAGCGACTAAATAAATACAGACAAACACACGCACACAACATGTCTATGAAATTTGGCATAAAAGTGCTGCTGCTGCTGCAGCAACAAATACAAAATACAATAATAACAACAATAACACTTCAAGTCACTAATCGGCAATCAAGACAAGTTAAATAAATTTTTATTACGTTAATTGGGCGCATGGAGAAAAATTTGGCTTTGTTTTGTGTTGTTTGCACACAGTCGAGTTGCTGAGTTGACCAGTTTTGTTTATTTACACGTATAGTATACAATGAATGTTTGTATTGATGTGTGTACACATAGAATTTGTACATATGGGGACAGCTATTTAGTAGGATTTGCAAATATTGAATCATAACTAGTAGTGGATTTTTTAATTAAATAATTATTAGCTGAGAAGGGATATGTCAGGCCATGTATTCTTTTTCATGTATGGGATTTCTGATGCCTGCAAGGAGACGGAATTGGTATGTAGTCGTGTACAATTTCATAATTAGTATCACATGAGAGATTTAAATGGCTTCTTTCATCCATCTATGCGTCCGTCTGTCTAGAACTTTCGAATAATGTGAGGTATTGCCCAAAATTAGGCGAATGTTTTCGTTTTTGGTGTTTGTATTTTGTGATCGGGATTGGCAGAAGAATCAATTTAGTCTTTTAATCATGGGACTGTCTGTTTATGACTTCTGTCAAAGCTCAGTTATTTATAGAATTTTTTTTTAATGGACATGAGAGTTAACTCACAAATGTCCATCTATCCACGTACTGACCGATTATTAGCAGTCTTGGTGCTATTCTGATAGCATCAGACAACAACAAACCTTGGAATTGCCGCAAGAATGAGCTGGTAAATTGGAAAGAGTAGCTTGTGGCCGCATAGTGACTCCGATATGGGTCAAAGGACATATTGGAAAGTAGCAGAATGAGTTATCCCATGCTTGGCGAAAACAAGGTTTAACAGTGACTTTTTCGAATCCGAACTTATGATCAGTCTCTGCAGTTTCACTGGGAAAAAGATGTTCAGTAACTGGACAGACTCACTCCATCTGATTAGATGGGAAGCGTGACCCATTGGAGATTCTTTAGAGCTTATCCTCAAATGCGTTTAGGAGTCATACAAATTCTTAGATCGCAGAAGCTTAAGATGGACAGACTGCAATTAAAATGGTACATGGGAACTTTAGGTGTCACCTCACATGGCTTAATCTCATTTAGGATGCAACTGGAATGCTGTGGCTCGGCAGGACATGGGAACTTCAGGCTGAAACTTGTGGGTTATGCCTCTAAAGGCTTGATTACACGTAACGAGTAGAGTGACGAGACAGCAACTCGAACTAGTACTCGTTTCGTCTAAACAGTAAGGCGAGTTGTTGATTGTGTCAGTGACCGAGTAGAGTGGCGAGCGAGTCACTAGAATCACATTTTGTTTACTAGGCCGAGTACTACTTTACCGTTATATTTTTCTCTTTTTCGCAGCGATTCGCGGAATCGCTCGTCACATGCGGAATCGCTCGTAACATGCGGAATGCGTCACACACCACTTTTCGCTCGGCTGAGTGTAATTGCGGAGTTGCTTAGTTCATTTTGTGCATTGTAAAACCGAATTGACTCGCCACGTGTTAAAATACGTTTCAACAACTCGTCGCTTTTGCTCGCCATCCCAATTCTCTCGGCCTAGTACCATTTTGATGTCTCGCCACTCTACTCGTTACGTGTAATCAAGCCTTAAGGGACATGGGAACTTAAGGATGAAACTTGTAAGCTATTTCTCGACGGGACATGGAAACTTCAGTCTTTTTCTCTCATGGAAAAATTTTGTTGAAGATAAAACTTGTAGGCTATGCATCGGCAGGGCATGGGAACTTCAGGCTGAAACTTGTGGGTTATGCCTCTAAGGGACATGGGAACTTCAGGATGAAACGTGTAAGCTATTTCTCGACGGGACATGGAAACTTCAGTCCTCATCTCACATGGACAAATTTTGTTTAGGATGAAACTCGTAGGCTTTTCCCCGACGAAACATGAGAACTTCAGGATGAAACTTGTAGGCTATGGTTCGACGGGACATGGGAACTTCAGGCGTTAATTTTCACAGCAAATCTCTTTGAGGATAAAAATTGTAGGCTATGTCCCGACGGGACATGAAAACTTCGGGATGAAACTTGTAGGATAGGCTTCACTTTACATGGTTAAATTTTGTTGATGATGAAACTTGTAGGCTATTCCCCGACGAAACATGAGAACTTCAGGATGAAACTTGCAGACTACGCCTCGATGGGACATGGGAACTTCAAGATTAAACTTGTGGGCTATGCTTCAACGGGACATGGAAACTTCAAACGTAAACTTTCACAGCTAAATCTCGTTGAGGATGAAACTTCTAGGCTATGCCTTGACGGGATATGGAAACTTCAGGATGAAAATTTTAGGCTATATCTTCACGGGAAATGGGAATTTCAGGTATCACCTTGCATGGCCAATTCTCTTTGAGGATTAAACTTTAAGGCTATGGCTCGACGGGAAATGGAAACTTCAGACATGAACGTTCACAGCTAAATCTTTTTGGGAATGAAATCTTTAGGCTATGCCTCGACGGGACATGGAAACTTCAGGATGAAACTTGTAGGTTATGCCTCGACGGGACATGGGAATTTCAGGCTTCACCTTACATGGCTGAATCTCGATGAAGATGAAAGTTTTTGGCTTTGCCTCGGCGTGACATAGGAACTTGATAACACTTGTAGGCTATACAGATGTACACGTTGTCCTGGTTTGGCGAGTAGAATGATCCGCATTTTAGAACACAAAGCCATACAGGAGAATAAGTTGTGGACCATTAAGCACAAGGCTCTACTCGAATTGATGAAGAATGTAGACCTCAGGTCAATAATTACTGCAGACCTTTGGATTAATATTTTTATTTCATACAAGGAACGAAAAGAGGTGTATTTAGTTGGCAGAAATTCAATATAACCAGCAAATACAATTAAAAAAAGGCTCACCATAGCTTTCAACTGTGAAATATAATTTTTTACGTAAAACTAAAAATTTGAAAATTAGTTAGCTATAGTCAGAATATTTAGAATATTATTATAGTCAAAAGTTTTGTAATATTATATTTATTTCTTATTCAACGTTTAACGTCATGCAAAATCATTTTGCAATATTGTCAACAATGTTGTGTCAAATCTCGCCAAAGTCCCCTTACTGCTCTCCTATTGCAACGCTGCTGACTTAACTTTCTAATTCCGATGATTAATAAGCGCTTTTAGCCCCTTTACCATAGTAATTTGAACGTAAACAGCAGCAACCGCAAGACTCCTTCCTGTTCTCGCCGAGCTGAAAATGTGCGGCACATTAGCAAAATGTCGCGGCGTTGCCACACCGATGGAATTTGTAGGTGTGTAGGCGTTAAACGCATCTAAATCCCCAACAATATGCGAGTGTCTGTGTGTGTGCAGTTGTAGCGTTGGGTATAAAGCAAATCATATCATTAGAGGGCATGCAAAGTCAAATTAGTAAACGGCGCTGCTTAATTTAATGAAAGCCCAAACGCACAGATGGCCATGTGAGTTGCATTTGCCAAATGTTGCATTGAAATTTCAGCTACGAAATGGCTGCTTCGAATCGATTACAATGCAGCACGGTACATGAGATATTTGTGGCGCTTTAAAATTGTGCATCAACAATGTGTCAGAGAGCAGTTTTCATTGCAAAAATATAAACAAAATACCTACAAAAGCGCCACAATTTGCTGTATACAACAACAGCAAAAAAAATAAACAACGTAATTGGCAGCAAAACTTCAATCACAACAATAAGCGCAGTCTTCTTCTTTTGACGGACAGCTTAAGTACTTGGCAAACAAAACGCCTGCCAAGTGCGCGCCATGCCAACACGCAGCCGGGACGGCGCCCTCAACCATGGCGGCAAGTAAAAAGTTCGCAGTTTCGCCCACCTGCCCCCTCCCCCCTCCACAGTTGCCGGCTGGCTGACTGTTTATGAAATTCATATGCACGCATTTAATTGAAACATCATTTATCATTTTTTTGTTGTTGTTGTAGCTTGCGCACGCACGCAAAACTTTTAGACAAGCGGATGGGCTGGCCACCCTAATTGCCGACGCTCGCTTCAAGATCGATTCCTTTGGCTTTCATTGGCCTGCTGCATGTCGGCGACTGCTTGACAACTTGACTTGGCGGAAGTGAGTGTTGGGGTTTTTTGTGGTCGTAATTGTTGTTGTAGCTGGGTGCTTTTATAATTGACAACTCACGCAGGAAACAGGCGATTATGTTGGCGGTTGGCAACACTGGCGAGCGGGCATGAAATTTATTAAATATTTTTGAAATTAGTGCCACGTCATTGTTGCTACTATTGTTGTTGTTGTTGTTGTTGTTGTTGCTTTAGGCTCAAGCCGGAAGCTCGAGAAGACGCAGTGGAGTTGGCAGTTTGTGGGGTAAATCAGTTCGTGGCATTTGTGGGTTGGATAATCTCTGTGAGTGCGATTGCTGTTGTAATTTGTCACTTTTGACAGCTTGGGTTTTACGTTTTGTTGAATTGACTTAAAGGTCATTGCGTTGTGATAATTGAGATGCAGATGATTGGCTTGCGAATTTGCAAAAGATGAGTTGGAACGATTGCACAGTGATTCGTTCCATAGAAAAATTCAAAAAATTTATAGTCTCAGAATTTACCGATTTTGATGTCATTTGAAAGGTAAGACTCCAACTAAGAAAACTCGAAAAAATCTGTGCAAAAAATTAATTAGTGTCTGTGCAAAAGCGGCTCAAAGTTGAAACTTTTTTCACAAAAAAATGTAAACACATATTTTCTGTTTTTTAGTCTATTGAGTAAAAAAAATTTTAAAAATACATGGTTACCAAGAAGTTGATAAAACTTTCAATATAGACTAAGAAATGATGTGGCCATTTTCGCTTTTAATGTATTGTCAAAATTTGCAAAGCTGAGGCTTTTACTTCACTTTTAATTCAAAATATTTTTCTAAATTAAAATTCTGAAAATTGGCAAAACTTAGAGGAAATTATCTAAAAAGTATGTAAAAGTATGTTCCTGGATTTTTTTAATTTTAAGAAGCATTCTTTCTTTATCGGATAATGTAATTACATCGTCCGATATCTTCCGATCTCAGAAAATAATCCAATTTGAAAACACCTATTTTTCGACAAATTTTATTTTTTTCATCCCTAAAAGTATGCAATCAGCATGAAAAATTGAGAAAACTGCAAAGAAGCAAAACATACGTCTATTATTATCGTTTTTATTGCAAAACTAAAGGATCCTAAGACAATTTCTGTTGCTCTTTGCAATTATCAATGTTGACGTTACCGATTAAATGTAAAATCTGGAAAATCTAGCCAACACACTCGTTGCTATAGGACACAAAAAATGACGAAAATTGCAAATTTAAGTCTCAGACATTGCCAAACTACAAAAGTTTAACAAAACCAAAATAGGGATTTCAATTCAGCAGATCATGATTAACTAGTATGCCAAATTTTATGAAGAACGGACCACTCCTTCTAATTTTGTCCCGCGGTTGCATGGAGTCGCATCACTGTGGATTGTTCTAATAATTTTGTGTAATTTAATGTTCACATTTGAGTTTGAAATATCGAAAAGATCAATTGTTCATCTGGAAATATTGAATAGATGAATGAATGGTTTTATAAATTTATGTAATTTAAGTAATAAATTATAATTATAATTTAAGTAATAAAAAATTAATTTTAATAGTAATTAAATGTAATTTAATTTATTTATGTAAGTTTGAAATATCGAATAGATGAACCATTGGTTTCATAAATTTATGTAATTTACTGTTCATATCTGAGTTTGATATATCGAATAGTTCAATTGTTAATTGGTCTAATAAATACAATTAGTTTCATAAATTTATGTTATTCACGGTTCATATTTGAGTCTGAAATATCGAATAGATCAATTGTTCATCTTGATATATCGAATATTTATTGAATATTGGATATTGAAATATCGAATAGTTCAATTGTTGATTGATCTAATAAATTTTCATAAATTTCTGTAATTCACGGTTCATATTTGAGTCTGAAATATCGAAGATCAATTGTTCGTCTTGAAATATCGAATAGATGAACCATTGGTTTCATAAGAATACGAAATTTACTGTTCATATCTGAGTTTGATATATCGAATAGTTCAATTGTTGATTGGTCTAATAAATACAATTTGTTTCATAAATTTATGTTATTCACGGTTCATATTTGATTATGAAATATCGAATAGATCAATTGTTCATCTTGAAATATCTAATAGATAAATCGTTCATCTAGAAATACGGAATTGATGAACAATTGGTTTCATAAATTTATGTTATGTTAATTTATGTATGAACAAAACTGGACGTTATACAATTTGACAACGAAGTCGACATATTATTTTTGAAATTACACTTTGAATATAAGAATCCATTATTCAAATCAATTGTGACTGAACTTCAACAATTGTGTTCCTTGTCTTTATTACAAAGTCGTCATTATATGAGAAATGAAAATTTTTCATGTCAACTTTAGTTAAACATTATTGACTTTCTTCCAAATAGACTATAAATTTTCGTGGAAATTTCAATTCTTTATTTACGTTTTATGTTCACAATAACCTTAAACTTTATGCCGTAATTATAATAATGCCTTTCTGGCTCTCTTGGCACTGCTCTTCCAAGCCGAATAGCTCAATGCCACTGCGTTGCCGACTCAACATTTGTTCGCTGTCCCAATGGTTGCGCGACTTTTTTGGGCCTCGAACGCACAAACAAACAGACCGAAGCCGAACTGTAAAACACTCTGTGGTATTTTACAATTTTAACAATGTTTTTTTTGTTGTTGTTGCAGAAAAATAATCAATTATCAGGCAACTATCAATTACATTGGCACACATGAATACAACACCAGCACCAATACAACGACTGCAAGAGAAATCGAATAATAAAAAGTAAGTAAAATGCTTATAAAAAAGCAACAAAAACAATAATAACCATAAAATAACAAGTAAATTTCGGCATTGTTGGCGGCATTGACTCGGCGGTGAATCCAAAAACCATTCGACCAACAACCAACAGTCAGCAGCCAAAAGGCAAAGCCAACCAAACAGCCAAACGGACAGTCAGCCAGCCAACGAACCGACAATGGGGCACAGCAGCGGCAGCAACAGCCGCCGAGCAGCCATTTCGAGTGAAATTTATTGCACGAACGAAACAAAGCAGAAAATTTCGCTCGTTAATTGGAAATGTAAAAGATAAAAAAGGACCTCATTGTTGGCTTTGTTGTTGTTGTTGTTGTTGGAACAATATGCAAAAGCGTGTGGCGCGCGTGTGGAGCGCTTCGGTTTGCGGCTGATTGAAGTAGCGAAGCGCAGTTGTTGTCGAGTCGAAAACGGTAAATGCGTGTGTTGCACAACACTCATAAAAATACTTAATGATGCCGCCAAAAAGTGTGCAATGAAAATAAAATTTCAATAATAATAAAGCGAACGAAGACGACAATGCGCAGCAAATGAAGTCAGAACTGCTTGAAGTACTTCGCGTAGATAATAAATTGAAAGGTAGTCACTGTTGATGCGGCAATGCGCCTAAAAGACGGCAACTAAAATAGCAGTGCCACTAAGTACAACAGCGGCACAATTAAGCGCGACTATTTCAATGCATTTCAGTTAAATGAGCGCACAAATTAATTGCCTGTCAACCGCAAGCAGCGGTGGCCGCTTGATGTCTGATGCATGTCGCGCATACAGACACACACACACACACACACATACAGACTCATGTGCGCTCACCCACCTATAGCTGAGATATTGCGTAGTCAACGCAATAAACCGCAACAGTTGTTGCTGGTTGCTATCAATATTCACGTCGTCGTCGGCGGCGGCGGTGGCGTCTTGTACTTTCGACACACGCTCAAGTGTCGGTTAGGCGCTCTCGCGCCCAAGTGTCTGCCTTGACCGCAAATAATCGCCTAATTGTACGAGTGCATGTCTAATTATGTAACTTGGCCACTTGCCACCTTGACGGCTGCTCGCCGGTAGCTGCCGGCTGCACGCATCAACGAGCGCGCAACGCGTTGATATAATGCAATCAGCATTGTGACTCGCAGTGTTGTCAACATTATCGTCACTGTGGTCGACAGACGACCGACCGACCGGCTTGACACTTGTGCGACATCTTCAGCATCGTCCGGCCATGATGACAGTGGCTGTGCTTGAGCCGACGCTGCAGTGAAATCAAATAATCACACATCGGACATGTGGCTCCGAGCGACAGCTGGCAGCGACGCTTTGCACCGCGTCAACAGCTGCAATTTCAGCAACCGACAACACTTCACTGTGTTGCGGATAATTAGTTTGCAATCTTGTTGTCCGTTGGACATTCCATGGGGCGAAAAGTTGTGCTGCTGTGACTGCCGTTTGTGCTCAACCCAATAAAGCTGACAATGGGAAGTGGGTCTACAAACTGGGCGAGTATACATATATTGAAATGAATAGGTGCCATGTGGAAAAGATAATGAAAATAAGAAGAAGAAGAAGAATAAGAGATGATATAAATCAATGATATAAATAAAACAAATAATATTTTTGGCTGTTTTTTAAATATTTTTTCAGTACCTAAATATTAGGGCGGGTTAATTTTTTTTTGATGAAGCGTATAGCAAAAACGTAATCTATAGTTGATTCTGAGAAATTTTACTCAAGAGACCATAGCTCTAAGTCGGATTTGGAGCCCCCCAAAATTTCAAAATAGATATTTTTCAATATATACATAAAATAATCTAATTAAATTCGTCATAAAATCGGATAGAGTTATAGTAGATTTCTCAATCTGGGCTTGTTTGAAAGGTATTTTTATCACCTTTCAGAATCTGTATTGATACCAATATTTTTTTTTATTTTTAGTAGACATATTAGGAAAAAAAAAATAAAAAAAAATTCATCGTAATAAAAGTTGTTGGAAATTATCTGAAATTTCATAATCTGCAAAAAAAAAAAAAAATTATCGAAAAAAATCGAAGAAAATTCGGAATTTATTAGTTAAAGGTTCATTTTAGGCTATTATTCGACAAAAAATTCCTATAATGTCTACTAAAAATAAAAAAAATATTGGTATCAATACAGATTCTGAAAGGTGATAAAAATACCTTTCAAACAAGCCCAGATTGAGAAATCTACTATAACTCTATCCGATTTTATGACGAAATTCTATCTATATATTGAAAAATATCTATTTTGAAATTTTGGAGGGCTCCAAATCCGACTTAGAGCTATGGTCTCTTGAGCAAAATTTCTCAGAATCACCTATAGATTACGTTTTTGCTATACGCTTCATCAAAAAAAATCGTTCCATACAATTTGACCCGCCCTACTAAACATTCTTAGTCTATCCAAAAATTAAATGTAAGTACAATTTCATAATTTTGAAATTTTTGACCAAAACAAAAAATTTTGTTGGGACCTACACTATAGCTTAAAGATCTTCTTTAATGCTACCATAGAAGTTGCTGTGCAAAATGTCAGGTATTTCGCTACAATAATTAAGCGCCTTTGAAAAAGTTGAAAACTTTTGAAAGTTTGAAAAGGACAAATACACGAACATGTAAGGATGTTATGATATAAGTAGATATGTATACGAAAATATACTCGATGCTGTTTCTTAAAAACTGAGTAAATTTGACATTGAAACTTTTACCAAGTATCTGAAAGCCAAGTAAGGAGGTCTGACAAGGTCAGAATAGAATTTGATGGGGTTTTCTGACCAAAAGTGATCTCTTGTGCTGCCTACAAGTGGTTAGAGAACAACCCCTAGACCCAACTAAGTACCTAATAAAGCTCAGTAATTCACGGAGGTTCAGGTGCTGGATGTTCTCTTCTGGCTTGCAGCAGAGAGGATCTTCTCTTCTGGCTTGCAGCAGAGAGGATGTTCTCTTCTGACTTGCAGAAGAGAACATCCTGTTCTAGTCCGATTGTATGCATATATTTCCTCAGTCTGCAGTGCCCAGTTAGAAGACCAGTGACTTGTCTAAGCTGGGTTTTCCTTAGTTTGAGACCTTCTTCACTCCATTTGGGGGGTATAACCTTTAAAAAAGACTTTCAACTGCCTAAAACCCGAGACGCTAGACCAGTGTTCCCTGAGTTCCTGGTTCTCTCCTCAAGTCTTAGTGACCCTGCAATGGCGCTTTTGCCCAGCCCAATGAAGGGCTCCGGCCGCAGGTGGGTCCCGCAGTTCTAGCCACACTGTCTGCATTTTCATTTCCGTCAATTCCTCTGTGTCCTGGTACCCAAAGGATCTTGACCTGGTTGTCTATGCCCAGTACATTTAATGCTTCTATGTATTCCAGCACTAACCCTGAGGTCATCTCATATGAGATTAGTGCTTTGATGGCTGCCTGACTATCGAAACAAATAACGATGTCCTGCTTCTGTACGCTGTACCCTATCTGAAAGGGTTAAGCGACATATAGAAATCAGTGTGAGAGACAGAGGCAAAAATAATAAAATATTATGATGAATGATGACAAATTATAACGAATGAAATGGACAGAAAATGATCTCTAAAACACCGCATTACAATTTTGTATTTCGGAGGCGCAGCATTCGGACAGAGATACATTCATTGTAGTTCGACTTGAGGTTCCCTGTTAATTTGCTTTAAATCTGAGTAGTTCTTCGGGTGCCAAGGAGCAGAAATGGTCGCTTTATAGCACAAAAGTGCCAGATGTCTCGAACTTATTAGTCTCAACTTAGTTTTTGTTTGACACTAAGAAAGTGGTCCACCCTCTCATTGTCCACTCCACAGGCAGCGCATATCGCAGATAGGTCAGATATGCCTACATTTCTATGTGATTTGCCCACAGAAAATTGATCGTCATTAGGCTGGCAATTTGCTTCCAATTTCTGATTAGAGACAGAAGAAGCATTGCGAGTCTAAGATAAGTTTCGTTCAACTTGTTCTTGTTGTATCATTGAATTCAATGTACGAATTTTTACTCAAATAAACTTCAATATGAAGAATTAAAAAAAAATTAGTGTAACATGGAATTTAATGTATAAATTTGTACCCCAAAAACTGTGTGTTTAAAATCCATATAAAAGCTTGTTGCTATTGGATGGTAAATTACAAATTATAAATCCGTCAATAATTGTAACTCCATAAATAATTTTTACATTTAGAAAATACTCGAAAAAAACTCGATACTATTAGGTTGGTACTGGGCTAATATTGATGCTATTAAAAAATTATACTTCAAAGTAAAAGTGTCGATACCAGGGCGGCATCTTCACTTCATTAATTGCTGAATCGGTTACTCTAAAGATTCTGACTATAAATGGGAGACAGAAGGGTAGACGAGTTTTAAATTGTTCACAAACATTTGCATAAATATAATATTATAAATATATTTACTTTTGAACATTTCTCATATGTGATCTTGAGAAGAACAAATTATGTTTTGAAAAGACCGAAATCAGCTCCTAATTTGCTTATTGTTTTGAAAAAATCTCTCAGTCTTATACCACTTCTGAGATGTTAAACGTAAACACTGTTTTATGGGCCTTTAAATACCTCTACGGCAGTAATGGCAGCTTGCAGTCAAAACGGTGTCGAGTGTTGAAAATATTTTAATTTTAATTTCATTAAAGTCCAAGTTCCATAAAGGCCAACTTTAATCTCTTTAAATAAACTCACATTTACTTAAATTCAAATTTTAATATTTAAATCGTCTTCTAGTCACCCAAATTGCATAAATAGTCATTTATAAATAGTCTTTAATTCACTCTAACCTTTAAAAACAATCATTTTCATTGTTGTGCTTTCACCAGCCAAGCACTGCCAATCACACAAACAAGTGAATACCTTATGCAATAACAACAACAACAACACCACTAACTAACAACATTTTTAACAAGCCTATCACACACAACAACCACAACAAGGTAATTTGCATAAATATTTACTAACCAATTTTATTTTATCAGTAAACAACGCCAAATGGCCACATTGTGTTTTGCTCATATGGCAACCAATGGACCTGCGGATATTTGTGTGTTTACACTGAGCGAAAAATTGAATAGACATTTTTAATATTTAAAAAATTTATTTTTATTTAATATTTTTGTTTTATTTTTTCTTCTTATTTATAATTTTTAATAAATATATTTCGATTCGTTAACTCCCAAAAGTTGACAACCTCACAACTTCGTTTGTATGGGAGGCGCCCTCTGGTGGCGAATTTATGAACTTTAAGTAATTTTGTATTTTTGATACTCAAGAATGTTGCCGTTGGCTGAATAAATCATTCAAATTGGTTTAATAGTTTCCAAGATACGATGTTTCCTTGCTTACTTATTTACTAAATTTACATGTGCGGAGCCAATTTCATAGAAAATGGCCAGTTTTGTATGGCAGCCCCCTTAAGACTTGGAGATAGCGAATAGATATGTTTGAAAGAAACATTCGGAAGAGAAAATAAATGATTATCGGTCTTACATTTAACACATCTGGGACCAACCTGGGAGCAGTTGGAGCCTTTTTTTATAAAAACGATCATTTTGTATGGGAGCCTTATTAAGGATTAGAGATAGGGTATAAATATGTTTGAAGGAAATGTTCAGTAGATAAACTTAGTAGGGTCAGTCATAAATTTTAACCCCCTAAGAGCAACTTCTGAGCAGCTGTGGTGCAATTTGTCGAATTTCCCGGTTTTTTTTGTGAACTTTGATCTCGATGCGACGCCATTTAACTCAACTCTAGCCTCAAAATTTTTTGGCTCATATACTTTTTTACCAAACTGCCCAAAATGAGAGGTTCTTCATCACCGAAATCGAAAAATCGTGCACTAAATCATGTCTAATGTTCATGCAGCTTTTTAGGGTTCTTAGAGCCTTTCTTCTTTTTTTAGACCAGCCAACGCGCAGGGGCGTGGCAATGCGAGGCATTGCGCTGGTTCCGGAAGCATGTATAGGTTAGGAAAAAGGAATTTGGGTTAAGAATTTATAGACTCTCGCAGGTGAAGAGGATTTGCTCTGTCCAGGTATGCATTCTTCAGATAAAGTTTGCAAGTAAAGAGTGGTATACCTTCTCTGTGTCTGATCTTACCGAAAGTGCACGTTTTACTGCTCGAATATCTAATGTAGAGGTGAAAAACAGTTGATGGCTGGTTTCAAACATGGATGTGCTTTGACTTTTATTGTTCAAGGGAACAACAAAATTTTACAACTCAAATACTGAAACGTCAATCGTATTTTTGTGCAATTTTACAGAATTTTTTTCAAGTGTACTTACAAAAAATCACCGCTCGTCTATTTACATATTCAATTATGTTTGAACACAGTTGAATAAAAAAAGTTTGATAACTAAAAACTTAATTATTATCTTCAGCTAAATTATACAGCTCAATGGAAAAAAATTCAAAAAATTATTCTGCAATGCAAAGTTTGCATGTATAACTTTTGTCTTTGTGCTTCGAGATCTTCCTCACCTTTTCGTAACAATTTCGTAAAGCAGAGTTGACTATGGGCAGCATCGCGCGCTTCATAAGAACTTAAAGGACATTTGCACAAAGTTGTTTAAAAAAGTTGTTTCAAAATTTTTTGTTTTTGTTTTAAGTACCTGCAACCAAATTCTGCCATGCCTTAACCTTCAACTATTGCACTGAAACGGCATTCCATGTTCTTTGTACATTGCTCGACTTCTCTGGGACATCTTTCACAATATGGGAGCATTGCTCGCTTCATAAGAAAGTCGCCATGCTTCATCAACTTACAGGACATCTGCACAAAGTTTCTTAAACAGTTGTTTTAAACAAGTACGTGCAACAAAACCTTACTAACTTAACCTTCAACTATTGCACTGAGACGGCATTCCATGTCCTTTGTGCATTGCTCGACTTCTCTGGGACATCTTTCCCTGATAATCTCATCAAGCAACGTTCACCATGGAGCATTGCTCGCTTCACAAAAGCATCGCCATGCTTCATCAACTTACACGATGCACTCGCAAAATATTTAGCAAAGTTGTTTATTGCCAGCATTTAAGCCTAATTACAGCCATAATTGCCAGCTGATGTGCAGCGTTTGCAAAAGTTTACACATGTCGTCTATATAACTGTTAATGGCTGCACGATTACTCGTTGTCGCTTGAATTTTAATCGAATTTCGTTTATCGCCTACTGACAGTCCAGTCATTGCACCCATGGCTGTCCAACAGCCAGTCCGCCAATGTGTTTAGTTCACACTCATTCGGCTCTGATGACGTACGCGTGTTGCAGACCCATAAAAAACATTGCCGGACTTTGGCTGTCCTCCATGCACGGCGTTGGCAGCACAAAATAACAGTAAAACTAATTGCATTACATCAATTTTTCTGTTAAAAGTCAATAACCATCGAAATGTGTTCGTAAAAGTTCAGCGCCGGTTTACGTGCGCCAGACGATGTCACTGCCGTCATGGCTGCCATGTGCCCATCCCCATCGGCTTTGCGGTGCACAAATGAACAAAAATGTTGTGGGCGTTGCCAAACGTTTGAATGCTAAGCGGATTTCAAAATGCGCGTTGGCTGTAAGCCTTTTCTAAGTTGGGCAAGTTTCACAGATTTGGCAATGGTTACGAATTGAGTTTTAGTAAGAAGGATGACATTCTGAAAAAAGATGACATTTTGTTTGATTTGAAAAAAAATTATTGTTCAATGAAAAGTGGTAAAGCGTTAAATAATTAAATATAAAAACTTTTGGGTACGAAAGGTCAAAAGTAAATGGAAAAGCGTTTATTTTAATAGGTCATAGTTGATTGAGAATAAAAAAGTGATGGTTCAAAGTAAAAATAGGTTGTTTGTTCGAAGTGTTGCAGAAAATATCAACAAAATGAAAATTAAAAAACAAAGAAACATTGTTCCGTTAGTTTCTTAAAATCAGAGACCTAAAATAATTATTATCCATATTTTTGGGAATAAAAAAATTGCCCTTATTTAAAAAATTTCTAAAATTATTGCTTTATAATAATTATTCCCAATAAGAAATTTTTTACGTCGCCTATAACTATTATCATGTAATTAATATTTTTGAGTTACATAATAACTATTATAAGTAACAAATATATTTTTCGTTGTCGATAATTATTATTTTGGAATTTTTGTTTTTTACTTTGCTTCATAACTTTTATTTATGACATTTTTAATTTACGTTACCGATAACTATTATTTTGAGAAATTTTTTTTTAAGTTGCTTCATAACTAATAATAATTTTTATAATTTTTTCTTTTACGTTGCTGATATTATTTTGAATTTATTATTATTTTGAAAAAAAAATTTGTTTACGTTCAACTACCACATTTTGGATATGAATTAATTTTTAATTGTTCTAAATTGACAAACGCAAATTAACTGCAGAAACCTAATTTCCACTCACAACTAAACAATTAAAAATCAATTGATACTCAAAATGTGGTAAGGCAACGTAAATAAAAAAAATTTTTTTCATAAAAGTTATGAGGCAACGTAAAAAAAATTTTCTTTTAAATAATAGTTATCGGCAACGTAAATAACAAAAAATCATAAATAAAAGTTATGAAGCAACGTAAAAAAAAATTTTCTCAAAATAATAGTTATCGGTAACGTAAATAAAAAAAGTCATAAATAAAAATTATGAAGCAACGTAAATAAAAAAAATCCCAAAATAATAATTATCAAGAATGAAAAAAAGATTTATTTTTCATAACAGTTATTATGCAACGTAAAACTTAACTGTCGCAAATTATAATTATAATTAACATTGCAATTAATTTCTTAAAAAACTTATAATAGTTAAGTCCCTGCTTAAAATTAATCTTTCTTAATTCTTTTTCTTAATTATTAAATAATTAATTTTTTATAATTCTTAAGTCTGGCAACTATGTGATTACCGCAATGTCACCCCATGCTTTATTTACTCTCCCTCCCCCTCCCCTCGCTGCACGCTGACCAATCACGCATAGAGCGAATGGAGCCATTTTGCACTGATGACGTGTTCATGCATTCGCTGTCATCACTTATTGGCGCCAAATGCCAATCAGTCGCCCCCACCCGCGCTGACAACAGCAGCGCCAATGCCAACATCAACATCAAATCAATGGCAACAAAATTGTTAATTGATTACAGCGCCGCAACGGAAGGGATTAAAAGCGCCAACAAAAACATGCTTTGGTACTTTGCTGAATTTTACGCATTTAAACGATGCATTATTTAATTTAAGGGAACTGAAGGCAATCGCAAAATTTAAGTAGCTATTTAACTTTATTAACCAACAATTCAATTTAGTGATTTTTGTATTTTTTTTATTTGATTTAATTGCTGGCGTTTCTGTTCAACTGTGCATAACCCGTGCAGAATGTACAAACAAAAGACCAATGTCGAGTTTTGGCCAAACGAGTAAATGTGGCCAAAGCACCGAAGGGCTCATTAGACAAATGAAATTTTACAGCTGGCCATAGTGCGACGGTAATTGCTAAGCGCAGTGCGTTGTGCGAAGCGCCCGCAACAGCAGGACACGTACGCATCAAAAGCATACAAACATATGCAGCACACACACACACACACACACTCATCGCTAGCGATGACACTTCAAACGTGCGCCAGGTAAATTAAATTCAGCCTCAGCAGACGAGGACAGGCAGCAAGAATTAGCAGTGAATGCGAAGAAAAAAGTGAAAGCAGTGAACGCACAGCTGCAAACCGCAATGAACAAAAATGCGCGCTTTAGGTGGCAACGGTGCGGCGTCCGCAAGGAGCTGTGGCCAGCCAGTCGGCAGAAGCTTTGTCAGCCAAGCGGAAAGTGTGCTCGTTTTCGACAGCAGCGACAGCAAAGAGTCAAAAACGTTGGTGACAGCCAACGCGCTACCGTATCGCTTAATAGCTGCTAAGGATTGTTGATTCGCGCCGAAATCGTGCGGAAGGATGCAATAGAAAAGCAAATACCTGACTGGCATTTTGAGTAGTGATTATTTTGTTAATTCCAAACAACAGCAAACTCACCAATGGAAAACAATTTTTATTGTGCAATATGGAATTCAGACAATATGTTGAAAAATATTCTATGTGAATTTTAAAGCGTTAAAAAGTAGCTATAAAAGCTTTGTGCCGGAGATGGAACATGTGAAATCCCTGATACTGGATTTATCATTTTGGTTCTAGAAGCTTACTCAATTCAGCCTCAACAAAACACAGCACAGCATAGCAACTTGAAGTACGAAGTAAAGTGTTCAATAATGACAACTGATGAAAGTTCGAAAATGACAACTGATAAAAGTTCCAAAATGTTTACATGGATGATCATTGGAATTTAAAATTCAGACAATAGGTATTCAAGCAAATATTCAGTGCGAACTCAAAAGTGTTAAAAAGCTGAAAAAAAACTAAGGATGTAATAAATTAAATCTCTGATACTCGATTCATCATTTTGGTTCTGGAAGCAAACTCAATTCAGCCTCAACAAAGCATAGCAACTTGAAGTACTAAGTAAAATGTTCAATAATGACAACTGATGAAAAGTTCCAAAATCCCAAATCATCAAACAAATATTCAGTGCCAATTCAAAAGTTTTAAAAAGTGTTAAAAGCTAGAAAACCCTTTAGAATTTATACAATATTCAAGCAAATATTAAGTGCAAACTCAAAAGTGTTAAAAGCTAAAAAAAATTAGAATATAATAAATAAAATACCTGATACTGGCTTCGTTATTTTGGTTCTGGAAGCAAACTAAACTCAGTTTCAACAAACCACCTGAAAAATATCAGCTTAAAGAAGTAAAGTATTCAATAATGACAACTGATGAAAAGTTCCAAATTGTTTACATGAATGATCATTTCAAATTAAAATTCATATATTGTTCAAACAAATATTCAGTGCCAATTCGGAAGTATTAGAACGTGTTAAAAGCTAAAAAAAACTTAGAATGTAATAAATAAATTCCCTGATACTGGATGAGTTATTTTGGTTCGGCAAGCAAATTCAATTCAGAATCAGCAAACCGCAGGAAAAATAACAGTTTGAAGGCAAGTAAAATGTTCAATAATGGCAACTGATGAAAAGTTCCAAAATGTTCCAAATATTCAAACAAATATTCAGTGCCAATTCAAAAGTGTTAGAAAGTGTTAAAAGCTAAAAAAAACTAAGGATGTACTAAATCAAATACATGATACTGGGTTCATTATTTTGGTTCATAAATATTTACTTAAAGAATGATTTGAAACTCCGATCATATATAGAAAAATATTCTGTGCGAATGTGTTTAAAATGCTACAAAAACTCAAAATGTAATAAGTAACATCCCTGATCCCTAAATTCGTTACTTTGGTACTGAAAGAAAGCTAAATTCAGTCTCAACAAACCACAAATTAAATAGCAGTACTGATAAAAAGTTCGATAAGATATAGTTCAGTGTTCATCAAATTGTGTAAAGGAACACAAGTTAACTTTAATTCGCATACGCACTGAAGCTTTCCTCCAAGAGAACAATGTGAGCACTTTTGTTCAAGTACGAAATGGAGCTGTTATCTTATTCACCGATGAATGGATGTACTAGAACAGGACTCATATCAGAAGCATTTAAAAAACTCACAATAACTCCGTAAAAACTTCAAAAGGTAGGTACAAAAAATCTCATAAAGTGCCTCCAAAAGCTTCTAGTGGTAGTGTGGTCCTATTCAACCTAACCTAATATTGTTTACTTTTCATTTGTCCAATGAGTATTTTACCTATCAAAGTGTGCCTATAAAAGCTTTGAATAGTGGTGTGGCTTATAATGTGAACATTTAATGCAACTTAACTTATAATTGTTTTTTATTTATCTGTAATGACTACTGAATAATAATAAATAATAATTGACTGGCACGACAGCCCGCTTACGCGAGACTAAGGCCTAACTTCCCGCAACCACCCGTGTTGTGCGTGTGAATTTGCACGCGGGTGGAAGGGACCTACAGTTTTATGCCGGTTCCGAATGGCAGGTTGGGAGCTCTTTCATAAGCAATTTTACTCTCAGAGGTTTGCCATTTCCAGCTGAGAGGACAGCCACTGAAAGAGTGACTACTGAACCTTCCAAAAATGCAATATGAACCTTATACATAAATCCTCTTCTACCTTACTTAACATTACTCTTAATTTCCCTTCAACGGCCACTTCACCTTCCAAAAACTGCATTCCTTTTGTATTAAATTAACACTTCTATAATGCACCCTAAAACTATATTCAGATTTGGCCTGTAATAGACACATTCTATTCAACCTAACTTACAATTTGTTGCTTTAATTTGTCCAATAATCATTTCATTTCATCAAAAGCTCGCAATGTGCCTGGAAAAGCTTTGAGTACTAGGTTGGTTTATAATGTACATTTTATTCAACTTAACTTAAAATTTTTTAATTTAATTTATCTCCAATGACCACCGATCTTAAAAAAATTAATTTTTAGCCTCTAGAAACTCCATGTAGAAGTTGGTCTTTGATACACATATCCTGTTTCACCAACCTAACATTTTTACTTTTACGAGTAACTTAATTTCAATGGCCACTTCATCTTCTCTTCTACTTAGAAATCACATTACTTTTGTAATGACCATCTAATGACCTAATCTTCACCTTTTTTAAGGACGTAATATTTCTGTAGCGCACCCTAAAAGTAAACATAAAAAATCATGCTTCAAACTGTTACAAATTAACCATCTAAAGATCTATTTTTCGCTTCCATAATAAACCACTACAAAGTGATTTCACTATCACTTTAAAGTGATAAGTGATATAAAGTAGTTTTGGGGTTCTGAACATGAATCTTAATTTTTCGGTTGTTTGTCGGAAAAGTAATAAAGCAAGATGCACACGCCCATTTTTATATAATTTTATGCTATTTACTGAATGTTTTCCAGTTTTTCAAATTGGTCTGATGAAAAAAAATTATTTAAATGCATTTTGTGCACCGTTTTAGCTTATCACTCCACTGTACATAATTTTCAAAAAATGTTTCTTTTAACCAACAAAAACTTTGCTCAAATCAAAAGTAATTTTAAAAAAGCAGAAAACAGTTTGTATATACTTTAACGTTTGTTAGAAACTGAGAATTGTTTTTTTTTTTTTAATTTTGCTATTGACCTTTGACAATACCTAATTTATCCAAAATTTTAAATTCAACTAAAAATAGTTTTGCTCGGACCGAAAGTATCTTTCACAAATCAAAGACAATAAACTCTTTGAACATTTTTGAGACACAATAGTACTTAATTCTATATACATAACTATATATATTTTTTTAATTTTGCTATGGCACAATTGTAGTCTATCTTGAACACAAAAGGGTTAAGTTATTGGTTGTAACAACTACTGCAAATATTTTTCCTCTATAAATTCATAAATTGATTAATTTTAACCACAAAGGCGCCCACACTGACTGCATCCCTGGCTTTGTGTTCAAAAACAACAACAATGCAAACGCAAAAAAAACAAGAAAACAAAGCACAACCCAACAGCCAAAAATAAAGTAAACACCATTTATTGTTTTTGGGACTTTCGCCAGCAACGACAACAGCATTCGCAACAGTGAACTGCCAACTAAATAAAATTTAAAACGCAACTTGCAGCCGATGAGTGCGTCCGCGACAAATGGCTGCAGAATTGCATCGCGACGGATGCAACGCGCCACAGAAAAAAATGCACAAAAATATCAATTTCAAATTAATTTCTGTCCTTTTTTTCTGTACACATAACATTGCAAGCATTTTTTGTATGAAATTTTTTTTTGTGTCTGCATTTTCTTTGCGGCGGCAGTGCTCATTATTTAAAAATACTCCATTGCAGACTTTTAGGCGGCAGCGCTTACTCGAATGCAGAAGCACACACAAACACACACACATACTTTTGCACTGCGTTAACGAGATCATTTTTCATATGCGGAAATTAAGAATAATTGCGGCAGCAGCCAAGCAAACACACACACGCACACACACACAAATTGTGTGGGCGTTGCTGGCGCACTGGGTGTCGTCGTCGATTATGTGCCAGTAATGACATTGACGGCAACGACATTTCGCTTGCCAGCAGTGCCAGCCCGTTGCAGCGCACACATGCGTCACGCATGCGCCGCGTGAAAGCGCTTTTTAAGCAAAAATTATTGCACCAACTGTGGGTGTTTTGTTTGTTTGCGTACGAATATGTGTGCGTGTGCGTTCGACATCGACATTGCACCAGTTTTTGTAATTTTTTTTTACGCAAGTTTGACGCATACACAGAAAACTTTTGCAGTTTCTATGTTACAAAGGCACGAAGTGTGCTTTTAGGCGTAATTTTAATTGAAATTATTTGAGATTGTGCTGAAACGGCTGCAGTACTTTTGCTGGAATTTTCGCATAACTAAAACTACGCTGCAAAACTTGCACGGATTATTAATGCATAAATAATTATTAATGAATAAATAAATGTCAATGTGGATGTTGAAATAGTGAGCAATGTGTTAGTGGTACTAAGATATTTATTGCATACAACTAGGAGGCATTTGGATTATTTTGGATTTTCGAGTAAATCAAAGCCAGGTAGCAATATTATATTTACTGCAAGAGTGGATGGATTTCAGGTCGCTACAACCTCTTATTTAGGTGCTACAGCCATTTGAAGGAGTTTGACAATGAAGAATTATACAATACAGCTTTTAAAATTTTGTTAATTCTGATCCAAGAAATGAACGTGAAGTGGTTGATGGTTAAAATGTGATTTTTTAATAAAAATTTGGGTAGAAGTGTCTATCCCAAAGATGTTGTCAGTCAACTTGTGCAGAACAAATCTTGCACACACTTTTTGCTAGCAAAATGTTCAGTGAAATTGACATCAATTGGTGTTGTTGAGATGCTTAAATCAAATTTCAAGAATTTCAATAAATATTTTAACTTTTCTTTGGAGATGTTTAAATCCATTTTATAGCATTTCAATGAAGATCTTCGCTGATTTTTTATGAATCCACACAGAGTTTATATGGAATTTGCTGTGATCACAGATTTCAGTTGGCCAACATGTTGGGTCTTGGGCTTCTTCTCTATACATATCATTGTTTGTCCTGACTGACGGACTGATTCAACATCGTCCAGCCCAAAAAGCTAAAGCTACAATTATGAAATTTGAACTGTAGGCACACCGTGAAAAATTGACCTCCGCTAAGACGGGATTTTTCAAATTCGGGGTCTAAAGGGGCAAAACATGGGTTAAGGTTTCGATAAATCAAAATTTAACGGGGTCAACAAGGGTTTACAGTTCGTATACGGGAAGATTACGAAAAAACCCTGAACCGACACTTGAAATCAAAAATAATTTGACACGTGTTTCTCGTTTTTTTTTAATCGAAACTTAAAGGGGGTGAATCAGGGGTTAAAATGTGTATGAAGAAATATAATGTTTTTACGTATTTTTAATTCAAACTTGGTGAAACTACTCTTAGTGAAAAATAATTTTGACGGGGTCAACGATGGGTTTAGAGTTTGTATGGGAAACATGACTTAATGCGCCAATTGACTTAAAATGTGGTGAAAGCACTTCAAATGAGAGATAATTATATTAATATTTTTCCATAAAAGCCTGACGGGATCAACAAAGGGTTAAGAAGAATTTGATTTATTGGCCCCATTGACCTTAAACTTGCGTGCAAAGCCGCGGGGCCCTACTACTAGTATCTAGTATCTCATATACCACTCATAAACTCTGCCATGGAAGTAACAATCTTCACCATAAACTTAGTTCACCAATCGAAATGTTTCGGTAAAAGTTTTACCAAGCATACAACAAAATTTAATACATATTAGCTCTTTGTACAAAGCTCATTTCTGTATTGATGGCACAAAAATTACTACTGTCACTTGAGACACAATAACTCTGCTTCCAGCGAAACAAATGAGCCATGACTGACAGTCGGGAAAAGATGTACCGATAACTCACAAATACTGTTTTTAAAGTGCAACATCTGCGTTTCCAGTGGATCAAATATCATAACTAGAAATTTGTTGACTGAAAGTCGGGAAAAGATGTAGCGATGACGCCAAACCATTGTCAACTTAGATACAATATCTGCGTTTCCAGTGAAACAAATGCCATGAATAAAAAATTGTTGACTGAAAGTCGGGAAAAGATGTACCGATGGACACAAAAAAGCTGTCACTTCTGACGCAATGACTCAATAACTTCGCTTTCAGCCAAACCAAAGCCATGAAATTTTGACTGAAGGTGGAGAAAAGATGTACCAATGACATACAAATATTTTCATCTCAGACGGAATATTTTCCCTTCCAATGAAACAAATATAGTATTATGACTGAAAATGATTTGACTGTAAGTCGGATTCAAAAATACTCTCACTTCAAATGCAATAACTTCGCTTTCAGTGAAACAAATGCCATGAAATTTTGACTAAAAGTCGAAAAAATCTGCCTTTCCATTGCATAAAGTCGAGTAGAGTAAATCACATTGTAGTTAGAAAATATTAAAAAATGTAAAGTCAACTGTCTAATTTTTTTACCACTCTTATTATAGTTTTTCATATTAAATCGATTTTCAGTGCGCGCTGGTTAACGCTTTCGCAACAGGTTTTTACTGGGGAAAGTTAAAATTTTAAATTTTACGTTTTAGGCTTCTATGTGGTTGTATTAGCAACATTCCATAAGACATTTTTAAATTTTTATACTCGGACCCTGTATTTTAGAGTGTTTTTCTATGAGAGCAACCACATCGTTGTGGCTGTAATAATTACTTAAACATACAACTTTTTACGCATAACGAATATTTGAATAATTTTTCATTTATTTCAGCCAAAATTAAAAAAAAGAGTATCTAAATTGAAAGAAAACGTCAAATTAAAAAGTTCTCTAATTTTTTCTGCTTCTTATTCCTTTTCCATGTCAAGATATACCATTAAAAAAACGTGTATACTTCTCTTCTTTAAACTTAAATACTCAGTTTATTAATTTCGTATTTTTCCTAAAACTTCAAACTATTCTAAAGACCAACAAAAAAATTTATTCTTGCAACCATAGAGGATGCAGACATTCACAAAGTCGCATGTTGCCATATGGCAACAAAATAGCGAAAGTGTTAAAGATTTGAAACATCAAAAAATCCTACGCGCACCAATACACGTACACTTCATACACCAATTGTGTGTATACAAACACACCTACAATTCCGCAACCGTAAAATCAATAATTTATTACACGACGAAAGCGATGCCAAAATCCTCGACCGACACTTTCCATTTCGAGGAGAAAAAACCCAAACTGACATATCGTAGTGCGCCAAAAAAAGCAGCAAAAATATTGTAAATTTCAGCACGCCTAAGCACGACTTTCATAATTTATATATATTATATACTATGCGCGAAAGTGGTGGAGCCTAAAAGCATACTTTGCTTTTTAACCCGTCACAGCGGCCGCAATAACAACGAGGCCACAACGCTGCCGACGCTGCTAGCTGTCTGGCGCGCGCTCGACCCAAACGGAGGAAAACATAAAATGAGAAAAAATTTTACAGTTGGCTAATTTTAGTCGGCTGTGTTCGGTCGACGGAAGCTGAAGCTGAAACGTAAGCAGAGCCAATTGTAACGGTCGTCTTCCGACAGGCAGCGCGTGCAGTTCGCTCAAGGGGGTCGAATGTTGCTCGACAGCAGCAAAAAGGTAGCGTGTGGCGAGAACGTGGCTTGGCGCGACGGTAATGGCGATGTGGACCAAAAAACCGGCAGTGGTGTGCGGTGCTTTTTGGGTTCTACCTGACTGCGCTGCGGGCCCTTATGAGCGAATGCGCTGCCGACTGACTGCTTGCTTGCCGCTTGTCTTTACGCACTCAAGTGTAGAACATTTCGTGAAGGCTGATGTGAGCGTGCGGGGGGGGGGGGAGTTGCGGGGCGTAAAGAAGTCACTGTCCATGACTATTGCGCACAGCAAAGCGGCAATGTCTGAATGCTACGAAAAAAAAAACGGATAAATTCTGTCTTGCAGGCAGTGGAAGGCATCATAAACGGCATAAAAGTCGGCGCATACTTTTCGGGCATCTTAAGTGTTACACGCTTTTTTGTACCTGGCGCCGCTTTTACACTTTCCACACACATTTTACTACTTTCGGGCCAACTCTTTTCGCCGCAACAAGGTCTGAGGGTAATTTTCGCCATTGTTTGAGCGTTGCGGCAAATGTGTCCCACACCGAACTGCTTCACACTCGGCTCACAACGGCTGGCTGCATACATATTAAAGCAGCAGTTTTGCTGACGCTGCCGTTGCCGTTCGGCTGCGAGGCATTAAAAGCCGCTTGAAGAACGGGCCATAATAATATTTTATTTCGACTTAATGCCAAATGAATTTCGGCGCAAAGTTGCCAAACGCTGTTGCGGCACGTCTCAATGGTTGAGGTGAAGATAATTTTTTTTTTTAAATGTACAAAACGTATAAGAAAGAACAGGCAAAGTATAAGGTTGAATATTTAATTTCTATATTTTGTGCAAGGATTTCAAATTTACCTTTTCATACTCGTAGAAAACTTGGTACGAGTGTGTTTGTGTGTTTCGGGTTTGAATTTTTTGGTGGCATTTTAAGCAGATTTACACGTTAATTTGAATGCGAATTCGCAACGTGCCAACGCAAAGGGTTGAAATAAATAAATTAAACATTTTATGAGTACAAAATGTGCATTGAAATGGTGAAAATATGTTCAGGTACTTATCAAATGGGTCGGCTATGGGCCCCAGTTGAGCAAGCTGAAGCCAATCGCTATCACATTGTCCACATCTATGGAATTCTGGTTGAGTTTCTGTAGTGGTGCGGTCAAGTTGCGAGATTTCTGCAAAGAAAATGCAAAAAATTGATGAACAAAAAGTCATAAAAACTGAGTTGAAAAGAAAGAGAAGTGGCAAACATTAAAATATTAACACTTTGTTGAACAAAGCTAGTGCCAAGCTAGTGTCTGTGTTAACTTCTGGCCTACACCAATGTTTCTTTTGTTCAACAACTTTGTTAATATGAGTCACAAAAGTTGAGGTAGAAGCAAATAGAAGCGCCATAGAGCAAAATCAAGTAAAGGTAAAGCAATTTTGCACCTATTTTGCATTTGTCGCTCAACTCATCATCAACCCAACTCGCAGTACTTGAATTGCGTCCTATTTGCACTGATTGCAGCCGCATCCTCACTACTCACCCTCGCTTTCTGCACGAGTTGCTTGAATTTCCGACTGCTCACCGCTTCGTAGAAATCTGCAAATTCGCCGCCTTCTTGCACTTTGTGCGCCATTAAGTCGGCGATACGTGCGCGCGGCAGCGCCTGCACTGCGTCGTCGAGGAACGTGGACAGGTTGCGTTCGATCATCAGACTCACCGGCACCGTGGACGGTATGCTGAAGCTGCGCAGCCGCTGTGGAATGCGGTCGATGATGCGCGTAATGTCGTAGGTGGCGCCGCTGTTCGACACGTGCGCCACAATGTCGCCGAATTCGGTGGTGTTGCGTATGCGCCGCCAGTTGGTGCCAAAGTCGGCGCTGTGTACGTACTGCAGGGCGGCGCGGAATTGCGGGTTGACAATGTAGTGGCGCGCAGCAATGTAGCCGATGCGACGTCGCGGCACCAGCGCCAGAAATTCGCGCAAGTCTGACTTTAGGTCGGCAACAGCGCTGCGCGTCAGTGTGGCCAGCGCAACGGTGACAATGACAACGACGAGGCCGAGGCTGCTGAGACTGCCTGCTTTGAGCGAAAAGTGATGCATATTCTGGCAACGTTTGATGTTGTCTGAGCGAATGGTTAATGTTGTGCGTTGCCAGCAAACCGACCGCTTTTTATTTAAATCGAAAGCCAAAGCAGTCAAAGTCGATGTTTTTAAGAAATGTTTAACTCGAGCTAATGCACATCTTTCGACGAAGCAAAGAAAGTGCCGTCGTTGTTAATTGTGGCCGCACACACAAAGCGAAGCGCAAAATTTATGTGTGATGGCAAAAAAAGTTGTTGTTGTTTATTTTTTCAATGTGCATACACAATAAATTAACAACAAGTTAAAGCTCAGATCTCTATTTGGCTACATCAAACAGTTAAGTAAACTTTAAAGCTCACAACAAAGCATTGTTACTATTTTCGTTTACCCTTTTTTTTTTGTTGTTAGTTTTTAATTTTCAAGTTCGCGCTTTGTTGAAAGTTTTACTTTCACTGGCGCGCTGGCAAATTGATTTGCGGGTGTTTTCTGCAGCTTTTTTTGCTGGCTTGCAGCATTTTTATTCGTGTGTTTTTTATTTGTCAACAAAGCAATTATGCGCACCATAACAAAAACAAAAGTTGAAATTTGAACAAAAACGTAACTGTGCAATTTTGTTATACGAACCGTAAAAAATTGGCGTGGCCAGCAGAAAAAGAGTCACTTTATAATTTCTAACCGAAAAAATTGCGAATGGGAGGGGAAGTTGAAATGGCAGCGAACGCTTAGGCAAGCACACACATAAACTGACTGACAAATAATGAAATAAAAGGAACGCGCATACAAACAAATTAGCAAATAAAGAGACAAATATGTAAAGCGGCGCACAGACACGCAAATAGACAAAGAGGTAAATAAAACCGAATACAGACAGACAGACGAATGAGTGGACGGACAAAGCAGTGAGAATGCACAGATGCGCTATCGGATGGTCGCACAGATGGGCAGAGACAAAAATAGACAGACAAGCGGACAGACAGCAACAGACAGACATTTAAGTGAATATTAAAGTGTAGGAAACAAAGCGCCAATTGAGCGCACAACTAGACGCATGCAAGCGTCAGCGAATTAGTAAACGCATGACACACACATATAACCATAACTAGACATAACGAGCAGACAGTCAGTCAGAAATTAAAAAAAAGGATAATTAGACCATAAAAATAAACTATGCAGCTGTCAGTTGACAGCTGTCTATGATGACTGAAGCATTGCACACAAAAGCACATTTAGACATATTTAAAAATAACACTTGCAGCTAATGACTGGAAACTTATTGAGCCAAAAAGCTGCTAAACACTGAAATTAAAAATGTGTTTAATTTTTTTTAAAAACTTTTATATATACAAATTTTATTTTTTGGTTGTTGTTTGTGTTTTCAAAGTGAAATTAATTTAAAAAATTTTTTTAATTAAAATTTTTTAATTTTTAAATGTTAATTTTTTTCATTTTTAAATGTTAATTTTTAATTTTTTCAAAATTAACAAAAATTAAAAAAAATAATATATTTTTAAATTTAAATTGATTTTAAAAATTTTTTAAATATAAATTTTTTAATTAAAATAAATTTTAAAAATTGTAAAAATAAAAAAAAATAACAAATTTAATTAAATTTCAATTTTAAAATTTTTAAATTAACATTTAAAAAATTCAAAAATAAAATTGGTTAATTTAAATTAATTAAAAAGTTTTAAGATTAACATTTTTTAATTTTAAATTTTTTTTAAATGAAAACAAATTTGAAAATATATATTTTAAAATTTAAATTGATTTTAAAAATTTTTAACATTTACAAAATTAAAAGTTTTTAATTAAATAAATTTTAAAAATTTGTAAAATTAAAAAAAATATTTTTTTAATTAAAATTAATTTTTACAATTAAACAAATTTTTTAATTAATATTTCAAAAATTAAAAAAATACATAACATTTTTTAATTCAAATTAATTTGAAAAATTTTAAAAGATTAACATTTTTTTGTGGTTTATATGGTTTTTATATGATTTAAAATTTTTTTTATAGTTGTTATGGTCGCTTTGGCTCAGTGCACTGAATTTGCATTCTGACAACAACAAATTTAGAGTTCAAAAAATAAATACGCATTTTTTTCTCTCGGCTTTTCCCTTGCTCTGAATTGATTCATTGCATACAAAATCACTTCTTATTCGCCATTTAAGGTTATGTTAAGGAATTAGGAGTTAGGTTAAGGAATAGTTTTGCTTAGAATTGATCAAAGTACAATGTTTGAAAAATTTTTTTTAAATTTCTGAGACCAAAAACTTAGAATTGTTGCCAATTTAGATAAATCAATCAAGCTTTATGCACATGACGAGCGTAAAATATCTCTTAGTCTAGCCTAAGTTAGCAGGCCATTGTTAAATACTATCAAAACATCAGACCCAGTCACGCACCTAAGAGAGGTTTTGAGAGTTAAAACCATTCTAAATATCTGCTTTTTACAAACATTTTGGGTGTCTATATGCCTAAATGATTTAAAATGTTATTCTGTTCGAACAAATTTTATTGTATACCGAACCCCCCAAAATGAAATCCTGTGTGCGCCACTGCGCAGATTTTATAATTATAATTTGTTGCAACTTGCACGCATCCTTTTAATCCCCAGCGAAATCGGCTTACTTCCATATCCATTTAACATTTCAATTGCTTTGCTGTTAGGACAATTGCATGTCTGTTACAGCGCTGTTAAACTTAACATAACATAAATGAAATAACATTCAAAGAGCGCTTTTGCGCAATATTCAGCACTCTCCCTGTACACTCAATGCCTAACGGAACAATACCCAGTATTCAAGTGAAAACAAAAACAATAGAGGACAGTACTAAAAAAACAGACATTGAAAATAACAAAAGTTTGCAACAAATGTGCAGCAAAATCCCCACAGAATTTTAAAATTAAAATAAAAGACTTAAGTTAAGACATAAAAGGACTTATGTATGTGTAAGAAATAAAACGACTTATATACATATGTGTATATATATTTATACATATAAACAACACCTTAGCATATGGCAGTGAATTTCATATTATGAAATTATGAGCCATTTTTGGTGGCATTTGCACATTTCTTCATGAACACTTAAAGCTCTTTATTTGTTTGGGTTTGTATGTAAAATGTACACACACATACACAACTACACGCATACATTACATTCTTCCTACAATTTCAGCAAATTACCAATTGATTTATGCCAAATTATCGCCGCTCAAAGTCGTTAAGTTCGGCTCGCTTGCATAGTGCAACTTTTGTGGGGCCGCTTTGTAATTGCTCCCCTTAGTGCATTCGACTGCATGATTGATTTAGTGGCAACAAAAATGGCTTTCATCTGCACTCAGTGTTGTTTATAAAACACTAAACACACCCCCGCTGTGTTGCTGTTGCCATCGCTGCAATTGTTGCCATGCTGCTGTGATTCCGGTAGGTTGGTATTTGAATGCGAATCGTTAAAGCATTCTATTGCGTGATTTATGTGTGCAAACACACATACACACAGACATATTTGCACATTGCTAACATTAGCTTCATTTATTGTGCCTAAGTTCAGCCGTTCATACTTGTAGAAGCAAAAATTTGCTGAAAACATGAACGCAATTATGTACTAAAGTGTAATCGTACAATGGCTCAATATGGTAGACAAAAGAACTTGGACGCTGGCACTTAAGTCAGTCTAGACGGAATTTCATTGACTATTTCATCAACAATATAACCAAATCAATAGCTGAATGTTTTTACATATGTATGAATGTTGATGCATATCGACATAACTGCCTCAATAGTCAATGCGGTGCACTTGATTAGCAATTGGAAGGAAGGATAACGATGCACTGAAGCCATGAATGATCGATTGTGTTGCCTTTGGCTGCTAAGAAATTGTCTTATAATTCTAATTTTGTAATTAAACTTTAGATTTCGCCCAAGTTGAGGTAAGTTACATTCTTTTCAACTGCCAGATGTCAGATGTTCCGGAGTTACTACCTTCTCGTTTTAACATCTGTAGGCGATTTCTTGTTCTATTAGCCGACTGTGCCTTGCCATAACTTTGGCATCTGACTAAGTTTACTTTTGTAAAGACTTATTGCAGTATTTTAAAAGATATTTGCAAGCTTTTAATTAAAGATTTTCTTAGGCCTTAGCCTTGAAGAACTTAAATATTAGACCACCTTGTTTTGCTTTCAACTAAGCTTTCACTTCTGAGCATTGACAAGTAAAGCAATTTGATGAACATTTTCTTTTAGTCCTGTTGATGTTTTTGATGGAAAATGACCCGTAACCAAGTTGCCATGAAGGGAACTGGGGAGACTTAGGAATTTCAGTCTTTTCAATATTTGGAAGATTACAGATTTTCTAGTACCATATAGCTTCTAGTCACTCCTGAGCTTTGAAAAGTAAAACAGTTTGATTTACAACTTTTTTTAGTACCGTTGATGTTGTTGGTGAACAATGACTCGTCACCCAGGTGACTCAAACGGAAAAGAATCGAGACCGAGATCCACTTCAAGGCCAACAGAGTTGGCTTTAGAACCCATCTTCTTCAAAGACATAGGTCAGGGAATCTCGTCTCGTTGCCTACACATTCTATTGGTCTCTGTTTCTACATTTCATCGCATTACCTGTCTGTTTTATATCAAATGACCTAGAATTTGTATTCAAAACATCGATGGTGTGTTTCACCTACAAAAGTGTCGACAGATTTTATAGGAAGTCACATTTATTTCCAGTTGTACTTTGTTCCATAAACGATGATGGTTAGTGAATGTTTAGCGTTCAGACTTTCGAGCCATATGTGCTTTTGCAAAATGACTAATGGAGGATGAGCTACTGGAACTCGATCTGCTGGACATTCTTTACTTCACAAAAGGGACCAGCTAAAAAAATCCAGAGTCTTTGTTGTTATTGCTGCTGGGGAAATTCGATGTCCAGGGCTACCCATTGAAGGCTGCAGAATCTCCTAACAGTGGAGTTGCCCGGATCTACTTCAAATAGTTGCCAGCCCGGGCACTTCCATATACTACTCAAGGGAAGAGGCAATAGCTGAGGTACAATGGAAAGCAATGTCTACGCAGTGTTGCCAGATCAGGAGATTTCCTCCTAAATTTAAGAGATTCTTGACCTTTTAGGAAAATTTTTAGAAGGAAGAATTGTCTAGGAGAAAGTTTAGGAGATTCATATTTTATGTTAGTTGATTTTTCGGAACCTGAGATTTTCGGATAACGAAGTATGATGTATTGGCAACACTGGGCAACAAAACATACTTTGGCAACTGTTTTAATAGTCAAAACATCGTATTGTGTTAAAAATGTTTAAGCTTACGAAATGTAAGCTCGTTCTATCTCATTCTCACTTATTGCTGTCACAATGAAATCCCGCTAAAAATGGCACTTTTTGTTTAATTCATTTGTTATATGTATGGTTTGTTTTTGTTAAGTTTTTGTTGTTAAGCTGACGATGAATAAAAAAGGCTGCATTAAAAAAAATTATATATATGGTACTTATATATTTTTATTTTTTATGAGAAGTTTAATTCCTTTAAAATGACGCAAATTTAAAACAAAAAATGTTAGGAAATTTTTTTAACTTTTGGGAAGAAATATCAGTATTTATTTGAGATTTAGGAGAAAGTCATTTCAGGTATCTGGCACTACACTGTGTCTGCATGCCTCTGTCCATGGACACTGCCAATTATATGTAAGAATAATAATAGTCCTTAAATAATTATTTTAATTTGGTTTATTTTAAGTCTTATCATTTCAAGTATTTACTGTTGGTAGGTTAGATTAGATTATGGTAGCTGGTGGCCACAAATTTCACTCGTTTTTGAATTGTAAATGCAACACTGTTTTTTCCAACATATGCACAGCACACATTTCAAGCAGATGGGCATTACTTTTGGTATCTATTGCCTAAAGAGGTCGAGATCCTTAACAGGCATGCTCGATCTATTTTGGTCTGGTGTGATATCGCCGTGTGACAAAAATTAAAAAAATTTTTCACACCGAAACAAATCTATATGGGCGTGAAACTAGAGACCAAACATAGTAATACTGCGTACTCAGTTTTTTATTTCTACATCCGTTGTCCTTTTAAAAGGACTTAAAAATTTTGAAGGGGAAAGAATAAAAAAATATACAAAATACTTAACCTCGTTAAAATAAAGAATAGAAAGGCTCAAGAACTTAAATAAAATTAATTTTTTATCTATTTGTAAAAAAAGGAAAATTTGAAAATATTAATTCTTTTCCTTGAAAATTTACATAGCATTTTCTTGAAAAGAAATTATGTTAAAACCCCAAATCTCCTTGATCACGTGTCCAAATTTCATTATTCTCGCTTCATAGATTTTGTATCTTTTTATTATTTAAAATACTGATACTCAAATAAATTAGAATTTTTGTACTTCATTAGAATTGCAGGGTAATGAAATTTTGACACGTGATCAGGCAGATTTGGGGTTTTTTCTTGACCCCTTGAATTTTCTTGAAAAAAAAGTATATTTTTTTTCAAGAAAATTCTATATAAATTTTCGAGGATATAAAGGATTAAAGGTTTCAAAGGACCTTTTTCATATCCTTTTTTAACAAATTGATAAAAAATCAATTTTATTTAAATTCTTGAGCCTTTCCTCTTTTATTTGATATACATATCGCCATATTCGAACGAGGTTAAGTATTTTTTATATTTTTTATATTTTTTATCTCCTTCAAAATTTTCAATTCTTTTTTAAAGGACAATGAATGTAGAAATGAAAAACTGAGTACGCAGTATTACTATATTTGGTCTCTAGTTTCACGCACATATGGATTTTTCCCGGTGTGAAAAATGCTTTCGCACGGTGTATTCAAGTCTTCGCTTTTACTACATTTGTACGCATGTTCCCATTAAATTATAGAATGAGTAGAATCAGTACTCATGATCCTGATAACTGCATTGCAGAGAGAAATTGGGTCCCCATATTTATATTCCAAGTTATTTATCTCTGATGTCAGCCGGTTGTTGAATGAACGGCGAGATTGGCCAATTCTCATAATGATCCTTATGTATGTTTTATGTGTTAAGTTCGGGCTTCTATACCCTGTAAATCTCCTTCTGAGTTTTGATGGTGTGAGCCTTCGAGGATGGGATATCAAAAGTATACAATAAAAACTAATTAACAACACTCGCACAAAATTTCATGAAATAAAATCACATAAATAAGTTAAGTAATAGCAAAACGGTCAGCAGATAACACAGCCAGAAAGGTAAACAAATCACATAACATATGCGACATTCACGGTTACTCAGCGCTGAAGGGGCGGGACGACTTCATTGGCCTCACGGAAAAACTCTTTCGCTGGGTGAGCGCACCGAGATTTCAATTGCTTTTAATGCGACACTTGGGCTCCAATAATTGCAGGAAATCTTTGGCATTTCCTGTTTTGCGCCGAAATTAAATACGCGACACAAATTGAAACGCGCATACGCACAGTGGCAGCACCGCGTCTGCCGTCGCCCCCAACACTCATTAGTGCGACCACCTTTTCCTGCCACACCTCCGCTTAATGCCACATTAAATGATAACATCAACACTAACGCTTATCTTAATTCTTGTTAATGAAATCTTTTGCATTTTTTTGTATTGTTGCTGTTGTTGGGTTGTTGGCAACTTCAGAAGCCAAACCTTTTGTCAGGGTTTCGATGTTGACGACATGAAAGCATGGAAATTGCCCGAAATAAACAACTTGGGGGGGGAGGGGGCGCGCTCGCTGTTCAGCTATGAAAAGGGTTGACACGCTCACAAGGTGCACGTACGTACGTATGTATGTATGTATATGTTTGTGTATGTGTGTGTGTGTGCCTGGCAAAGAAATAAGCCATAAATTTGCATTCCAACAATTGGTAATTTTCTAAACTTAAGCAGGCATCCGCAACGCGGCGCGGTGCTACCTGCCGACCACAGCACCGAAGCCCCCTCACCCACCCAATGTGCTGTTGAAGTGTAATGAAATGTAGCTGAAACTGAAACTAAAGCCAGGTGTGAGTTGTGCCGTAATGCGGCATGACGTCGCTCTGGTCGTTGTGGGTCGCGGGAAGAGCGGAACGGCAACGTTGTCATTGCACACCGGAAACGACAATGGAGCTGGTAATGGCAGTGTTATTGGCGCTGTTGTTGCTGGTGCGGGTGCGGGTGCTGATGTTGATTCTGGTTCTGGTGCACAACGACGCCAATGTGCGACGTTGAGGTAGCGTTAAAACATGCGTTAGCAGCCACATTGTGGCAATCGCCAACAATAACGGAAGTGTGTGCCCACCACGTATTTGTGTGTTTTTGTTGGCCGGCAGATTGTGGATGTTGTTGTTTTTATTGTTGTTGGATTTGAGGGTAACGGACAGTTTCCCTGCAGCGTGAACAATGAATTGTTTGCTTGCGCTGTTGGGTGCATGTCGCTTACAACAACAATAACGATGGCAACAATAATACCAACAACCACAACGTCGACAATAACGACAAAAACAAATGAAATCAAAATCTGAACAAACATAAAACAATTGCCCAATGCTGGTGATCCGTGAAATCCTGGAATTCGAATGTGTTTCGAGCGTTGCTCGAGTGCTCGATGTTTTGAGATTATTTCAATAATGAAGAAAAAAATGTTAATTTAATTTCTTTTCAAATTAAATCAGGTTAATTGGGTTGTATAGATGAAAATATGCAAGGAAATTGGGGTATTTCTAAGGTCTGAGAGGACAATGATGCATAAGAAGTCTTTTCAAGGTCTGAGAGGACAATGGTTCATAAGAGGTCTTCCTGAAACGAAAATAATAAGAGTTCTTTCCAAGGTTTGAGAAAACAATGGTAATAAGAGGTTTTTTCAAGGACTGAGAGGGCATTGCTTCTTAAAAGGTCTTTCCAGGGTCTTCCAATGGTTACAATATTAAGAGGTCTTTCCAATATTAGGGAGAACATTGCTTGTAAGAGATCTTTCCTAGGTCTGAAAGGACAATGGTTTATAAGAGATCTTTCCTACATCTGAAAGGATAATAATAAGAGGTCTTTCCAGGGTCTGAGAGGACAGTGGTTCATAAGATGTGTTTCCATGATCTGAGATAACATTGGTTATAAGAGGGCTTTCTATGGTCTGCGAGGATAATGCTACATAAGAGGTCTTTTCAAGGTCGGAGAGAACAATGATTCATAAGAAGTCTTTCCGAGGTCTGCACGCACAAAGCTTCATAAGAGGTCTTCCTAAGGTCTGAAATTAAAATAATAAGAGTTCTTTCCAAGGTTTGAGAAAACAATGGTTATAAGAAGTTTTTTCAAGGACTGAGAGAGCATTGGTTTTTAAGAGGTCTTTCCAAGGTCTGAGAGGACAATGGTTACAATATTAAGAGGTCTTTCCAAGATTAGGGAGGACAATGCTTATAAAAGGTCTTTCCAAGGACAATTTTAAAAGGTCTTTCCAAGGTGTGAGAGGAATGGTTTATAAGTGTTATTTCCAAGGTCTGAGAAGACAATAGTTCATAAGAAATCTTTCCAAGGTCTCTGGTGACAATGATTCATAAGAGATCTTTCCAAGCTCTGAAAGGAAAATAGTTAGAAATCTTTCCAATGTATGAGAGGTCTTAAGAGGTCTTTCCAAGGTCTGAGAGGACAATGGTTATAAGAGGGGTTTTTTATGTTCTGCGAGGACAATTCTACATAAGAGGTCTTTCCGAGCTCTTAAAGAAAAATAGTTAGAAATCTTCCCAAGGTCTAAGAGGACAATGGTTCAAGAGGTCTTTCCAAGGTCTGAAAGGACAATGGTTCGTAAGAGTTCTTTCCTAGATCTAGAGGGACAATAATAAGAGGTCTTTCCAAGGTCTGAGAGGACAATAAGAGATTTTTTCAAGATCTGAGAGGACAATGATTATAAGGGTCTTTACACGGTCTTAGAGGACAATGGCGAATATAGTCGAATTTCTGGATTAACCCGTAGTAGACGTGGAAGTGGATTAGCCTAGAAGTGACAAAAGCCAATTTTTTAATTAAGCTTAAATCTTCGAAGCTGGGCATCATAAAATGAGGATACCGCACAGATATCGGTGCAGGTATCGAAGGCTTTATGTCCTACACAACTAACTTTTTCATAAAACGCTTTCAACTTTCACTCAAAACAATGGCCACACTTTCAAATTTCCATCTCTAATGCAAACAAATGAAGCTGAAATATTTTTTGGGGTTGTTGCCGGCTACCGATTGTTGTACCTTTGGTTGATATATATTTTTTTTAATACTAGATTCCAGCTAACCAACCAACCGCATTTCAAATGCGTGCACCCTCATACATAACTGAGTAGGTATGCGAGATATTTCCAATGTGGCTTAAGCGTACGAATAATGCATTTCGTAGCCGTTTGACAATTTCGCTGTTTTTAATTTTTTGTTGTAAATTCAAAATGTCGTTTGAAGTTTGTTTATGCGTTTCGGATGTTGGGTAAGGCCACAGTTAGTCCATAAAAAAACGCAGCCTCATATCTTCTACGCGACATTTCAAAACACACAACGCACTGGTCAGATTTATGCATTTAGGAAATTAAACATCCTGCTGCCATAACAACAACAACGATGTAAAATTGTCGACACACGTGAGTATGCCCAACGCATCTATCTGCACTTTAATTGGCCATTTAAAAATTCCATTTTAAGGCATTTTTAATTCACACAAACATTTTCTGGCTGCACTTAAATATTCGCACTAATAATGCTGGCAAATTGCAAAATCGCTTAATGCCACACAATACAACAAAAAAATGCAATAACAAAAAACGAAAGAGAAAAACACTTGCATCATCTTTTCACCATTTTCATTTTCAGTTTTTAATAAAAAATGTTGCAAAGGCAGCCGGCGTGCGGCATGCGGCATGCAGCACGGCTCGCTGCATCCATCAAATGACGTTGACAAATGTGGTGATTTTTGAGAGGCAGAAAAATGCGGGTTTTTTTTGTTGCCACAATACAAAAAATTGCATACACGCACACTGTCGCTGTTCGTCCTTGCATCCGTCCATCCGTGGCTGCTGTCTGTCTGCAGGGCTGACTGGCGGCTGTGCCACTTGCAGCAAATTACCGCGCACAATAGTGCGTTAAATTTGGCAATTTATTGCTTTATTGCGTTTACGTGTTTCGTCTGCATTGTGGTCAGTGGCCGTCGGTGCTGTCGCTGCGGCGCAATGCACTCACTTAACATTTCCGCAAGGGATGAACATATCTTTTTTTTAATATGCCGTCATAAAACCATAAAATGAGGAAAAGAATACGAGAGAAAGAGAAAAGGTAGAAGGTAGGGCAGTTTTAATTTGTCATCACACTGGCTGGCAGCAAAAATGCTTCATGCATAATTCATGTTGTGTGCGGTGATTTGACAAGGTGATGTTCTCCTCAACATGATCGAATATGGAGGAAGTTGTTAAATTTCATTCTTAAATGCAATTTTAATTTTAATGCATTTGTTGTAGGAGTTGAAGCAAGCAATCAGATGGGACATTAAGTATGCTACATGAAGAATTTTACAATATTTCTAAGCAAAATTGTATTGCTTCAGCATCTAATTGAGGTTTGAATTTACAAAGGATGTCGTAATTTAATGTTAAATCTCATTGGATCATCCAGTTACAAAATGGGTAAATAGGTTAGGTTATACAAGCGAAGTGTGCGGCATGCACTTCCTCTAGGAGACCCTCTTGGGTGCTCATACTCACTAAATGGTAACTGTTGTACTGTATAACAAGGCTCGACCACATGTTGCAAAAGTCATCAAGAAAGCTTTAGAGGTGTTCAATTGAATATCCTGCACTGTCCTTCTGACAGTAGACATTACTCCTTCTGGCTGCCACTTGGTGCCAGGACTGCATGGACTGGCTGTGCAGAACTTCACTTCTTACAAAGAAGTCAAAAATTGGTTAACCTCAAAAGGCAAAGAATTGTTTCAACGAAAACCATGTAAGCTGCTTGAAAGATGGAGAGAAGTCATAGCCAATGATGGACAATACGTTGGATTGCCTGAAAGTATGCAGCCCCAAAGTTAAGGAAAAGTCATAGCCAATGATGGATAATACGTTGGATCGCCTTAATGTATGCAGCCCCAAAGTTAGGGAAAAGTCATAGCCAATGATGGATCGCCTTTAAGTAAAATAAAGTCAAAATTCCGGAAAAGTCATGGCTGATGATGGACAGTACTTAGGATCATCTCAAATGACCAGAATTTTTCCAACACGGAGTCCAGCTTTTGTATGCTGTCTGAAAGATGGAGAAAAGTCAAAGCAAATGATGGACAATACGTTGGATCGTCTTAAAGTATGCTGCCTGAAAAATTCAGAAAAGTCATAGCAAATGATGGACAGACAGTACTTTGGATCACCTCAAATGACCAGAATTTTTCCAACACGGAGTCCAGCTTTTGTATGCTGTCTGAAAGATGGAGAAAAGTCAAAGCAAATGATGGACAATACGTTGGATCGCCTTAAAGTATGCTACCTGAAAATTCGGAAAAGTCATAGCAAATGATGGACAGTACTTTGGATCACCTCAAATGACCAGAATTTTTCCAACACCGAGTCCAGCTTTTGCATGCTGTCTGAAAGATGGAGAAAAGTCAAAGCTAATGATGGACAATACTTTGGATCGCCTTAAAGTATGCTGCCTGAAAAATTCAGAAAAGTCATAGCAAATGATGGACCATACTTTTTATCACCTTAAATACGATACTTTGAATCATTTCAAAAGACTAGAAATTTTCAACACGAAATCCAGCTATCGTATACTGTCTGAAAGATTGGAAAAAGTCATACCTAGTGATGAACAATTCTTTGAATCACCTCAAAAGACCAGAAGGTTTTCTAACATGAAATACAGCTTCCGTATTTTGTCGGAAATATTGGAAAAAGTCAAGTCAATTCAAAGTCAAATGCTGACTGAAAAATTGATAAAAGTCATAGCTAACGATGGACCATTCTTTGGATCGTTTCAAAAGACCAGAATTGTTTTTTTTTTTTTTAATACGGAATGCAGCTTTCGTATGGTGTAAAAATTGAAGTACGACAAGTAGTAACAATGGAAAAATTAATAAACATAACAAACAAAACAATAAATTTTTGGTATCCAATTTCACTGAATAAAGCTTTCAAGTTACAAAAAACCACCTCAAAGCTTATATTTCGAAATCAAAATCTCTCTCTTATACACAAATTAAAATCATACACCACTTGTTTCGACATAAAAACATTAACAACCGAACTTCACATACATTTCACTGAAAGTTGTAAAATTATTACTATTTTTTTTTATTATTACACTTAAAACTTTGTCACACTGTGCTAACGATTATCACTCATGCTCGGATCTCACTTAATTTTAATTCGGAGGCGTTGATTCGCAGCAATAATTTTGCGCTTATGTTGTTTTTTTTTGTTGCTTAATTAAGTACTACAGCAGGATTTAGCACCGCTTATGGCCCACAAAGCGTCGACCATAAAGTGCGTTGGTGAGTGACGCAAATAAACCGCAAAAATATTTGTGCGTTTGCAACAATTTTTCTTTCGTCATTGTGCGTGTTGTCAGGTGTTTGTGTTACGTTCGGGTTAACATGTGCGCACTTATTTTTCTTGCCAATTTGCCTTGTAATGCGAGTTAATAGTGAATGCCACATTAAGTTGAATTTTGTTGACGTAATGTTGACTCTTTTTTGCATAAATTGGCTTCTAGGTGATTTTTAGCGGTAATGTTTTTTTTTTATTTTTTTTGTTGGCAAAACTTAAGGGCTTTACATGCGATATGGTGTGCAATTCTACGAACAAAGTGTTAAATTTAAAATATAAAAAAAAAAATAAAAAAAAAATATTTAAGTATTTTATTTCTTTTTACAACTCGTAGAACTACAATTCATTTCTTTGTAATACTTTTCAAGGGAATAGTCATAAAGACGTTCGCTTCTTATGAAATGTTAGTGAATTGCAATTTTGTGTCACAGTGACGCAAACAGGGAGGTTTAGAGGTTCAAACCGCCTAAACAACTTTTTCTTTGTTAGAAAACTTGTGGCTGACAAATGGTATTAGACTCAAAAGTTGTGTACGGAACCTTTTCCGCCCAAAATGAATTCCTGTGTACGCCACTATACATACTACTAGTATATATGTATATATATATACAGTATCGCACGCAATGAGCGTTTTGGGGCGTTCAAATCCTACCCAAATGTCTGGTTGTTACAAACATTTTGGGTGGCCGATATGATTTCAAATGTTATTGGTTACGAAAGTTGTATACAAAATCTCTTTCTCTCAAAATGAGGCATTGTGTGCCCCTCTGTAGATATATACACATACATAGGCATATGAAATAAATTACTTACTCAAAGCTTTATGTTTTCTTACTAAGGCCAGCACGTTTCGTTTACAGTGCTTTACTTTTTTTCTAGCAATGTCCTTATCGTCCTAATGTAAGGGTCAGAAAGCGCCCAAAAATATGCTCAAAATGTTAATTAGTCTGTATATTTGTTTGTGCCTAAGCTCCTAACTGAAAGCACGGGTAGGCGCCCAAAAGCGTGTAGTAATTTTTTTTGACATACTTTTATGCTGTCAACTCGAATGCGCTCAACTCTCGCTTCGCATTTAATTGCGTGCTTTATGGCCTTTAAGGCTTAATACACACAAACACACACACACACACATTCTAACTATGTATGTACAGTTTTAATTTCATTTAATTTTTAGTGGGCAATTACCAGTGTTGGCCACTTGCTGGCGCTTCACTTGCCACCAACTGACAGCTTTACGTTGACGTAATTGCGTGTAAGCGCCGCTGCACTGCACTAAACGTGTGTTTGTATATGTGTGTGTATGTTGTTGTTGTTGGCCAAATTACAAGGAAATTAAAGAGTAAACAAAAGTTGCAAAAGTAAATAAACCTGCCGGCGTACCTCGGCTGCTGCCAATGCGATAGCAGTTGTGACAGCGGCGACGACAGCAACGACGATCACGACCACAACGACGACGATGACTGTTGAATGTTTCATGTCGCCGTTTCTTTTTTTTTGTTTGCAGCGTTTTTGTTTGCTTTTCGGCATACTCTCGTTTTTGCTTTAATTGGACGATTTATCTGTGCAAATATTTTGCTCTGTGCATTTTTAATGAGCGCCCGCATTGCTGGTGTCTGGCTGACGCGATAGGCGACCGCAGGCTGAATGCACGTCACGTTAGGCCGCCTTGGCGGCAAATCAGCATAACAGTAATTAAATTTCTAGTACCGAAACTAAGTTTGAAATGTTCGGAAATTGCGGACGATATGAGCAAACTTTTGCTTTGCCTTGAAAATGTTTTTCTCTTGTTGTTGTTGTTGTTGTTATTGTTGTTTGTGTTACCTGTGCGCATCAATTTCCCCAAACTAATTTTCCTTTCAACGCACTGACATCAGTCATTCAAAGCGACAGTGGCGTGTGCAAACAAAGCCGGCAAATGAAATGTAATTGTCAGCGGTCCATGTCGCACACACACACACACACACACGCGCGCCCATAGCCGCCCAACGACACAACACGCTCGCAGTCAAAGTCATTGCGGACTCTGGCGCACACGTCGTTGCTGATTCCTGTCGGTGAGTACCGGCAGCCTGCAAGTCAAGTCGGCTGTGTTCGCGCTTTGGCATACAAATTGTGTTGCCCGGTCATGCTGTGGCTGCGACCGACCGTCAATGGGGCCGCTCGGTTTGTAACGTTATACCAATTTAACGGTATCACGTACGTACGTTAACTAATGCTAACTACGTAGTTAAGTGGTAGTGGTAGTGTCAGTGGCTGCGGCAACTGGCGCACACTCACATGCACACATGCTCGAGCGCCTGAAATTATGCTACAACGCTAATCACGAGCGTCGCAGTAGACGCCTCGGCCGCAAACGTCGCACTGGCTCCAACCACGCGTTAGTAGCGCATTCGAGCGCAATTACGATTTTTAGGTTCCAACTTTCAGGTTGACTCTTAGTTGTGCACAAACATACACACACATAAACGCATATTTGTAGCTTTGTATGTTGATGTGAATACATTTTAATAAGCATGTCAGTACAATCACGTGCCATACGAAGAAAATAGCTGATGAGGTCGCACAGTATTTACCAACTTCTGACAGTTTCAGTCGAACATGACCCAGTAGGAAAAGTTTTGAAAATGGACAAAAATTAAATGTCAGATAGGTATCAGCCTGAGGTTAGAGAGAAAAGGTTTTCAAGATATTCAAAATGCTTTCACATAGATAGTCGAAAATACCAGCGTTTTAAAAAGTTACGGGGTTTTACTTAAAGAATTAAAAATTCATGGTTATTCTTAAAAGTTATTGTTGACACTTTCGAAGTAAGAAGTAAGTAAGAATTGCCTAAGAAGTATGCACGCGATATTAGAGCTAGTTTACTTTTGAACTATTTTAGCTTAAAACGGGTTAAATAAATTTTGTATCAATATTTTTTAATTACAGAAAAATTATTTAATATTTATGGAAAAATACAAAATTATCACTTTTTGATTTTATTTAACCATTATTAAAGAAACAGGGTTTTGATCAAATGCGCCTAATTCGTAGACTTCAATTAGAACACAAACTTTCCCTGATATCGCTGCAAATTATTGGAAATAATTTTGGGGAAACAGTAACATTTTTGTAATTTGCTTTGAATTCACTTCAAAAATCTTTAATTTGTTGGTGTCTACTTAAATTAACCCCATAAATCAATCGTAGCTTTTGCTATAAGATGACAAATAGGTGAAGTTGCTCTCAGGCAACTTTGGGGTCGAAAGGGTTAAATCGCCTTACCACAAACCGACTATCCGGCCAAAGTGTTTGTCAGGTAGTACGTCGGCCAGTCAATTAAATTATTAACCCTTTCTTTGCCATGGTAGCCATAGGGCTACCAAATTCAAATTTGGAATTTCGGTGTATATTATAATTTTCGATCTTTCCCCATTCTATGAATTGTGTCGCTTAAAAGAAACATTGTTCTGAGCTTTTTCAGCAACATATGAAAAGCTTTCCCAAGATATCTCAGCTCTTGACAAAAAGCTGACGGCCAAAGTTGATGCGCAACTAACTATGTTTCAAGGCAAGCTGGACATGTTGAATTCAAAAATTTCCAATCTTGAAAGTTCAACTAGCAAGCTCAAAAGTGATATGGATGCCATTGGTGGGCCGGCGGAAGAGGGTCATCATCTTGAGGATGTGCACGCCTTACAATCCGAAGTGAGCTCATTATGGTCAGCTTTAGAACAACAAAAAAGTCTTGCCGTCGCCTGTGACGTACGTTTGCGAGGCATCCCCTTCTTCGATGAGGAGAATCTTCTTGGTATCTTCAATCATATATGCTTCTGCGTCAACATCAAGCCCCCTAAAGTGGAAAGTATTGTTAGAGTCAAGCCCAAGGCCCCGGCTAATGCTACGATGGACTCCGTCATCATTATTCGCTTCTCGACTCAGTATGACAAAAACAACTTCATGAGATCAGTGAAACTCTTTCGGCGTAGCAACAACAACGTGCTTACCACTCGCAATGCAGGTTTTGACTTTGACAAGCCAATTTACATCAATGAAAATTTGACTAGCAGCGTATACACCATACTCAAAGCAGCACTTAAGCTCAAGAGGCAAAAGCAACTTGTAGCTGCTTACACCTATCGGGGCGCTGTCTACATAAAGCATGCTGAGGGAGGTGCTGCTAACCGTATCGATTCCTTGCATATGCTGAACAAGTTTGCAGCCAACAACATTAGCATCACTGAGCCTGATCTTAATTCTAGTGCTACTTCGAGCGAAAATACTGGAATACGGCGCTTTCGTGATCATCAGCCTTTGGATACGTAGATTTACTTCTAAGTCATTGTTCACTGTATTTGCATTTAGTTCTATTATGTATTTGTATAATTTAGTCTGTAAACTGTTCCATATTGTTACCGTGCAATTGCCTATTCCGTCTTTTGATCCTTTATTTGTTACCCCTCGTCTCTCTCAGCTCTCTGCTGTTCGTGCTATCCTCCTTTATATCTACACCTTATATTACAGTCCTACACTTCTTACTTTTCGCTCATTCTATATTCGCTTGTTATTTGATGGCGTGGTCATTTGTCTAGCAACTTATAAATTTATCTTTAATGGGTAAGAAGTCTTCGTGGAGTCGTTCCATAGATAAAACTAAGATAGTATTGGATGTCATGTGCAAATCGAATAATGGCATTAATATATGCCATTTAAACGCGCAAAGTTTAAAAAACAAAATAGATGATCTTCGTCTGCTCGTTGATGGTGGTCTGCTTGATTTTGTGTGTATCTCGGAGACCTGGCTAAGACCGGAAATGTGTGATGACTTATTTAAACTTAATAGCTACAGGCTAATGCGTAGTGACAGACATGAAAGAGTGGGTGGTGGAGTCTGCATTTATGCGAAAACTTTCTTTAAGTGCAACGTAGTAAAGAAATCTAATGTTACTGATCCAATAGAATTTATTTTTGTTGAAATTTCAATCGGTTACAAAAAACTTTTGCTGGGTTGCGTCTATATGGCGCCAAACGTAGCTAATTATAATCTCATAAGCGAGCACTTGGCGGATGTGGTATGTAGCTACACCGATGTTGTGATCTGTGGAGATCTGAACTTAGATATACTACGCAACAAAAACAAGAATTTTCTAGATATGCTTGAAGCTTCTAATTTTCATCTGTGCAACTCCACCCAACCCACTCACTTCGCTCCAGGGGTATCACCCTCGCTGCTTGATGTTTTTTTGGTCTCTGATCCTGAACTTATTTTGATATATGATCAATTGATAGCGCCTGCTTTTTCCCATCATGATCTAATCTTCCTAAAGTTAAACGCTGTTAAAGATGTTGGTGGAGAGGGTACTAAGACCTATTATAACTATTCAGCGATAGATGTAGCATCACTTTTCGGTGACTGCAGTAGTCTGAACTGGTCCCCCCTTTATTCAACAAATGATGTGAATAAGCAGGTCGATCTATTTAATAAAAATATTTGTTCGCTTGTTAAGAAACATGTCCCTGTTCGAGCGAAAAAACAAAAAGCAGTAGCGTACCCATGGCTGACAGCTGAATTGAGTTTACTTATCGATAAGCGCAACCGTTTATATGCTAATTGGAGAAAATATAGGCATATCGACATTCTTCATGATTACAAGGTAGCACGGAACAACGTTACATCACTTATTCGCAAGAACAAAAGGCTTTACTTTGAAAGTAGATTTTCACATACGAATTCTAGTGCTAGTTTTTGGAAGAACGTGCGGCAGCTAGGGATTAATCGCAACAGGATCACCGCGCCAGAATGTATAGACCTTGATGAATTAAACAAAAAATTTATTCAACCAGCGGACTGCCCGGCGATGTCCTGTTATACTGATTGTTGTGCTACTGCGACAGTTGATAATAGTTTCTCGTTTGTAGGTTTTGATGAAATTTGTGTTGGTCTAGCGATAATGAAGATAAAATCGAATGCCGTTGGTTCGGATGAAATTAGTCCCTCGTTTATAAAATTATTGATTCCGGTCATCCTGAAGCATATCACATATATCTTTAACTGCATTATCATGACGTCTTCTTTTCCTGACTGTTGGAAATGTGCTAGAATTATTCCACTTCCGAAATCACCAACGGAATACCGGCCCATTGCAATTTTGCCCTTTCTAAGTAAAGTTTTCGAATCTTTGATTAGTGATCAAATTAAACAGTTCCGTGTTGAGGGCAACCTAATAGCTAAATACCAATCAGGCTTCCGTCCTAAACACAGTTGCACCACTGCGCTTTTAAAAGTATGTGATGATATACGTTTAGGTCTTGATGCTGACAACGTGGGCCTTATTGTTTTTCTTGACTTTTCAAAAGCGTTCGACTCTGTCAGCCATGCTATCCTACTGGAGAAAGCGCAATATAACTTTCACTTCGACAATTCAGCATGCAAACTTCTTGCTTCGTACTTGAGGAAAAGGTCCCAGTTTGTCAGTCACAATGGCAAATTTTCAAAACCATGCTTCATTTCAGCTGGTGTACCGCAAGGGTCGGTACTGGGTCCTCTACTCTTTACCATGTTTATTAATGACATCTCAAATTGTTTCAATCACTGTCAACACCACATTTACGCAGATGATGTGCAAGCGTATATGTTTTTTCCAAAATCAGATATTAATCTGGCTGTAGAAAAAATTAACAGCGATTTGAATATAATACATCAGTGGTCTGCTACCAATAAGCTGAAACTTAATCCAAGCAAAACAAAAGCATTGTTTATCGATCGTACCAGTAGAACGTCCGTTCTTCCGACGATCTATCTAAACGGCTCGGCGGTTGATTATGTTGACAAGATAAAAACCTTGGAATATATTTTAACGCCAATTTTAATTTTAAAACACATGTGAACAAGACAGTTTCCCGTGTCTACGGTGCACTATCTGGTCTTAGCCCGACAACGAGCTACTTATCAACCGCTGTTAAGTTGAAACTCGTGAAGTCTTTTATTTTGCCTTTGGTTTTCTACGGCTGTGAGATTTTTTCCAGCTTGGACCAGGAAAGTAACAGCAAATTGAGGGTGGCGCTCAATGACTGTGCAAGGTATGTGTTTGGAGTAAAACGGCGTGAGCATATCTCCGACTATGTTAAAATAATGCTTGGATGCTCTTTTACTAATGTGTTGAAGTCGCGTGCGCTTATCTTTCTCCACAAAATTATAAACTCCAAACAGCCAGAATATTTGTATGACAAATTGCGTTTCGGTACCAAAACCAGATCGTTTCAGCTCATACCGCCCAGGCACAGGCATTTAATAACTGGTCGACAATTTTTTGTCCACTCGGTTTCTCTGTGGAACGTACTCCCAACACGCATTAAACGTGAGACCAACGCCATCAAATTCAAAAATCAACTTCTTCAATACTTTTCTAATCTTTAATGTAATTTTCTTTCTTCTCTATTCTCTTCTCTCTCTCTCTTCTGCTCTCCTTAATTTCATTATTCATCTTTACTCTTTTCCGCTCCTGATTTTTGTTACGTTATTATATTATATTATTATATTATTATATTATGTTATTATATTATATTATTATACTGTTATATTATACCAATTTGTATGTCGTACCAGGCGTAGTGCGCTTAATAAAAAGACTTAGTCTTACAAGTGCCTTAAAAGTAATAAATAAATAAAATAAATAAATATGTAGTTTTTTTTTTGGGAACATTGAAAATTGTTAACCCGGCGTCGGTGTGGTGGAAAAAAATTACGTTATTGGTGTGGTGGGGTATGACATACCCCAAAACTTTATATAGCAGCAGCCTCACGAAACAACACAAATATAAAAGATAGCAATTATATATTATTCTTCATTTACTTTTACGTAAGAAAATACAAAAACATTTCATGTGCAAGCAATTTGTAAAAGAAAAGAACAAATATAACAAAATCAAACGAAAAATACTGATATTTATAAGTAGACTTCATATAATGGGGTTTAAAAAAATTTCTTTATATAATTTTCCAAAAAACATAGTCTGTTTTAAAAATGAAATACATATAGTTATGTGACATTAAATTTTTGGTAGCTAACCTGAAAGAGGAGCGAATTACAGGGTCTCAAAATTAGCGCATTTTTCGCAAGTCGTATAAGGTTTTTGCTCTCGGACAAACCGAACATCGAGTGCTGTACTGACGACGTTTTGGTACAGCTTCTCCTTATTTCAAGGATTTCCAGAAACATGATATTTTTGTGTATTAATGATATTTTTTTTGAATATATGATACGATGAAAATTATTGTCGTAAGTGCTATTAAATTCAATGGAACATACGACATTCGTATTCTACGGCGACGAAATGCGAATACTGAACTGGGGTCTTTTCTTGCACGTAGCAGTTGGACAGTTGGTATTTGCCTCTTATTTTTCTGTACGGTGAATTTTTGAATAAATCGATGACTACTAGACCATCGAAAATATCAATTTGAATTCAAAATTATTTACACAAAAAGTTACGTTATTGGTGTGGTGGGGTATGTCATACCCCAATGAACTTTAGCGAGATGTGACTCAAATCTGGTCACACTTAAGTTGTTTTTGGATAGCAAATGTGTATGGTTGGACTGTTATAAACAGCTACTAGAAGCAATAGTGCCCACATAAAACTGATATCCGTATTATTTACAAAAATACAACCTCTGGGGTATGGTATACCCCACCACACCAATGCCGGGTTAACATTTGTGCAACGGCTCCCGCTCGACAGGGCAGCAGAATTAAATGCCAAAAATGTAACATTGCTCTATGTTTAACAAAGGACACCAAATAACTCTAAAATTCTAACAAATAACTCTAAAAACTTGTAAATAAAGGGAAATTTTGTTTTCATATAAAATATGTTGGAATTGTGCTTCATAAAAGCCCACACCACCCCCTCGCACCATCCACTGGAAAGTCGAAACCATTTAAAATATGATGCAAAATACTTTTAAACACTTCTCTCGTCTCAAATAACCAACTTCCACTTTGTTTCTATGGCTATTCGGGAAGTAAAGGGTTAATTAGTACGTCGGCAGGTTGTCCCAACATAAAGTTTTAGAATCAGTCTTGTCTGTTCTAACCAGAGACCTAAAATAATTATTATCCATATTTTTGGGAATAAAAAAATTGCCCTAATTTAAGAAATTTTCTAAAATTATTGCTTTATAATATTTATTCCCAATAAGAAATTGTTTACGTCGCCTATAACTATTATCATGTAATTAATATTTTTAAGTTGCATAATAACTATTATAAGTAACAAATATATTTGTCGTTGTCGAAAAATATACGATTTTTCTATTTATATTATTATATCTGGAGCTTTCTCTTGTACGGTGACTTATAGTGAAATTTTGCGTTCAACATTTTTCCCATACACATTAACTCTCAAACATCAAGTTTTGTAGGACATTGTAGTACCAATTTTGATTGAGTACGAAATAAACACTTAAACACATTTTCAGTTTTGGCTTAATTCTGGCGTTGAAATTAATTTCTGAGCTTTGATGGATTCAGAAACCTATAGTAGAATTTTATGGTGAATATTTTCGTGGTACATTTTTTCCTTAAAAAATCCTGTTTTACAGGACATTTTTGGCATTTTAGAAAAAAAAGGTCAAATTGACCCATCAAAATAGTAGCTACAGGGTTAAAATGCTCCACAAAAATATTCTTCGTAGTGTTTTACATCACATTGCTGAACCCATCATATACCTAAAATCTAAGGTTACATAATTTTCGTACGCCGATTCACCATAAGAATGTGCAAAAGGGGGAAAACTTTGACCCCACCTAAAAAAAATTCAGACGTAAACTTTCAAAACGCCGATACACGTATATTTTTTTTGGTCCCCTCTACCAGAATCCGTTGTCAGAACCTTGTTATTTAAAAAAAGATTTGATTTTGTTGCGCAGTGTTATCGAGAATGAAAAAATATTTATTATTCCTAACAGTTATTATGCAACGTAAAAATTAATTGTCACAAATAATAATTATAATCAACAAATAAAATTTATGTTGCATTGTAATAGTTACATTGCAATTAATTTCTTAAAAAACTTAGTTAAGTCCCTGGTTCTAACTTGTGAGTCTGTCGGTGGAATGGTCGAATTCTCACCAATTCCTTGCACCTCTGCAGGTTAATTTGGAATATACTTTTCAATTGTACTCCGTTGGAAAAAATTGACGGTCTAAGCGCTCTTCATACATTTTCAGTCATGTGATGCCACATCATTTATGGTCTAAGCTCACAATTTGTAACCAAATAGTTCAAATTTTAAGCAATCCTTCAGATATCCTTTGCTCAACAAAACTTGTAGGCTTCAGCTTGCAGCTCCTTCTTCCGGTGCTCAGGTGTCCAGGTGAAAGAAACTCGTTCTAAATTTTCTCTCATTACTTAAATTGTCGGCACTATTTCCATTTTTTCACTATTATTCTGGCCAGATAAGCCGCACCTCAGCAGAAAACTATAATCTAATCATGTTCGTGGAACTGAAGACATAAAGAGATGTTAATGAAGGAGGAAGATAAATAGATGGAGACCAAATTGAATTGATATATGTTTGCACAAGTACACGGACTTAAAATTTTGGGGGCAATGTTCTTAACAAATCTGACGAAGTGAATGATATACTTTTATATAAACAATGCTTCACTGAGGCTTCGTTTCACGCGGAAAAGATAATGTCCTTTTGTGCGGAGCAGATCTATTCAAATCGCCCTTCTGGCTGTCTTTTATATTTGTTTGCCCGGATCGCAACTCGTTCTTAAACATTTCAGCAACGCCTCAAATCGTCTCTGCGATAAGTCCATTACAATTACCATGTCCCCGAAAAGTATGCAATGCTGCTGCTGCCGCCAAATGCCCGTTCAATCGTGTTGTGTTGTGTTGTGTTGTGTTGTGTTGTGTTGTGTTGTGTTGTGTTGTGTTGTGTTGTGTTGTGTTGCGTATGCTAGGGCCCCCAAAATTGCGCAGTTACGCAGAGCAAAATACTTTATCGTCACAATACTGATGGTTTTTTGCAATACAGAGATGAAAAGATTTGCAGTGCCTTGTTTTGACCATCAACTGGAAAGTTGTACTCACAGTAAACATGACCCAATCTACATAAGTAATTAGAGCTCAATTTGTACTCATTTCCTTTGATAGGAATGAGTCTCTACACACTAAAAGCATTCACCATATCAGCTGCTAAATTTAATTCTTCCATTTACTTCCCAATGAAAGCTTATCACTTTTTTCCTACAAGCCATCAAATTGAGCCCCGTTGGCAAGTAATTAAAGTGTGCAGGCATAAGTTATGCCTAAAAGTATGCTATTAAAAAGTTCAGCTAGCACAAGCGCCCACATGCCAGTTGTTTGTTTGCGGGTCGAGTCGTTTGGCAAATCTTTTTATTATTCAATGTACACTGCCTATTTTAAATATTTGTTTAAGCAATAAAACAAATGTCAATAAATGCGTAAATTACGCAAAAACATGGCTGCACGCAAGTTGGCCGAAGCGTCGGCGGCCATTTCAACTTGGCAGCACAACGCAGTAAAAGTTATCGACTGTGTTGGCTGTGTTAGTCGAACTAGTTTTACCTTTGAATTGCATTAAATTCGGCAATAAAAGCCCACCAAAAGCTTTTGCGCACACGCGGCGCTAAATGTCATCATTCAACCGTTGACGGGCGGGGTGGAGGGGGGCAAGCGCGCGCATAAATTTCGCCAGTGATAATCAAGTGTCGTAAATCAGTAGAATGGTCGCCGTCGGCTGTCGGCAGGTGGCTTGTGCAAGGCGCCTCGCACACGCAGGTGTTGACTTTTGGCGCCCATTTCGTAAATAAGCCAACCGCATCGCCATGAACTCGGCCAAAGGAGCACCAACAAAATTACGCACCACTATGTCACACCAAGGCACTAATTAATTTCTAGTTGTTGCAGCGCACAACAAATTCATTCATTAGCATTTTAAGTGGCTTTATTGTTGGTATACATTTTTTTTGGTAGTCTTGGACTTCATGACGTCTTCATGTGTACTTTATAATAATTTTTTTTAAACTTATTTATAGTGCAATATTTAAATTACTCGTTATTTTTATACTATATTCAATTTTTAGTTTTCAAGTACTTTTATTTTTATTTGGTTTTATTACAAATTTGTGTGTATTTTCTTATTGGCTAAAGCAAACAAAATCCTTTGCCTTGCCAAAAAGTAGCCTGCTATGAATTGCAATTGAATATGGCAAACGACAAAAACAATTGTCGAAAATATGTTTTATGTACAGAAGACTGTCCAGTTTTATAAAAATATAAAATAAAAACAAATTGAATTTATCTAAAGCGACAGCAGCAACAACGGCACCAACACAACTGCGAACGCAAGTCGACAGTGTCTTTGCTGGCAACTAATGTTGTTGCAAGGCAATTGTCATGCGAAAATATGCACCGAGCCAGCACTGCCAGACTGGGCGGCAGACAGCCAAATACTTACAAAGCTGTCGACAAAGCACGAGTATGCAAAACTAAAAGCGAAAAACAAATACAAGCAACAACACAATGAAAAACAGAAATTAAACAAAAGCTGAGCATAACTATTTTTGGCATTGAATTGTTGAAATGCCTTAACGGCCGGCCGCAGCAGGATATCAAATTTTATGTTTTTTCTTTAGAAGTTTGTATTTTATGTACGTGTGTGTGTGTGTGATGCTGCTGTATTGGCAAGAAGGCAGAACAACTAAGCAACAGTAGAGTCAAAAACACTATACAGGCAATTTTGGCAAAAAAAGCAAAAATAGCATTTGGCTTAAAGTAAAAATAGTCATAAGTGTTGGGGAAAAATTGTATTTGTCATCTTTTTCCCCAGCAATGGGGCAGTGATAGCTGAAGTTCTTTCTGAAGTAATATACCAATTCTTAGTGCCACTTTTTCGCAGGAATTAATGCAATGCTGACAGTCCTAAAAGACTCTCAGGAGAAAAGGACACAAAGACAACACTTGAACTCGTAGGCCAAATAGGCTCATTGTGAATCACTTCATAACTGGTTCTGGACCTAACCAATCAGTATTTTATTTAGCTGCGTTTATACAGAAAAATGAAAAAAAATTAAGTTTTCACCTGACACAAAAGTTCTCCTCAGACGCCTCTGCCTTCTCCAGTTCGATTAGGTTACGTAAAATAGCTGTCCTGGACTCTGTTGGGTCGCTAGCGTTACTTTTAAGAGCTTCTTAGCGTTGCGAATAGACATAAAACTGATCGCTGAGAATGTTTGCGTTCCCAGCGAAGTTCAGCAGCGACTTAATGCCATGCTTGGGTACCTTCTGAGAAGAAAAGGGGCCCTAAGTGGGCAAGACGTAGTCCTGAGATAGCTGGACAGGAGCAAATAATGTGCTCCAGGTTTTTCTTGGCACTATTTTATTTATATTTCCTGCATTCATTCGACTCAGTGATGCCCATCTTGCAGTGCTACGTTAGTATGCTTTCTCCTGTTGGTCACACCATGAGAGCATAGAGCGTCTTCATCTTTTTTCTTGCATCAGCCACACAGTCTCCTTCTCTGACGCACTTCATGGTGAAATTATAGAAGTCGCAAAACAAAGGATCACTTTGTTTGAAGCCTCAAACGTTATCAAATGTGTCGGAGAGATTAGTCACTTCCAATCTTGAGTAAGTTGCGGGTATTGTCCAACGTTGCTCTGCAAATCTTTATAGGCTTTGCAGGGATACCAAGCCATGAAGAACTTAAATTAAAGTCAAATCCATTCATAACTGGAAAAATATTAACAGTTTTTAGAGCCAAGTCCATTCAAACCTGCCAACAAATATTAACAATTTTTGCAGCACGGAGCGTATGAGTGACTTTTAAATAATACGAAGAAATCACTTTGAATAAGTATTTAATATATTCATACTTTTACAAGCTTTCATAAAAACAAAAAAAGTATTACATTTACAACATTTTTATGGCGCTGTAAGTGCAAAGTATGCACAAATTTTAATGCTAATTTCTGCACAGCTCAGCTTTTGCCCAAATTCTGCACAGTAAAATGCAAACAATATATAAAAATAAATATTTGCATACATACATATAACCAAACGAAAGTCAAGTCCATTGTCTGCATTCGCTGGCACTTTTATGCTTTCAGTCGAAATATTTTTGAAATTCTTACAAATAATTTTAGCAGACATTGCAATTTAATTGCAAATAAATGTTGGCCAAGTAATGTGATTGCAATTTTCAGCAAAAATCCAGCACACATGCACATATGTACATATCGGTATGTAGTATAAGTGCATATGTATGTATGGGTGTGTGTAAGCGCATAGTGCATTCCGCAGCCGCAGACAGACACATGAAATGGATAAAGCAGAGCAGCGCTCAAGTAAGCAAAGTGAGAAGCGGCATATTCCATGAAAGCTCGCCCATTGTACATACTCGTACTGGGTAAAAGTTTCTTTGTGTGCTGCCCTCTCACTGCCATTTCCACTTCGCACTGTGGCCCCGCAGGCAGCCGCAAGCAAAACTTTTCGCACTGACGTTGGCAATTAGTTTTATTTGAACATAAATTTCCGTTGTCAGGATTAATTTATGAGCGGTTAAGTACTGATTCTAAGCGCAAGTCTGCACTTTCCACTCTCCACTACCACTTAAGCAGGCACGTGTGTGCCTGTAATTATTTCTAAAAGTCCCCTACATGCTTTAAAGTCTTAAGTGCGCGCAGCCTTTTTCTTAGATATGTCAAAAACAATAAAGAAGAAAAAAATAAACGGCCAACTTTGCATTTCAGCGTCAACGTTTTCTTATCTATTCACCCAAAGTAGGTAAATTAGGCATTTATCAACTGGCTGCTCAACTGCTTCAGCTCCAACAACAATACAACAAAAACGCGCACAGGTCGCTTGGGCGCTGCTGTACTGCGAAATGCCGCCAATGCACCTTCATTACTTTAAAATCGATTAAAAGATAAGCGCGCGAACGCTTCCCTAATGGCACATCCGCCCGAACGTTGTCGCCATTCTTGGCGCGCATAATTCGCTTAGGAAAGTTGGCTCTGCAGCACTTTGCGTTAAAGCGCGCGCCGAATCAAATTTATGGCTGGCAGCAGGGGAGCTCATAAAAAGGATTTGCGCACTCACGTACCGCACACAAACACAAACACAAACGCGGCGAGACATTTGCGCCGCACAAAGCGCTGAAAGGTGTTTAGGTTGTTGTTGCTGTTTTTTGATTGTGTTGTGCACCTTTTTTGGCCTTGTTGCTGCTTTATTGAGTGACAACAGGTGCCGTGTTTTTTTTTGTGCAGCCATTGTTGTTGTTGCTGTTGTTGGGAAAACATTTTGTAACAAAATTGAATTGTTGATGCCGTGCGAAAAGTGCCCAAAAAAGTAAAAAATGAAACAAAAATTGTTCAAATGGTTTCGAGGTGTGCACAAAGCAATGGAAGCCAAGTGTTGTTCACTTCACTTCCCAGCCACAAATTTTTGCTGCTTTCGTTTTATTTTTATTTAATTTTTTTTTTGTGTTTTACTTATGCAAATGCAAAGCACAACAAAAGGTGCTTGTTGTAATTTTTGTAAGCCGTTTGTTTTGTTTGCCGTTATGCGTTTGAAAAAAGTGGGGTTAGGTTTTAAGGTTGTTGCAAAATTTTACTATGCAGCTTAAAAAGTAAGTAAAATGGTGGCAAAATATCGAAAACTATTAAAGTGAAATTTTCGTGACCACACAAACTGCTGCTGCTGCTGCTTTTTCTTCTTCTTGGCGTTGCTGCAGTGCATAATTATGCAAATGTTTTTATTTCGAAAATTGAACTTCCATTCACGCACACACACACACACACGCAGTTAGTTGTGCTTAATACAACAACAAAGCAACAATATTTGCATAATTATGCAATCGACCAACGTTTTTGTTTCCCTATTTTACACGTTTCAAGCAATTTAGTTCATGGTTGTTGTTTTGTTCTTATTTTTTTTGTTGCTGGTTGGCCACTTTGTTGTTGTTTCAGATGATGGCAGTGTGGGTGTTACCAACAGCCGCTGCTCGCATTTGCACCGTTATTTGTGCAGCATTATTTTGCCTTATTTTACCAGCGCGTACTTTTACTGTTGTTGTTATTACTAAAGTTGCTGTGTTGTTGGTTCGTGTTTTTTTTTGGCAAAAATTAGCAAAACTTTTACATTTCGTTTTCGCATTTCGCATTTTGTATTCACATTTTGCCATTTGCTTCGTTCGTATATCTACGTTTATGGCTGTTGTTGTTGTTGTTGTGCCTGTTGTTATTGAGAATTTATAGCATGCTAAATGCTTAAGCTTTTAGGCTGCTAATCTACATATTTTCCACATAGATTTGCGCACATGCCTCAAACAAACAAACAAACAACCAGCCAACAACAGCAAAATCCACAAGGCCGCAACGTGTATTTGTAACAGCCACAAATGGGTTAAATTGAATTTCCAACCATATTCCTTTTTTTCGGCAATTCTCAATTCAAGTTGAAGCGCTGCACGATGAGCAATCAGCGAAAGTTTCACTCTACTTTTGGCTGCTAATGGCAAACATGGCGTATGAGTGACCTCGATTCAGCAGCGCTATATATGTAAATCTGTACTTTCTCTCACAAACAAAAAATATCATCATATTCAATGTGGCTTTAGTTTATGTTACTGAAGAATTGATGTTACTGAAGAAACGAAGAACCCATCAGAAGAAAATTATCTCTTAAAATATTTACTAAATACTTCTTCCCCTTATAATTCCTCCTAAGGGGCCGAACTGCTCCTAAGTCCAGGGGTAAATCTTCTCTTCTTCGGCAACTCTCAATTCAAGTTGAAGCAAAAGTTCCACATTACTTTTGGCCGCTAATGGCAAACATGACGTATGAGTGACCTCGATTCAGCTGCGATATGTAAATTTTGACTTTTTCTAACTAACAAAAATGTCATCATTTGCGATGTGAGTTCAATTCTTGTCACTGAAGAATTGATGTTACTGAAGAAACGAACAATTCACAAAAAATAAGGGATCTCTTAAATGTATACTAAATACTTTTTTCTTCAGGCCGAGCTGCTCCTAAGTCTAGGAGTAAATCTTGTAATGTGGCAACACTGTGCTCCAGTGCCAAACTTTCATTCATTCTTTTCGGTAACTCTCAATTTAAGTTGAAGCAAAAGTTTCACTTTACTTTTGACTGCTAAAGGCAAACATGACGTATGAGTGACCTCGATTCAGCTGCGCTTTGTATGTAAATGTGAACTTTCATTTACTAAAAAATAGGCAATGTTCAATTCTTGTTACTAAAGAATTGATTTTACTGAAGAAACAAACTCACCAAAACAAAAAAGTATCTCTTGAACTTTCTACTAAATACTTTTGTCTCCTAAAATTCCTCCTAAGAGACCGAGGTGGTCCTAAGTCCAGAAGTAAATCTTCTGGCAACACTGGTCTCTAGTCTCATCCATTATTTTTCTTAATTCAAGTTGAAGCAAAAGTTTCACTTTACTTTTGGCTGCTAATGGCAAACATGATGTACGAGTGACCTCGATTCAGCTGCGCTTTGTATGTAAATGTGAACTTTCATTTACTAAAAAATAGGCAATGTTCAATTCTTGTTACTAAAGAATTGATTTTACTGAAGAAACGAACCCACCAAAACGAAAACGTATCTCTTGAACTAAATACTTCTTTCTCCTAAAATTCCTCCTAAGAGACCAAGGTGGTCCAGGAGTAAATCTTCTGGCAACACTGGTCTCTAGTCTCATCCATTATTTTTCTTAATTCAAGTTGAAGCAAAAGTTTCACTTTACTAATGGCAAACAGGGCGTATGAGTGACCTCGTTTCAGCTGCGCTATGCAAATGTAGACTTTTGGTCTATTTGTTATTACGGTTATTATTCAAATATCTCATAAAAATCCACTGAAGAACCAAACAATTCACAAAAAACATCTTCACTTTCGGATCTATGCTAATCTTCTCATCTGGCAACACTGTCCACCAGCGCCAAGTCATCAAGATCACCAATTTATGCCACGATGTTTTTCTCAATAAATTGCGATACGATATCGATATCGCAATTTATTGAATTTATTCAAAATACACTTAGACACGATTTGTAGAATAACGAAAGCGAACGAAAATTTTAAAAACAAAAATGTTTGCATAACGAATTTTAACGATTTTTGTTGGGCGTGGATTCTGTTTCGCCTTCTGACTTGTTCTCATTCGATGGTTGTTTTTCCGATTTCGAGTCACAAGTATCGGCTTCGGCAGAATCAGCGTGAGGTTGCTCGGTTTTGGCTGTTTCGCTGTCAGCGCGTTCGTTTGCAGCTCGTTCAGCTTGTTCGATGGCAGACGATTCGCTTGCAAAAGATTCGGTCTCGGCTGGTTTGGTCTCGGCCAGTCTGTCTGCCATCATTTTGGCCTCGATAGTCAATTCGTCGTGTTGTGCCGGCAACGGATCGGCCTCAGCGGTTGAAGCCTCTTTGCTATCAGCGGGCTTACTTTTAATCTCATCGATTTCAATCGGTTCGGTTTCAATGGTTTCGATCTCGATTGTTACGATTTCAAAAGGTGCGGGTACCGCTGCTTCATTGGATTTGGCTTCAGCAGACATGACTTCAGCAGAAACGGTTTCAGAAGGTGCAGTTTCAGCCGGCACGGCTTCAGAAGGCGCAGTTTCAGCCGACACGGCTTCAGCAGGCGCAGCTTCAGCGTGAACGGCTTCAGCAGGCGCAGCTACAGCGTGAACGGCTTCAGCCTTTTCGGTTGCAGCCGTTTCGATTGCAGCGCTGGTTTCGCTCTCAGCCGATTCAGCTTCCGATGGTTGAGCTACTGCATGCGGACTTTCGGCCAGTTTGACTGCAATCATTTTGGCTTCGATTGTTAACTCATCGATTTTGACTGGCATTGAGGCGAACTGAGCAGCCGTGCACTTGACAATGTTCGAACTGATTTTGTCAGAATCGGCTTCGCTTTCAGTCGATATGGTTACCTCGCATTTGTCGGCTTTAACCACCTTTGCCTCGCTGGACGTTAGCATCGATTTCAAGTGGTCTGCAGTTAGTAGAGTTGGCTCGGCAGCAGGTTGCAATGATTCAACTAGCTCTGCTTCGGCCTTTTCAGCAGCCAGCTTTGTTGCTGGTTCATTAAAGTTCATTTCATGCGGCTGCACTTCGGCTGCTCGGACCTCGCCCGTATCCAATGATTCGCTTGGATGTGTTTCGGCCGATCTCAACTCGTCTGGCAATGGTTCATTTCTTAACTTCGCTTCAAAAAATTTCTTCTCATGCGGCTGCAGAGCGGCTGCCTTAACTTCGCCGGTTTCCAGTTCTTCCAATTCGGTATGCACCGACATGAGATGTGCGGGCTTGACCGACCGAAGTACGATCGGCTTCTGTGGCGGTTTCTTTGGCGCGGTAGCGCCCCTTGCACCCACATCAACATTGCCTGCACCGCCAGCGCCAGCGCCAACACTGCCACCGCCATCGCCGGCGCCTTCGATAATAGCCGGCTTCATTTCGCCCACCTGGGCGGTGACTGGTTTTGCCGACGAGAGTGCTCGATATACGGTCGGTGTCGTTGGAAGGGGAGCCGAGTCTTCTTTGACAGCGGCCGCTGTCATTTCGGCCAATTTGGCTTCGAGTAGCGCGATTTCCGCATTTTGCGGCTTAACCACACTCAGCTCCACCTCTTCGGAGTGTAGCTCCTTAGGTCTGTCAAGACTTTCAACGGCCGCTTTAGCGCGCAATTCTTCCAAACGAGCTTTGATGCCTTGCACGTCATTGGGCAGGGTTTCAGACAGTTTGGCCACCTCGTGAGCTCTCATCTGCTCCTCTCGCTGGGCCTCGGTCATGGCCTGTCTGAGACTCGCGAGCGTTGTTTCTAAATGCTGAACCTCAGACTCCCGTGATTGCTTCTCTTTGTCGTCGTCGGGCGAGCCCGGTTTTGCTTCGGCAGCTTCGGGTTCGCCCGATTTAGGTTCGCCTGTCTTATCTTCGCCAGACGTCGAATCAGTTGGCTTCGATGCCTTCAATATGGCCAACCTTTTCTCGATGCGCTCAGCCTCGGCTGCTATCACCTTAATGGGCATTGTGGGCCTGGCGCGGCCCGCAAAGGGTTTCACTGTTGATGCCTCGCCTATATCGCCGCCAAAAACAAACAGCTCGCCCGGGTCCTCTTCCAGTTGAGGCGTACCCACGGGCCCGGGCTTCTGGTCGTCCGGCGTATGCGGCCAAAAGAGCGATTTGCCTTGGTGCGGCACGAAGAGCGCCTTGTCCGGGCGCAGCACACAGTACTCGCCAATCGGCATGTCCTTGTACGGCTTCATTTCGCTCAGGCGCAACTTCTCCTCCTCGTATGCCTTAATAAGACGCTGCGACTGGTAGGCGGGTCCGTTCGCGTCTGGCTGCCGTACGAAATACGTTAAGTGAGTTTAAGCTTTAGCACTCAATGACTTTTCGCCCTACCTTGACTAAGGCGTTGCTCGACTTTGCCGCAGTCGCGTGCTCTTTCGAAAGTGTTTTGATGTCCGTTTCGAGGGTCTTGGTGAGCACCTGGTATCTGCGATCGATCTCGTCGACGAGTCGAATGAATTCGAGGCGCATCGTTGCGCGATAATAGTTCCAGTTGATGCGTGAGATGAAATCGGTCAGCTTTGGCACAAGACCGCTGGAAACAATTCCGCTACGTTATGTACACAGTCTTCAAACGCTTCGCTTACCTTGCAAACTCGCTAGTTTGATCTCGAATTCGGAACAGCCTCTTCCAGTGATCTGTGGGCGTCCGCTTGCAAGCCTTACCCAGGCTTGCTTTCGCTAAACCTCTGCCCGCCATTCGCGAAAATCGTCAGTTGAAACGTGATAAATATGTATGTAACCAAAAAATAAATAGGTGCAAAACGAAATAGAGACGTAAGTATGTAGTTGACAATTTTTCGAAACTCTAAAACTAATTTTTTTAATTTCAATTTGCCACAATATATGAGAATTTCAAATTCGATTTCTCCTTGGCAGCACGAGCTGAGCAAACTAAAAACACAAATAAAATTAAAAATAACTGAGTTCTTGTCACTCAATTCAAGAAACGTTCCATGACCAACCACACACACACACACACACACACACTAAGAACGGCAAAATGTCTCGCCTGGAAAAGTGTTTATTATAAATGAAAAGAAATGTAATATTTTAGATTTATCGAACCGCGAAACAAATCGCATTAAAATATCTCTTCGAGCATTCAAGACTTCTTGCCGGATTTGTCGTCTTTTTTGGCGCTCTTACAGGGATCTTTGTCTTTAGCCTTGCAAGGGTCCTCCTTCTTACAGGGATCTTTGCCTTTAGCCTTGCATGGGTCTTCCTTCTTGCATGGCTCTTCCTTCTTACAGGGATCCTTGTCTTTAGCTTTACCTGGATCGTCCTTCTTGCAAGGACTCTTATCTTTGGCTTTGCATGGGTCTTCTTTCTTGCAAGGATCTTCCTTCTTACAGGGATCTTTGTCTTTAGCCTTGCAGGGGTCTTTGTCTTTAGCCTTGCAAGGGTCTTCCTTCTTACAGGGATCTTTGTCTTTAGCCTTGCAAGGGTCTTCCTTCTTACAGGGATCTTTGTCTTTAGCCTTGCAAGGGTCTTCCTTCTTACAGGGATCTTTGTCTTTAGCCTTGCATGGATCATCCTTTTTACAAGGGCTCTTATCTTTAGCCTTGCATGGGTCTTCCTTCTTGCATGGATCTTCTTTCTTACAAGGCACTTTGTCTTTGGCTTTACATGGATCGTCCTTCTTACATGTGTCTTTCTCTTTTGCCTTACATGGGTCTTGCTTCTTACAGGTGTCCTTCTCTTCCTTCTTGCAGGGATCCTTTTTATCCATGATTCCACAGGGATCTAATTTTTTCGTATCCTTATTTTTCTCTTCTGCCGTTAGTTCATGTGCCTTGGGTTCTTTGCCTTTTTGCTTAGCTTCAGCGGATTTTGGCGGTTCTGATGGCGGCTGAGCAGCAGCAGGCGGCGCAGCTGGCGCAGGCGGGGCAGGTGGCGCAGGTGGCGCGGGTGGCGCACTAACTGGTGCTGGTCCATCGTCTGTCGGTTTCTGAATTTCCAAGCCAACGGGGCCTGGTTTCTGTTCGTTTGGCAAATGCGGCCAGAAGAGCGGTCGCCCGCCATGAGGAATGTGCCCCGCACATTCGGGTCTCAACAGGCAAAACTCTTCCATTGTCATGTCCTTGTAGTCCTTCAGGTTCTTGATGCGACAGATTTCCTCCTCTATCAGTCTGATGCGCTCATTGGACTCGCAAACGTACTTGTCCACTTCTTCCTGTTTTCAAATGGAAAATGTTTATTTTTGCACAGCCAAAACTTGAACAGTCACTACCTGCACTTCGGCGCGCTGCTTCTCGATCTCAGCGTAATACTTCGAAGTGTCCAGAGTGACACGCGAGTCGAAAATCTTATTCAGTTCCTCGTACTTTTTCTCGAACTCGTTAACCAGTTTGGTGTAGTCGGGGCGCACATTGGCGCGGTAGTACTCCCAATCGATGGTTGGTAAGGTCTTCGGGAATCTGTTGACACGTCTGTGTGGAGCGGAAGAATTCATAAGGCAAATTTCATCTCAAGCATGTCAGCAACTTTACCTTTGATATTCAACATTGAGATCGCGAAAACGATTGAACTGCTCCATTTGATTTGACGGCACTCGTTTATGAATCTCAGCTAAGCCGCTCTTGGCGGCAATTTGAGCGCCCTTGGCTACATTTTTACCAGCCATTTGCAAAAATTATTAGCAAAATAAACAATTCAAAAAGATGCGTACAAAATAAATGTGTATTTTATGATTTTATATGAATTTCTCGTATCAAAAAAACTCCGTTGACAGTTTCATGAAAAGCGGCAGAGGGAAAGCATTTGATTTCAGTTTGGGTTGAGAATGTAAAATAGGAAGTAGTAATCGATAATCAAAATGCATCGATATGCTTACATTCAAGACGATAAGAAGAAAGTAATGAAAAAATTTGGTCGGAAGGAGTGGAAGGTAGTGGAAGGTAGTTTGAATGTCGTGGCCTCAGTTGTGTAACTTTGCTCATTGTGAAAAGATTTGAAGCATTGGGTTATCTGCAAATAGTGGACACCACTAATGATCGAGTACAGGATTTTACACATATCGATTGAGCCATAGGCGACTAGTCTACATTTAGAACAAACAATCAGAGCATCGAGTTATTCACTGCATAAATTTCACATCAAATTTCGTCGGTAGATATTTCGGAGCTGCATCGGAAACCTAAAGAACACATTACTCTAAATAGTAATTGCAGAGGGTAACCAAGAAGTTATATATGTGTACAGGAGTTATGTATTTGCTTTAGCTTTTAAAGGATCTCCATCTGGTATCGCTGGTGGCCCAACAAGGTCAACCAACCTAACCTAACTTAGCCTACATACTCGTATATATCGAGCATTGACAGAATTTTCAAATGGTATAACTACTGGTATTCGAATTGTATCGGGAGATAACATCAACCTCGATAGAAACTCTAGAGGGTAAATCGCGGGTATGTCTGTATCGAATAACGAAGGAAATCCTTACAGAGCTGTCCCATCGGACAGCATCAACCTCGATAGAAACTCTAGAGGGTAAATCGCGGGTATGGCTGTATCGAATAACGAAGGAAATCCTTACAGAGCTGTCCCATCGGTTCAGAGTTGCCACGATATGAGTGCCAGGGCACAAAAACATCGACGGGAACGAACGAGTCGATGCCAGGCTCGAAGAGGCTCCGCTCTTGATGAGAGTGCGGCACTGACGGTTCACGTCCCACTGGGCTCTATTAAGAGTGAGGTCTCCAAGGACTTCTTTGCCAAAGCCAACACTAGGTGACAGAGGATGAAATTCGGCATAATCCGGACCGTAGAGCTCTCAAACAAGGGCCGCCGGAATGTGGCAAGACTAACCGCGGTCATCACTGGCCACAGGCCCTTTGGAGAGCACGCTGCAATAATGGAGATCCCCTTTCAATCCCAGCTGCCACAGCTGCTAGAACCCGAACGAGAAGGAAACCATACATCGTTTTCTCTGTGCCTGTCCGGCTCTCTCAAGAAGGACAAGGAAAGTACATGGTACTAACATTTCAGAATTTCGAGGCAATAGTGAAGTGCTCTGTAAACGCACTACTCGCCTTTATTAACCTCTCGGGCTCGGACATAGAGGCTATATAAGTAGCCCAGAAGACCACACACCAAAATACTTTATAGTAACTACGGAGAATAGTGATAAAAAACGGCGCTTACGTTCTAATTGGATGTCGGTATATCGCCACTGGAACCAACCAATCAACCCTCACTTTCGATAGGAATTCCAAAGGATAGACTAGGAAGAATGTCGAGTATCGAAAGAAGATATCACTTGTAACAGTCAGAGGGAAGATCACGAAAGATCATGAACGATAGATATATCAAGCATAGGAACTTTTTATTTCTAGAGATAGGAATTGCAGAGAATTAAGATTAGGTTTAGGAGTTGTATTGGACATCAAAGGACCATAACACACTCCACAACGACTTCGTAATTCCTGGATATAGATATTTGTTTCAAAACTACTATCTCAGGAACTATTTGAAAGTTAGCATAGTTCAAATGAGGGCTCAACTCCTACCTGGTGCAGGGGTCTGCACCTTTACAACTTTTCAAATTTTTCCTGTTCAAACAATATACGTACTGTAAGGGGAAGCGGACATTAGAGAAAACAGCGCACCAAACCGATTTTAGCGAAGTTCCCAACCATCCTGTTCTTACATATTTTACACAACAGATGGCGCTGTGAGCGGTAGCTCACAATATTGGAGGTCTCGTTCCTAAGCGGTGATAGATGGCAGCCCCATCACTTAGGACGACCTGCGGCAGGCGAATCCCCTACCTGGGCAGAAAGGCATAACCGATGACCGTAATCAATGTCTAGTGGTGGCCCTATGTTCCCGAGAGAAGTGAACAAGGAAAACTCTGCTCATAGGACTATAGGATGGCCTATCGAACTAAAGCTTGTTCTCTATCAGGTCGCTTACATCATAATAGGTGAACTCAAAACCCGTAAAGGGTAAGTTTAAACGAACGCAATACTCTCAGCAAAGCTTAAGAAAGTTAACCTTCCACGAGAATGTCCTGGGACTTGGATAGTGAGTTAGCAAAGCAGGCATCTTTCATAGCATGGAAATAATTCGGTGGTACTTGGGGTTGTTTAGCGTAGACATGCTGAGTCCATCAAGTCAAAGAATAAACTCTTTAAATCAAAGACATTTTAAAAATCCTTAAAATTTCATTGGGGTAATGCACTTTGACCGCTAAGGGCTATGATGCCTTTAAGGGCCAAACCAGCTAATCTACAAATTGGTACTTCATGAACAACACATTAGCCTTATTCCAAGTTGTAGGGAGTTACTCTCTGTGTAAAATCTCCAGCATAAATAATGCTAAATGTGTTTGTGTTTTAACTGCGAAAAGCACTTTCCAACAAGAAATACTTTATTGCCACAAAATGCATATTCATGGCCAGCAGCAGTGCCTCTGATAAAATGTCAGCAAATGCCAAAGCACAGCAACGAATCAATTTCAGTGAAATCGATGATCTGAAATTAAAATCAAAGCCAATGCGTTCGCTGTCAATTGCAAAGCAATGAAAAGGCAATAAAACTGCTTAGAGCAGAGAACTGGCATTATAGAACGAAAGTGGTTGGGAGGGCAAGAAAGTGAGATGATGGGTTGCAGAAACAGCGCCCAGCTCTAAACAGCAGGTGAAAACGGCCAAGTGACTGTTTCGATTGCGTGCCACGAGCTGCTGCCGGCCCAGGTGAAACCACCGGTGCAACCCTTTTTCGCAGGGAGTCACAGTGAAAGCGAAACACTGCGCCCTGAGGGGTGCCGGACGCCGAATGGAATCAGTGAAACACTGTTGGGAGCGCGCATGCGCTGTTCACCCCTAGAACTGTCAAAATTGACGACCCAGCGAGCACAAAATTATCAACAAATGCTTTTTTCACTCTGCTGCATTCCACGCGGCTCATTCACGTTCCGAGAGAATGCGAACAATAGTCGACAGTGCGCCAACCGCCCCTAACTATTGCAAAATTTGACATTTGCTCACTGGCTCTCCGCACTGAGTGCGCTCTCTACCGTTGCTGAGAATGCGCGGAATTGAAACAAATGTTCAGCTGTCTGTCATCCAATTCAATTGGTAGTGAAAAATTTCCGTGTTGTTTGGCAACAATTAAGAAAATCTTTAAATGTTTTGTGTGAAAATTTAAAACGACTACTGAAATTCTTATCCGGCAACGGGTTCGGTTTAGTTACGGTGAAAGTAGCCAGCGAAATGGCATTTAACTGCAATTAATGCGGAAACCAGCTACGCCAACTTCTCCCCAGGGCATTATCCCTACAGACCAGAACGTGTAGCGTTGTCAGTGTGCACTGTGTGATTTTTGCTACCCACAAATTGTGTTATTCCTTAGTGCTGACTTTGGGTACAATTATGCCATGTAAAAATTTAATTAAAAATATTGTGAACTATCGTTTAAAAGTTTGCTGCGAGTGCTGTTTGTGTACATAGGAAAGCGCTGGCACAAGGAGCAAACAAAACACAGCAACAAAAACATTGTAAGTAAAAATAGAAAAATGCCAAAAATGTGTGAATGAACTCTTAACTGGTTCAATTGATTTTTGCGCCTTGCATAATTAATGCAGCGGCCCCGTGTCGCATGCAGCGCATTCATTGTCCTTATTTTGGTGTTTTTGCAGCAGCTATCAATAGGAATACTTATTTGTTTACCTGCAGCATTGCCAGCTAGAAATTTCCTTTTTCACTTTGTTGGTGTTTGATTTCCAGCCATTTCTGTGATCTGTGTTGGCAATTCTTTGCAATGCTGTTTGGCGTATTTGTAAACAAAATTATGCAAATGTTGTTGGCTAAAACAAAAGAAATCTATTGATAAAAAATAATAAAAACTGTCAAATAAACCAATTATTGTTAGAAATATCAAAATATTAATTTAAAAATCATAATCCAAAAAATATTTATTTATTTTTTAATTTACCAAAAAAAAAAATATGAAAATATTAGTTAAAAAACATAATTCAATAACAAACAAACAAAATTATGCAAATGCCTTTGGTTAAAAAAATAAATCGATTCATAAAAAATATTAAAATAGTCAAATAAACCAGTTATTGTAAAAAATATCAAAATAATTATTTAAGAAATAATGATTACAAAAATATTTATTTATTTTCTAATTTACCAAAAAATATGAAAATATTCATTAAAAAAACATAATTCAAATAATATAGTCTACTGAACCAGTTATTGTGAGAAATATTAAATTATTAATTTAAAAAATCATAATAAAAAAATATTTATTTATTTTGTAAGTTACAAAAAATATCCAAATATTAAAATAAAAAACATACTAAACTTCAAATAAAATGGTCAAATAAATAATTTATTGTGAGAAATATAAATTGTATAAATTTTATAAATTTAAAAGATCTTATTTCTAATTTACAATGAATATAAAAATATTAATTTAAAAAATCATAATTCAAAAAATTTTCTATTTATTTTCTAATTTACAAAAAAAAAATATTAATTAATAAAACATAATTAAAAAAATAGTTATTCATTTTTTAATATACCAACGAAATAAGAAAATATTAATTAAAAAAATAATTCAAATAAAATTGACAAATAAACAAGTTACTGTGAGAAACTTAAATTTTAGAAATTTTTCAAATTAAAAAAAAACATATTTCTTATTTATGTTTTACAATAAATAAAAAATATAAATTTGAAAAATTTAATAAAAATATAATACAAATTTTTGTTTACTACAATTACAACACATCACTATCACAAAGACCTTCGGTTGTAAAAAAAAAACTTATTTGACTCACTCATCCCATATTCTTAGTACTAACAATCAAAAAACCGAGCTATTATTATACATGAAAATATTTGGAGGGCCCCACGGCTTTGCACGCATGTTTGAAGTCAATGGGCCTTATAAATTAAGTTTCTTTTAACCCTTTATAAAATTTGCATGAAAAATACTTGTCGAATTTTATCTCATTTGAAGTCAATCATATTATTTCAAAGTTTCTCCATTCAAACTGTTAACCTATTGTTGACGTACTTTGAAGTCAAAAAACACTATTAAATCATGTTTCCCCCAAAGCAACTTTTAACCCTTAATTAAACCCGTTAGTTTTCGGGTTTGAAAAAAATTAAATCCGCATGTCTAATTTTTTTATTATATTTATTATTTCAAGTGTTTTCGGCAATTTGGAGTCTTCCCGTGTACGAATCTTAACCCATTGATGACCCCATTAAATTTTGATTTTCGAAAAATTGAAAAATACGTGTCGATTAATTTTTAATTTAGAGTATTTTTTTCAATTGCCACTTTAACCCATTAAGCCCTGAGCGTTGCGTTTGCGCAACGTTTGGGAATTTCGCTATATTAAGTAATTCATAAAGACATAAGACTTGAAAATTGGTAGAATTGGATTAGAATTGATCGTTTTAGATTGTGCCATACTCAAATTTCAAAATTATTTAAATATTCATACGTTTTTTTCGATCCAAAGTCAAAGGTTTTTTTTGGGGAATTTTTGAAATTCAATCAAAAATACTTATTCTTCAAACCTATCAAAATCCCTTAGTGAGCTGCATTTTGCAATGCTTAACTATTTAAAAATAAGTTTTGAAAATTTTTTTTAATTTTTTAAACAAAAAATATGCTTTAAGTTTTGTGTTGCGCGAATGCATCGTTGGGCCTAAAAACTGCCAATTTTCAAACAACGCAACGCGTGAAAATGTCAAAATCGAAGCAGCTGATATTTTATTGGCGCATTTTATTTTCCGCAAATGTTTGATTTTGTTTATTTGTGTAATGTTTGCGAAAAATATGACAAAAAAAAACATGGTATGAATTTTGTGCTTGATTTTTTTCTTGATTAGGTCAATTAATAAGATTGTGTAAAATTTTATGGAAATCGCAAAAAAATCCCATTTTAGCGGAGGTTTATTTTTTCTATCCAGCAGGATTTTATCTCAACTTACAGATAGTAAAATTTGCCATATTTTCCCAACATTGTAAACAGAGTTTTATTGACATTTTTATACCCAACTCGTAGTAATGGTGCAGTGGTGCATGCAAGGGGGATTTGGGAGTTCAAACCCATCAAAATATCATTTTGTTGTAATACAAAAAGTGGGCGATAAATATGATTTCAAATGGTATTGGTATGATGGAGTGGTATTGGGCCCAAAAGTTGTATACAAAACCCAATTCCAAATGAAATTCTGCGTGCGACACTGGTTTTACATTTGAAGATATCGAAGATTAGATTCAATCATGCATGCAATAATGATAACTTCAACCATCGGACAGATTTGTACACAGATGGAGAAACTTGTGGCACTCAAGGAAATATTGTGTCAAGTTGATTCCATAAACTCAGCAATTAAAAATGCAAACTTAAAGCGAGAATAATTAAATTTTTCATACAATGATTTCCTAAAATATTGTTTTGAGTTGATTCTTGGAATTTTGAAATGCGTATCTAATAAGCCGATAATTCTATTTTGATTCAATGATTTGTTGAACTCCTTAAAAGGGTTCACACATTCTCAACAAGGTGGCTCAAAGTCACCGCCTGGTTCTTGCAAGTTGCTTTTCAAAAGTGCAAACCAATGAGGCTCATTAAGTTCATACTTAGCCCATTGCTGCCGGGTACCAGTTCCGCCCATACGATTTTGATAAAATCTCATACACGACCTAGAAGGGACCCAAAATGATCAGAAACAAAATTTCAGCTTTATATCTCTGCACGTTCCTGAGATATTCATTAGGTATTTTGTAAGCATTACGCAGCAATGGTAGCTTTTTTCCATACTTTGTGAAGTGATCAGCTAAACACGTGAACAAAAGTTGTTTTTTTTTACAGGTGAGTTAGGAAGCAGATTTTTGTGAAGTTCTAAGGCCACATTTTCCACCTCCGTAAAATTCACGATTTTTGGAGTCTGGTAACTCTAGCTAGATGGCGAAATTTTAGGTTACCTTCACTAGGTTAAGGTAGTTCCATCTTTACCCTAACTATTCCTATCAATGGTTTTGAGAGATCTCAAACATTGACTTTTTTGTGATTTTTTGTTTAAAATCAATTTTCATGGGTAAAATTTTACCCATTAGGCAGCAATGGGTTAGGTGGTAATTGTGAATTTTAAATTAAGTTTTGCATCTACCTATCGCCAATTTCAACTCCATTAAGGGTTTTAAATTGAAAAATGGAATTGAAAAAAATAAAGATTTTCCTTCCAATAGTTTGACTTAATACAAAACAGTTCAACCTCACCGACATTTTTCGCTGATCTTTTAAATTAGTGCATTTAAATCACAAATAATGAAAGGGTTTATTTCTTTAAATTTAAACACTCGTCAAACCAATCACAGCTATGCGAAAAGCTGCTTCTCAATCAGCCCGCAGCCAGCACTGAAACGAGAGCATTTAAATTCTGTAGACTTTCATTAACTGAAATGGCACAGAATAAAATGAAATAAAATAATTGCTTGCGGGCACACTTTGCAGTTTTCAAAAGACACAACTGACAAGCAACGAAACGAATACACAGTCACACGCAATCACACACACACACACACACGCACGCACGCACAAGCAAACAAATAAATAAACTTGCATAATGAATTATTGCGTGGCGAGGAATTTTAATGTAATTTATAAAATTTTCCACAATAGACCAAACGAGTCGAAACTTTGGCACTAAAAAGTGCCAAACTACGAAGCGAAACGAGCATATAAAACGCACAAGTTGAAAAACTTAAACTATGTATTTAAGTAGACAGCTTTTAGGGGCTCGAAGCGTATGCAACCTGCATCGAAATGGCGTGGATATTAAATGTTATTCTATGCCATGACACGAGCCGCATTATAATCAAATACTCTTTAAGTTTGAGCAGTTTTAAAGCTACAACAACTACAACAATGTGAGCAACATTAGGGCAAACGGCATTGGGCTATGCGCAGCTTAAGTATTGACAACAAAGCAGCGACTGCGACATGGGTGGCGGTTAGGGGGAGAAGTGCATAAAAAGCGGCTGTGCAGCACACAATGTCGTTAATCCTTTAACCTGTACAGCTGGCAACTTGTAAGCGTACAACAGCAACAACAAATGACACTGCTAATACCGCGTTTTCTTAGTTGCTCATACAATAGTCACGCTAAGCTGCCAAAGTAGAGCAGCGCACCAGTAAGGGGGCAAGGGTGTGGAGGGTTGCAGTGGATGGGTATAGTGCGCACAGCAATCAGTAAATGCCGCACACCTCAACTGAACGTAAATGTTGCTGCAACTCGACATTGGCATCGGCTCGAGACACTCGCTCGAACTGAGCCATAACAAAGTGCTGTGCATAGTTCGAGAAAGGGGTTTCTGGGGGCGGGAATATCCGATAGCGTGCAACTAGGAAGCAGCCAAAAGTGGCCAACAATTGCGTTACTGCTTACCTCGCGCTCGCTTTTCAGTTGATGACTTTATGCTAATATTATGGGTCATTGGGATTTGCAAACATTTAAGTGCTTGTTAAACATTTCATTAGTGTTGGTGTAAATACCCGCGGATAACGTTTTATGTAAGTGCGCGCACAACTTGACGCAACTCGGTGCGCCGACGAGTTGAATGTTAATGAAAGTGTGCCCAGTGTCGGCAGCTGTGTATGTGTATGTCTGTATGTATGTTCAAAAGTATATAAGTAAGTATGCGATTGCTGCTTTGCAAAGGCTTCTCTATTCATAGCACGAAAATTGGATTTATGTGCGCAATCAAAATAACTTTAACGATTCTTAGTTGGGTTTCTAAGTGGAGGTTCTAAGTTTAAATTTGGGCACAGTTTTTGCAACAACAAGCAGCAGGTTCATTAGCACCAAATAGCACAAATATTTTACTAAAAAAATTTCACAATTAACAGATCTATTCTGGCAACTATTTTTCAACTCTACAATCTTATGAAACAAAACAATCTTTCGTAAAAAATTTTCTCTTCTAGCAACTATTTTGAAAGTTGTTTCCCCGTAATGTGAATGATGTAAATATTTGCAGTCATCTTTCAGTTCTAAATGGGCAAAAGAGCACTTCGAAAATTTGTATATATAACCACATATGTTATGTTTACATTTGGAGGAACTGGAGAAAGACGTTTGAAGTGCCTTTGAGAGGAACTGTTGCTTCATTATAGCCATGAATGATGTTAAGATCCAGTCTCTAAGATATTTGATGTCAAGGGCTGCCTGGCCGCTGAAAGGCCGCAGAATTATCTGATGGTGAGGCTGGCAGATCTACTTCAAGTAGTTGCGAGGCCGTATACTTGCTAGTCAAGGGGGAAGGCAATAGCTGAGATACAATCGAAAGCAATGTCTACGTGCCTGTGTCTATGGACACCTACAACAATATATAACAATACAAATATATAATACATTTCTACAGAGGAATCGATTCGGACTCATCGAAAGGGAAATCGATTGAAATTGATCGAAATTGTGGCAGCGTTAAGGGGGTCTTCTGGTTACGAGTAAATTGCGAAGGAACTACTTGAGATAATCCAGTAACTTTTTTTTTATTTTATTGATACATGCTTTATCTTGTAAAATAAAATTTTGGAAATTAAAAGTCATCGCGACTTTAGAACGACTTTGAGGTTGTTGCTTTTTTCTTGTTGGTAAGACTTCTTCAAGAAATATTAATCGAATTCGATCAATTTTTTTTTCAGTTATTCAGGAGACATATGGCTATGTTTTCCCGAGTACGATTTTGAAATTTTTATTTTGTTCCATTTTTACACTCACCAATAGACCAAAAAACATGGTCGAAAATCAAACTTTTTACAAAAAAACTCCTAGTTTTGAAAATTTTCAAAATAAAAAAAATCGTACTCGGGAAAACATAGCCATATGTCTCCTGAATAACTGAAAAAAAGTAGACATATTAGGGGAAAAAAAAAAATTGATCGTTATAAAACTTGTTGGAAATTATCTGAACTTTCATAATCTGCAAAAAAAAAAAAAATTATCGAAAAAAATCGAAGAAAATTCGGAATTTATTAGTTAAAAGTTCATTATAGGCTATTTTTCGACAAAAAATTCCTAATATGTCTACTAAAAATAAAAAAAAGATTGATATCAATACAGATTCTGAAAGGTGATAAAAATACCGTTCAAACAAGCCCAGATTGATAAATCTACTATAACTCTATCCGATTTTATGACGAATTTAATTAAATTATTCTATGTATATATTGAAAAATATCTATTTTGAAATTTTGAGGGGCTCCAAATCCGACTTAGAGCTATGGTCTCTTGAGCAAAATTTCTCAGAATCACCAAAAACGTAATCTATGTTTTTGCTATACGCTTCATCAAAAAAAATCGTTCCATACAATTTGACCCGCCCTAATATATATGTATAATATAATATACATATATATATTTTGATCATGTTTACATAAATATACATACATATAAACATGTATATATGTAAGCATAATCCAAATCAAAACTCATTTTCATTCTTTTGAGTATTTTGTTTGCTTTCTTTGTTTTGAATTTTTAGCTGTTTACAATTTTCCTGCAAATTCCCATACTTGTGTTTGAATTTTCGTCAAAAAGCGATTCAATTCGAGTGACGAGTGTCAGAGTTTCTTACGAAAGTTTTGGGCATTGGAGTATTTAAAATAGATCCTCCTGTATTTCAAAATATCATTCAATAATAGTTTAAAAAACTTTCAACTATCTTTGTCAGAATAGTCGCGATAATTTTACATTCTGTCCTTCAAATCCTCTTACAATAATCATTTATAAATCGTCTCTGAATATATTTTATATTGCCTTTAAGAAATCTTTCAAAAATCGTTTGCCAAAACACCCTTGGAAATCTTTTAAACAGTCTTTTAATACCCATTTAAAACTTATTCAACTATCTTCGTCAGAATAGCCATGCAAATCGTTCATCTTGTCCTTCAAACTGTCCTTCCATAATCCTTAAAAAATCGTGTCACTATCTGTATCAGAATATAAGAGAAAATCTTTAATTTCGTCCTTCAAAGTATCCTTAAAAAATATTTGCGTCAGAATAGTAGACAAAATCTTTAATTTCGTCCTTCAAACTATCCTTTAAGAATTATTAAAAAATCGTTCAGCTATATTATATATAGCTAAGACAGTAAAGCGATATTCGGAACGATTTAGGACCTATTAGCATTTAAACGTTCGAAGACTTAAGCGACGAACTCGACTAAAATGAGTAAACTTCAAAGTCGGATTTATCTTAAACTATAGCCAATCCAGCCAAACGGCTGGTGGATCTCAACTCTCTAATACCTATAGAAAGTCGCTATGTAGGTCCCCCCATGTCTGAATTTTCGACTTGCACAGTGTTGTTTAAAAATCTTTCAACTATCGTTACCAGAATAAAAAGATTCGCTTCTTATTGTCTTTCAAACTAAGTTTCATTAGGCTTTCAATTGCCGTGAAAATCTTGTATTCTGTCTTTTAAACAATCTTTTAAAACTCCTTCAAAAATCGTTCAAATAACTTTATCAGAATAGCCGTGAAAATCGTTCACTCTGTTTTTCAAGCTATCTTTCAATAATCCTTCAAAACTCCTTGTTCAACTGTCAATGACAGAATAACCCTTTAAGATATGTGACTTCTAACTATATATTCCCGAGAAAATTAGCTATAATATTTTATATTGTAGACTAAATAAAATAAAAATAATAAGATTGTGCATTGATTCCACCGGAAGGAGCTGTTCACATTTTGATCGATTACGACACAAATATCTTTTTCTTATAGCTTCACAATGTAGAATTTTATGTTCCGAAGATTTGACCGCTACTTGAAGGCAATCATTTGTGATCTCTGGTTCTATTCTCAGGAGATAAGGGGATCTCTGTTCAACTATCCAAGTCGTAAAAGTTTCTGTTGGTGATTGTTGTTAGGTTTTTCTGTTTATATCTAAGCGATGGGCAAATTTTTTGGAATTAAAGTTAGTTAGAAAGTTAGTAGTTTTATCTAATTTAGGCTTCTGATATTATTTCAATAGACTTTTGTGCCCAATTGGTAAGATGAGATATTGAGCTCTGAGCTCTATGGAATATAATGAAATCGTTCATAAAAAAACATTTCAATGCACTCGAAAACTAATTCTTTATAAACTAAATTATTTATAAACAATTTTAATTATTTAAAAGAACATCTTCGGCGACTTTCATTAATGGAGTTCACTCTTTATAGCATTTTAGGTGTAATGTTGCTATCTTAGCAATCTGTCTGTGTCAATCAAAAATTGCTGCGATAGCAACTTTACTCCTCAAAAATGTTCCGAAGATTGGGTAGCGCTATTATGTTTTAAAACAAAATTTAATGCAAAGAAAAGGATCAATATTAAAAAACTGTTTACCCTATTTTCTCTCATGATTCCTTATGAGCATTTAAGGAAGTTTGGATCCAACATTCAATTGTTAAGAAAACCTTTCCCATACTACCTGAACCTTGTTCGAACCTAAACCTTTTTTATAAGCATAACCATAATCTTGTAACTCAAAATATTACTAAAAACTAAGCAAAACCTAGTCCGTTGTTAAAATTTATTGTCCTAACGCCAGACATAATAAAAAACATAACCCCAAATTGTGCCATTAAAAAGTCTAAGCCCGCCCCAAAACACGTGTCAAACGTCATATGTTAACTACAAAAAAAATCATAAAAAATTCTTTAAAACTGCTGCAACCTTTTGTGCCACCAATGCGTTGGATATGCTTTCAAATCCATACACACACACACGCACACACTCACCCAAACACACAGACTCGCAGACACATCCCCTGCAACACGCATTAACCAAAAACGCTTTGCAGCGCAACAGCTGTCAGTTTTGGGCTGCGAAAAATAAATCATATTTTGCCGCTCAGTTTTGCGCAAAAATAAATTTATCAAAATCAAAAGTAGCAAATTGCATTTGATAGGGTGAAATAAGTGGTGCCCTACAGGCGGTTGCTTGGGCCAACTGCTGAACTTCAAAGAATGGTTTTTTTTAAATTGAAATTGCAAGCTTTTTATGAGAAGGGGGTCATTGGCATAAGTCATTAAATTTTCGTTTTCCAAAATACGAATAACGTAGGGTAGGGTTTGCGAGTGGCTGTGGTGCCTCCGGTTTGGTTCGCTCCAATTTTATGCAAGTTGAATTTTCGCTCAACTCAACAACGTTGGTACTTTTTATTAAATTTGCTATGCTGTGTCAGTTTTTCGATGATTTTTTATTGTTGTTTTTTTTCGTGCAATTTTTTTGGGCAAGTCATGTCAGCGGCACATGTGTCGCAACAGCTCAAATGAGATTAAAATCGTGTCGAGCGTCTAAAAGTGTGTGTGAAAAATGTTCGCTAAAAAAAATTAAAATAAAAGATGTAAATTTTGTTTCTTGTTGTGTTCTTTGTTTTGTTTATTTTTGTTTTTATTTTCATCTACTAAATATTTAATGTGGCTATAACTTTGATGGGTTTGGTGGACTTTCAGTAGACTTGTTTTCTTTTGGTTAAACTTTTCATACTCAATTATTTATTTTTATTTTGAGCTGTTAAATATTTAATGTGGCTATAACTTTGATGGGTTTTTTAGTTAAAGTTTTAGTATCCAATTATTAAAAAAATTATGTATTAAAAAAATTAAAAAAAAAATTTAAATTTAAAGAGAGAAAGAATTGGAACAGCAAGAAATGGAACTCAGTTTAAAATTGTTACTTATGTGTTATTAGGTGTGGTAATAACTTTGATGGGTTTGATGGACTTTTTCTTTCGTTTTTGTTTCCATCTACTAAATATTTAATGTGGCTATAACTTTGATGGGTTTGGTGGACTTTCAGTAAACTTGTTTTCTTTGGTTAAACTTTTAATACTCAATTATTTATTTTTATTTTGAGGTGTTAAATATTTAATCTTTTAGTTAAAGTTTTAGTATATTACTTTTTATTTTGAACTACTAAATATTTAATGTGCCTTCAACTTTGATGAGTTTGGAGGACTTTTAGCTAAAATTTCTTGTCTTAGTTTAACTTTTAGTACTCAATTATTAGTTTTTGTTCTGAACTACTAAATATTTAATGTTTCTATAACTTTGAGGGGTCTGGTGAACTTTTAGTGAACGTGTTTTTCTTTTAACTAAACTTTTAGTAGTCAATTATTAGTTTTTTAACTACTAAATGTTTAATGTGGCTGCAACTTCGGTGGATTTGGTGGACTTTTAGTAAACCTTTTTCTTTTAGCTAATATTTTAGTACTAAATTATTAATTTTTATTTTGAAGTACAAAACATTTAATGTGGCTACAACTTCAGTGCGTTTGTTGTACTGTTAGTTAATTTTTCTTCATAGTTAAACTTTTAGTACTGAATTATTGTATTTTATTTTTAACTACCACATATTTAACTTCGGTATGATTGGCGGTCTTTTAGTTCACCTTTTCTGCTGTAAGTTAAAATTCAATTCTTAACTCAATTCTTATTTTTTTGTTCGCAAAATTGTTTAAAAAAACCTATTGTAGTTCATTTGAAACATGTTCACTTCATTATCTATATCCGAAAAATCAATTTAACAAAATAATAATCTGCGTTATAGTGAGTTTTCAAGGTGAGCTCCTTCATCATTATCCTTCTTGTCTCCTAAAGAGATAACTTGAGACACAAATTTTCCCTTCAATCGAAAAAATGCGCTTCAACATTCATCAACTTGAAAAACTAATAAAACATAAATGTTCGATAGTTATTTCAAAAATGTGTCTACTCCGTCCATTGGTTTTCATATCTCATTACCAAAACTTCCAATTGAACATTCTTAGGATATGAAAAATTATGCACAATTTTTCAAATTAAATTGTGAATAATTGGAGAGCAAAGCGCTGCATGGGGTTGACATTTGCGGACAACTGACGGTTAAAGCACGCCGCCTGACCGTGTCGGCCGCCACCAACCACCAACCAAAGCAAAGCAAAGGCCACACAACTCACTCGTATCGACGAGGGCAACCCCGGCTCCAGCTGCTGCACTCACACCTTCAATCATCGGCCTCCAACTGTGCCACGTCGACAAGCTGTCAATTTGCCTGGCTGCCAGCGAGCCAGCCAACTTGATGGATGCGGTTGACACGCGCACACATTTCTAAACGCTTCCCAATAATGATTTGGAATGCCGCAGCGTTGTCCATGTGACGGCGACGGTGTCATGACGCGCATCGCCAAGAAGACGAAGCAAAAAATGCCAACAGGCGTTAAATTTAAAAATTAATGACTTGCTGTAATTTGATTTGTTCGGCGCGATTTGCTTTAATATTTTACGCACCAATTTTAGTTCAAATTATAGCAAAATTTGCAGCATTTGCAAGTGCAATAAACATTGCGCTACTCTCCCCTAAAAGTATGCCACAAATAAGCCATTTCAAGTCTCAATTGACTGCGCTGAAGCTGTTGTCTTGTGTGCATTTCAACATTTTCGTGCAACCTTTGCCACGTGTCACAAGGGCAACGCACAACAATGCCACCGAGCAATGGTGGTGGCGCAACAGCAGCAGCAGTTGACAGTTGAGAAAATGAGGTATGTGTGGTAGTAGGAATTATTTACATTTTCCGCATTGCAGACAACACTGTGGGGAACTCAAAATACGCAAGCAAGAAATGTCAACGCAAATGGAAACGAAAAGAGTTTTCTTATTTCAAATGTCATATGTTGGTTTATTTGTTGGTCTGTTGTGTTTTTAGTTTTTGCCTCAAATATACATATCTGTTTGTACAACATTTTGAACCACAATGCTATCTTTAGTTGGGTAACGAGCGCCTGTCCAGCTGTCAACTATGCGCTGAGTTGTCAGCAAAGAAAAGATACTTTTCTTGCTGCCTCAACTTGGAAATTGCAACATTTTCACAGCACAATGTGTGGACTCAGTGAGAGAGAGAGAGAGCGACAGGGGAGAGGTGAATGTAGCATAAGTTAGTTGATTTGTAATAAATGGACTTGAAAAGCAGATAACATGTAACCCATTGAGAGCTCAGCTTCTAAACAAATAAATAAAATTAAAACAAATAATAATAAACAAATAATAATAATAAATAAATAAAACTTCCATCTATAAGATATGAGTAAAAATAATGAGTTTTTTGTATTGCAGTGTTGTAATTTTTTGTATAATTAGGATACACAAAATGTAATGCTTCTCTCTATAAAGCAAGGAATATTTAATTAAGACATGAAATAATTATTTTGTAAACTAATAAAGTTAGAAGGACAAACTTCGAGGATGTTGAAGTGTACATATTTGTCCTTCAGACACATTTTTTCAAAACAATATATTGGAAATTTTCCAGAATATTCACGGATGAAGTTTTAAGAGGACATTTTCAATATCTAAGATTTCAAGGTTTATAGAAAAAAAGGTTTATAGAAAGATTTTTTTTAAATTTTAGGGAATTTTCACTTTCATTTGATACCCATATTGAAATTGTACATTGCACAAAAATTTTTAAATAATTTTTTGAAATATTTAGATATGTCCTTGAAATTTTTAAGTCCTTTTACAAAAAATCTGAAGTCAGAGAAAAAACTAAAACCACAGTTTTACTATATTTGGCCACTAGGTTTGCGAGTTTATCGACTTCAGTAGTGCACACCGAGGGGTTTGGGGGTTCAAACCACCCCACAGTGATTCGACTCCATACAACCGCGGGACAAAATTAGAAGGAGTGGTGCGTTCTTCATAAAATTTGGTATACTAGTTAATCATGATCTGCTGAATTGAAATTTCTATTTTGTTTTTCTTAAACTGTTGTAGTTTAGCAATGCCTGTAGCTTAATTTTGCAAATTTCGTCATTTTTGGAAAGCTATAGCACCAAATGTGTTGGCTAGATTTTTCATTTAATCGGTAACGTCAACATTGATTATTCCAAAGAGTAACAGAAATTGTATCGGGACCCTATGGTTTTGCAATAAAAACGATAATAATAGATGTATGTTTTGCATTATTGCAGATTTTATCATTTTTCGTGCTAATTGCATACTTTTAGGCATAAACAAAATAAATTTTGTCAAAAAATACGTGTTTAGACCACTTTTCAAATTGAATTATTTTCTGAGATCGGAAAAAAATCCTGGAAAAAAATCCAGGAACATACTTTCACACACTTTTTAGATATTTTCGTCTAAGTTTTGCCAATCTTCAGATTTTTAACTTAGAAAAATATTTTGAATTAAAAGTGAAGTAAAAGCCTACGCTTAGCAAATTTTGGGAAAACATTAAAAGCGAAAATGGCCACATCATTTCTTATTCTATATTGAAAGCAACTTCGTGCCAACCAATTAGTTTTAAAATTGTTTGTACTCAATAGACTAAAAAACAGAAAATATGAGTTTAAATTTTTTTGTGAAAAAAGTTTCAACTTTGAGCCGCTTTTGCACAGACACTAATTGATTTTTTGCACAAATTTTTTGGGGTTTTCTTAGTTGGAGTTTTTTCTTTGAAATTACATTAAAATCGTTAAATTCTGAGACTATAAATGTTTTGAATGTTGTCTATGGAACGAATCACTGTGCACCCCAAACACAAAAATTGCTGGTACAAAATATGGTTTCGAATGGTATTCGGATTAAAAGTTGTACGCCAAACCCCCACGCCCCCCAAAAAAAGAAAGCCTGTGTGCGCCACTGATCAACCTGTTAGTGTGTTTTCAAATTTTTAGATTTTTTTGCACGGTGTTATTTAATTTGTACGACTATATTAGGAAAAAAACATTGTTTCTGCCCCATAACACGTGATAAAACGTATAAACTACAAAAGGATATGAGACTTTTGCTTTCTTCTAATAATTCTTATCCCATACAAATTTGCCAGACCAATCCTTTGCCTTGTAATGAGTTGATATCCTTCACACTCAAATCAGTTGTGATCAGCAAAACCCACCAAATTCTCATAACCAGTAGGCATACAAGCGCTACAACAACACAGTACTAACTAACTGAAAGTGAAGCAACACTTATCGAAGACAACAACCTTGCGTATCGTCTTCACCTACCTATATTAGTAACAAATAGAAGAAAGCGCTTATATAACCTAGTAAAAAATTTGTTCAACATACGGAAATTTGTTTCCCAGGGGACAATAGATGGGAATCCATTAACTATTTCTGCTAGCGATAGGCTAAACTTCAACCCTAGCAAAGTTTTAATTGAATAATGTAACCAACAAAACTCAATTAAGCCTCGTTGTGGATGCTATGCTTCCATGCTTCCAAGTGGACTCAATAAGGCGAAAGAAAATACATACGTGTTTTGAAATATTTATTATAAAAAATAGAACTAGTACTCATAACATGTAAATACTTAATCACATTTTGTTTTTTCCATTTCAGAAACCATACACACGGAAATAGCGCCAAGAGCTTTGCTGGAACTTTAGTAAATGCGCCACTCACCTTCGCCCAAATTACACAAACCATTACCAAGTTAAGTCCAAGTCCTCTATTGATAAGAGCCATGCTGCAGCACATTTGCTTGCCCATTAAAATCTCGCATACAATTGTAACAATGTAAACAACTTTGTAAAACAGCAGCAAACCCAAAACAAATACAAAGCATTTTAGATGCACTTTACCGGCGACTGCTTTGATTTTGGGCAAAAGTGTATAAAAAGTTCAAGAAACGTTGGTGAAAAATAAACTCAAAACTTACAAAAAACACAAAAATTCAAGTGACTAGAATATCAAAAAGTAAACTGCACTGCAAACGACAAGCAATAAAAATAGAAGAAATCAGCGAAAGTTGTGCAGCTTGTGGCAGGGATTTGTCAACAATCGAAAGGAAAACGAGACAACATCAAAACTATTGTAACAGTACAGCACACAAGCGCTTGTTTTACACTGCAGCAGCAACAGCAACGGCAACGACAATCATAACAACAAAAACAACAACAACATCAAAAGCAGCAACGCGCACCGCAACGATGGCAACACAAATGACGCAGCTGCAGCTATTGTGCGGGAAAAATGCTAAGCAAACGCAACAGGCAAAGCGGCAGCGAATGGCAACAAAACGACACCAACACAACAACGCACCGGGACGACAGCGGCAACAATGGCTGCTCATTGCAGCCGGCATATTGACGCTATTTGTCGTGTCCATACAGGCGATCACAGAGGAACTGTCACCAGGTGAGTGTGGCAGCACTTTTGTGCTACTACATATTTCGTACATACATACATTTAGTGAAGTGATTGTGGTTGCGCATACGCCATGTGTGCCAGTTCGAATGCTTGCAACGGATAACTAGTTGTAGTTGTAGTGTCGAATGGTTGCTGTTGTATATATATGCAAAGTTAAATGTGTGTGGAAGTTGCTGCCTGCTGAAGCAGCAAATTTGCCGCATTTATCAAACCGTCGACAAGCAACGCCCAAACTCATTTCTATTGCGCATTTTTTTCCCCCTTATTCATATATATTTTACTTTTTTTACTACGTAGTAGATTTAGATTTTTTTTTAATTTTTTTTGCCTTCACACACTTCTTTTTAAACGTTTGCATTATTCATGCATTTGGTGCATTGCATGTGTGCCCACCAGTTGTTTGTGTCAAATCACAAGAGCCATACAACCGAACAAAAAAAATAATAGAAAATGTTGGCAGACAACTTGGAAAGAGCTAAACATTTTATGCATTTGTATGTCACCCACTTGAAATTCCCATTGTTCCGCATCGTTTCGATGCAATTCGATTTTACATTTGACACACTTTTGTTGCATTTCTTGCTTTGCTTTCAGTTTGTGCTTCTTCTTTTTAGGAAACCATTTTTTTACGTATTTTTGTTTTCATTTTGCTACGTTTTTTTTGTCAAGGCGTTGCTCTGAAAAGGTTTCACAGTGTCGACAAATGCATATAAAAAAGTTTAAAGTAGCATAAAGTTGACTAAATTGGCAACGGTGATTTGTCAGCGGAGTTTATGCTTTGCACACTTGAAAACTTACACGTAGCTCTAAGTACTTGAAAAGAAAATGTATTGTCACTTTTATGCAGAAAAGCTGGAAGAGAATTTGTTAAATTATACAGAAGAAGGGGAAATGCTGACAGAGGAAGTATTATTGCCATGAAATCCATTGTAAATGAGCTAAGTATGTACTATTCTATAAGTAATTAGGATGTTCGAAGGATGTGCATTCATTAATATTTTACCAGAAACATTCAAAAGGCTGAGTTAATGGAATTGTAATAAGGTATTTCTGAACAAATACCTAAGATTCTTATTGTCTTTTTACTGTAAATTACATCAAAAAATTGGTTAACAAAAATGGAATTAGGTTTTGCTGAACAAATACCTAAGATTCTCATTATCCTTTCACTGCTGTACTCACATCTTGAGTAATCGATGATAATAAAAAGACAAATTCGAATTGTAACCCTTAGCGACGATAGTACACTGACGTCTATGTGGCATTAACTCGATAAGTCGGTCAATATATTCCTAATTGGATGTTGTGTCATTCTTCAGTCAGTTGAGCAAATTTTTCCTAAACATTTTAATCGTTTTAATCGAGACTGAAAATGGAAGCACTGTAGTGGGGAAAACTGTGATTTTGATTTTTTTTTTCTTTATTTTTTCTTCTTTTTTCTTATTTCTTTTATTTTTTTTTATTTTATTTTTTTTATAAATTAATGTTTAAGAGTTATTTGTTGACTTTTATTTAATGACTCAACAAACAAAAGTTATTTTTTATTTATATGTATTTAAAAAATCCTATAATAACAATTATGTTTGATTTTTTTCTTATTAGTCCACAAATAACAGTATTTTTCGATTTTTATTTTAGTTGTCCTATGATAACAATTACACTGCACAACAAAATCAAATTTGTTTAAAAATAACAAGTTTCTGACAACGGATTCTGGTAGAGGGGACCAAAAAAAAAAAATACGTGTATCGGCGTTTTGAAAGTCTACGTCTGAATTTTTTTTTAGGGGGGTCAAAATTTTCCCCCTTTTGCACATTCTTATGGTGAATCGGCATACGAAATTTTAGATTAGATTTTAGGTATATGATGGGTTCAGCAATTTGATGTAAAACACTACGAAGAATATTTTTGTGGAGAATATTATGATCGCCTAATGTCCCTTCAGCTCTCGGCTCCCATTGTTTTTCGAATATTGGGTGCCCTTCCATCTACTATTGCACGTGCAAGTTTTGTAGGACATTGCAGTACCAATTTTGATTAAGTACGAAATAAACACTTAAACACATTTTCAGTTTTGGCTTAATTCTGGCGTTGAAATCAATTTCTGAGCTTTGATGTATTCAGAGACCTATAGTAGAATTTTATGGTGAATATTTTCGTGGTACATTTTTTCCTTAAAAAGTCCTGATTTACAGGACATTTTTGGCATTTTAGAAAAAAAGGGTCAAATTGACCCATAAAAATAGTAGCGACGGGGTTAAAATGCTCCACAAAAATATTCTTCGTAGTATTTTACACCAAATTGCTGAACCCATCATATACGTAAAATGTAAGGTTACATGGTTTTCGTATGCCGATTCACCATAAGAACGTGCAAAAGGGGGAAAACTTTGACCCCCTACCTACCTCTACCAGAATCCGTTGTCAGAACTTTGTTATTTTTTTTTGTGTTGTGCAGTGTAATTGGTGACTTTTATTTAAAAAAGTTTGCTGATGACAGAATTGGCAAATCAGGTCTTGATGAGACGATCAAGAATATATATGCATTTCGATATTTAATGAATCGATTGAATGCGATTTACTTTTATAATAAGACTCACTGAATGATTTTCATTGTCACTAAATTATTTTTACTGATGCATTTTTTAAATAAAAGTCACTAATTGATTTATTTTGATGACTTTTATAAATAAAAGTCACTTACTGATTTTTATTGATGACTTTCTGAAATAAAAGTCACCAATAATTGTTATCATAGGACAACTAAAATAAAAATCGAAAAAAACTTGTATTTGCGGACTAAAAAAATCAAAAATATTAAAATATAAAATATTAAATTAAAGAAATTTTTAAATATTAATAAAAAATAAGAATTATTTTTTTATTAATAAAAAATAAGAATCCGAAGAAGAATAAGAAGAAAATCCTTTAATTTAATATTTTATATTTTAATATGTTTGATTTTTTAATTTTTTTTTCTAAATAATTCTTGTTTTTTATTATTTTATTTTTTTTAATTTTATTAAAATAATTCTTATATATTAATTTTTCCATAAAAATTACGAATTAAAAGTTTATTGCCAAGTTTGATTCTCTGTGCGAAAAGAAATGTCTTTGCATATTTCATTTAGTTGTATGTCCTTTTTTTCATAGAACATAATTTTTTCGAATATAGTTTTCATTAATAACTGTTATTTCCGGTCCCTGATTTTTTCTCAACACTTGAACTGGCACAAACACTCAATAAGGAATCTAAAGTTTAGTTTTCTTCAACCATTCGCCTTTTGCAAATTTGTACACATAAATTTAGTAACGAACCACAACAGTTCTATGCCAATTCCATAAGAAGAGTTTGAAGACTTGTCACCGGAAATTTTACTGTCAGAGATTTGCTGCTAATAGCATAAACATACCGCTTAAGGATCACATTTTTTTCTTGGCAACTACAGTCTACTTATTGTGTGCGCTGTGACTTTGGGCAGCCAAAGGGCACTTGTAGGTCGCCGCTTCATCTTCATCTTTCCCCATGCATTCTTATTCAATAATCTGTGCATATTAACCTCTCCACTGTTGTTTAACAGTTGGCTGCACTTTCGTTTTCCTTCGGTGTGCGGCATTGTGTTTGCTCATAACTCGCCTTGCTCGCTGCTCATCGCACGGCCATTGTCATTGTCAGTGCCAAGTGTCATGCCAACAAACCCGCATAACCTTAAGACACATTAATTTTCATTCTTGCCAAATACAATTTTGATAGAAATCATGCCCGTGACCTATAACCAACAATGTCAGCAGCAACCGCAACCGCAACAACAACAAAAACAGCAGCAACAGAAACGACAACCGCCCGAGCAACAGTCAGAAGGCAGTCACTGCCGCGCAGCCAATGAGCGGTTTGAGCATGAAAGCAGTGCCATCGCTTTTTTTTTAGTGCCCTCTGCCCGTCTCCTCCCCCCGCAGTAAGCATTCGCCGTAATAAGGTAGTTGAACGCGTTGCTGCTCTAAGCCCACCGTGGGCCAACAACAATGACAAGTTCCAAAGGAAATGGATTTATGTCATTCGCTCGCCACTCAACGCAACCCAAATTTACTACTCCCCACACACACACACACACACACACACGCACACCTATAGTCGACTACACTTAGCGGCATTTCAAAATTAGGCCTGCAAAAAGCCATCGAAGAGGGGAAAAGAAAAAAATTATTAATTTTGGCAAATGCGGTTCGGTCGCTCGACGGCCCCGTGGCCGGCTGGCTGACTTCCTCGGCTGCATTAGCCGCGTGCGCTGCTTAAGTAGCTCTGCGGCAATTTTCATTTCCATTTTCCATTTGCTTTTCAAGTTTGACGGCGTCCGTACTTGGCCGTTGCTACTCTTTACTTGTTGTTGTTGTTGTTGTTTTTGTTTTCCTTCCACTTGCACACCAAATGATGATAAATGCGTCGCACTGTGACCCAAATAAATTTGTCAATTTATCATTTGCGAGCAAAAGCGAACCGAGCCTAAGATGTACACAGCGTCTCGCCTCCCCTCGCCCGCCCCGTCTGTGGCTTCGCTGCCACTCGTTTGCCGCGTTGTCTCTTGTTGTCTTCTGCTTGCTGGCGTAAACGGTTTTTGGTTCACACAGATTTGGCAGTTCCTGTGTTATTTTTTTTTAAGATTTTCTGCTTTTTTGCTTTCACTTTTCGCCTTGGCGGTTTTTGTCTGCTCTTCGCGCTCAAGTGCGCTGCTTAAACTGCGGCTGCTCTTGACTTTTTCCTCCTTGCCGCATAGCGTTCGAGTACGAGAGCCAACGAAAAAACTTGCCACTTAAGTGTGCTTTTCCTGTGGCAGCTTGTGTGCCCCCCCTCCGCTCGTCGACGTCAACTCACCCACGCAAATCTCACACAACAAATGGAAAATTGAAAATTTCTGATTATGAAGCGTCTTATTATAATTTTGACAGCGCGCGCAGCAACGATTTCGCATTCAAATACGGCCGCCAACGCCGACGCTTTTCTGGCCCTCTGCGCATTGCTGCGTCGACGGCTGCTGCGAATTATGGGAAATGATGGTTTTTCTCACTTGCCCTCAAACGCGATGGTATGGAAAGCTTCGAGGGATTCGGCTCCTTCGTCATAAATACCATCGAACTATGGGACAAATGGGGCAAAATATGCTACTTGTGGAATAAATGTTGGAAAATATTTAAGGGAACTATTAACAAAAAGTAGTTAGTTTAGTAGTAGTAGTACAGTTTCCATAACACTCCTCATTGCATTCGCACAGAAACAGAAAGGGCAACTCGAATAGATGGGGGACGAAAAGAAGAAACGTTCAAAAAGTAGAAGTATGTTCAAATTTTCTAGACTATTGTACAAATCTCAGCAGACTGCGCAGAACTACGGACTGTACTTTGTAACATATCCGTAACATTAGATCCTTAAGTCTTGTTCTTGCAGTCTTGTTTTTTGGCTGACTGACTCTACACATGGAAAACACTACTGGCTAATTCCTAAAATTCGAATACGCATGATCCAGACAGTTCATTAATGATACTCGTGGTGAACATATCGCACAATAAATACAAAGAAGTCGCAAATTAAAAATTTTTCAAAAATGGACCTTTTTCCCTTAATCAATTCATAGCACAATTCACAGAAGTTTTCTTCAAAAATGTCCTTATTATTTTCTTCTTTAACTACAAAATATTGTACTTATCTGTTTTTATGTTAATTGCGTTGGTTCTGCAGGATCAACAGTGTTTGCCCTTTTGAAAATTTTATATTTTTTAGTCTTATAGTTCTTACTGCATTATTAGGTAACTGGTTCTAAAAAATTTAATTAAATATATTAAATAAATAAATATATTCTGACTCCTGATAATACCAATGAAGACGAAAGTAGTTCCTCCTTGGACGAAGAATGAAATCTGTTTTTTTTTTATTTGGATCTTGGAACATGTTCGTTGCCATTGCAAAAATTTTCAAGAAGAAGACCTTCTTTCTCTCTTTAGATAATTTGTCCAAATCTGAGAGTTTTTTAAATTTGAAACTTGTCCATAACCTGAAAAATTTTGTTTTGCCTACAGATGTTTCTAAATAAGAATCAATCATGATACCATAAACAAATTTTACCAGCAAAAGAGAGATGTATGTGGTAGATCAATAGTGGACTAAATGAGAAGTAGTATCCCTTCACTGCCAACTTAAACTGCTCTTAGTTTCTGTTGCCATACTAAAACTTGATCCAAACTATATCAATTACGTGCTAGACTGATGCTGATTATTGACACTGAACCCAGTAACCTAGCAACAGGTCTACAATTCGTTATTTGATTTGCAGTTTTCTTCTTAAAAATTATCAGATTTTTAGCAAAATTTTATTTTAATTTTTCCTAGCAATATATTTTTTTCAGTAATAAATTTTAGTTTAATGGCATTCCAACTTTATGGTTTATTTGGACTTACAATATATTAAATTTACAACTGTCATTCAAATTTTCATCAATTAACCATTCATTTCGTTACACTGTGCGTTGTTTTTGTATGGCATTGCCACTCTTCTTGGGGGGCGGCTTATGGGGTTTTCTTGCATCGGCATGTGCCGCAGCGTTGTTGTTGTTGTTGGGGGAAGGGAGGGATTTAGTGCGGCACAACGCGTCGCTTAACTTGACGTAAGCAACAGCACGCGCTCCAACTCGGCAACAAGGGTTCGAGCAGTGGCAGCAATAATTTATCTCTTTTTTGAAGTGTTGCTGTTGCGTTGCGACCTTGCGCTGACGAACGCCGACAATGACTGCCACGATGAGGGATAAGTGTCTGCTTATACACTTATTAAACAATAATAATTGCAAATAATGTTATTTTATTTAGACAAGATATCAACTTGTGGCCCGTTGCCGAACTGCCACAGTTGCCGTCTTAAAGCCATTCGCCAGCGTCGAATCTGGTTATCTGTGCATGTTTGTGTGTGGGTTGAAGCGATTTGAATCCTCACTCGCTGCTGCTCGGAGTGTTGCCAAGCTAATGAGTGTCCTTATTATGTGGTCTAAAGCGGGCCATAAGCCGCTTCATGCTTCATCCAATTGCGATTTACGGATGCGTGTCAACGGCGCGTGTGCCGCCAACCCCTTTTGTGACAGTTGTGACAGCGGCAACCACACATTTTTACCAGAGATGAATTGCTTGGCGTGTGAATGGTTGTGTGTGTGACAAGTGTTTGAATATTATTTTACATTTTGCGTTACTTTAAGTGTACTCCACTCAACGACATAAGTTTTACTGTTGTAACTTGTTGTGTACAGATTGAGTTGCAGAATGTTGTTGGCTTTTTTTTGTTGTAGTTGAAACAAAACATGAGCTCTTGCTTGTTTTTGATGGAGTGTCATACACAACTTGTGTGTGTTGTTGTGTCGTTGTTACTTGGCTCAGCAGTTTGGTAGGAAGTTTTCAAGCACTCAAGTTGTAAGTGTTAATTTTCACACCACATGTGTGGTATGAGTGGGCATTGTTTGTGGGATTTATGCACAACATAAAACCGAGTAATCAGTAGAAATCTGTTAATGTGTTCAAGTTATGAGATGATCAGTGTTTTTGCGTTGACTTATGAATCTAAACCATTTCTTTGACTTTAGCTTCTTTCTAAATCAGCAATTAGCAGTGCCATACAATAACCGAATATCCAATCCAGTCCAGACTAAATAGATGGGCTTGATAACCTAATTGACAGTGTCCAGTTTGATTCAGAAGATAATGTTAGTTCGAGTTTTGTTACCGTGCAGACATTGTCTTTTTCGAAACCAAGATTTTTTTCTGTGTTCACTTCTCTCGGTAGCATAGGGCCTCCTCAAGACATGGCCTTGGGTGGTAACGTTGGATGGATGGATAGATGTGAGGGTGGGCAGGAAGGCTACAAGCTTTCCATAGCATTATATTGCAGACCATTGCACAGTGATTCGTTCCACAGACAAAATTCAAAAAATTTATGGTCTCAGAATTTAACGATTTTGATGTCATTTGAAAGAAAAAACTCCAACTAAGAAAATCTCAAAAAATCTGTGCAAAAAATCAATTAGTGTCTGCGCAAAAGCAGCTCAAAGTTTAAACTTTTTTCACAAAAAAATGTAAACTCATATTTCCGTTTTTTAGTCTATTGAGTTAAAAAATTAAAAATACATGGTTGGTACGAAGTTGCTTAAACTTTCAATATAGAATAAGAAATGATATGGCCATTTTCGCTTTTAATATTTTCCCAAAATTTGCAAAGCGTAGGCTTTTACTTCACTTTTAATTCAAAATATTTTTCTAAGTTAAAAATCTGAAAATTGGCAAAACTTAGAGGAAAATATCTAAAAAGTATGTGAAAGTATATTCCTGGATTTTTTTTTATTTTAAAGAGCATTCTTTCTTTGTCGGATAATGTAATTATATCCTCCGATATCTTCCGATCTCAGAAAATAATTCAATTTGAAAAGTGGTCTAAACACGTATTTTTCGACAAAATTTATTTTATTTATGCCTAAAAGTATGCAATTAGCACGAAAACTGATAAAATCTGCAAAAATGCAAAACATACATCTATTATTATCGTTTTTATTGCAAAACCAGAGGGTCCCGATACAATTTCTGTTACTCTTTGCAATAATCAATGTTGACGTTACCGATTAAATGTAAAATCTGAAAAATCTAGCCAACACATTTGGTGCTATAGCTTTCCAAAAATGACGAAATTTGCAAAATTAAGCTAAAATTAAATTAAAAATGAAGATTTCAATTCCGGAGACCATGATTAACTAGTTTACCAAATTTTATGAAGAACGGACCACTCCTTCTTCTTCCTTTGTCCCGCGGTTGTATGGAGTCGAATCACTGTGCATTGTACTATACCGATGGGGGATAGGGGATTGGCACTTGGAGATTTTTCCATTGCCTGCCAAGAGCGCACTTGTGCGATTCTTGTAATTTTCATCTGCTTCATGTGGATAGCGATAGAAGTAGACAAGTTTTTCACCAGCCCGAGCCAGGAATCGAACCTGGGACCTTTGGTATGAGAAGCCAGCGCGGTACCCGCTGGACTATCGAGGCCGACGGTGGTAACGTTAATCGTTTATGTTTTTCTGCCAGAATAGGTGATTAGTATGTAGTCCTAAGTGATGAGGCTACCATCTATCGGAACGACGCCTCCGATGTTGTGAGTCACCGTTCATAGTTAGTGCCATCTGTTGGGTAAAGGAGATGACAGCAGAATGGTTGGAAACTTCGCTAAGATCGGTTTGGTGCACTGTTTTTCGCTAATGCTGCCGTGTAGTTGTAGATTTGTTTTCTTTTTTACAGCCGCACAGCGCATGATTGCGCGTAATATTGCATGGGAGTGAGTGGGGAAAAGATCATCTGATTGTAGGCATTTTTGAACTGAAACCAAGATTAGTTACGTCCTTTTTTTGGTTTGTAATGTCCAAAGTGAAACCCATTGGTTGCAACTTTTTGTGATGATTACACTTTATTTGAGCATTTTAAGCAAACAAGCGGTCCCTAGTTTTTATTATTTCAGAGAGTTCACAGTTCCTCATCGTGGACGCTTTCATTGGAGCGTTTTAAGCTCATACGGTCCACGAGTATTCGCACTTCTGAGACCTGTGTCCAGCAGTTGAAATTGGTGTCACTTTTGTAAGGAACTTATTCAGTTTCTTGTCTTACCACATCTATCCATTCATCTCATCACTGCGCAACCTAACCCTCGCTTTTTGCAACACAACTCCATTAGACTCACACTCACTCATCAATTGGGGATCCACTACGTTGTACAAGTTGAGGAAATTTTTATTAATGATTCATTCAACTGTGCCACAAACCAACCAACAAATAGACACAACCATTCCGCTGATGACACTGTTCGTCGCATCGACCGCATCCACAACAAGTGACAGTGAAATTCTTAAGATTATTAACCTTGGAAAAGGTGGAAAAGAAAAATTAAAATAAATGAACTACGACTCGAACCATTCGAACTGAACTGATGTACAACAACAAACAGCTGACAAACAATGTCGCAACTGAACAACTTCTCTATGGGTTTGATGATGAAACATCATCAAAGTGGGGAAACTACGCGCCGAAAGAGTTTATTTACATTTGGAATGAGTTAAAAAGGATCACAACACTTGCCGTACAGTTTTATTATTAATCGACTGCGCTGAAACCCAGAAGAAAATTACGCAAATGAACAACGCGCCCGTTCCGAGACCCGTTTTGTAGCCGCATTGTGCAGCCGCAAGCGTATAAAATGATTTCATGAAAATTATAAATTTTCGGTGCGCTGTCAGCAGACAATGGGAAACGCATTTACGCGAACACGGACACATTATGTGCCAACATATAAGGATCGACAAATAAAGGGATGTTTATGGCGGAGTGGTGGAGGCGGTGACGGGTAATAATGAAACAGAATTATTAATAATGGCAAGACAAATGGTTTGGATAGAAAACCACAACGTCGAGCCGAGACAGTTGGAGTGCCGTGCGGACTGTGCACACAAAGGATCAAGTGTCACAGTGACAGCACAAAGCGTGGATGTGGTTGAAAACGGCCAAAAAGTGGTTTAAGCTGTAAAGCCGTGTAAGTGTGCACACTGTTTGAGGGTTCAAAATGTCAAAGTCAAAAATCGTGTGTTGTAAATGTTAAGTCCAATGTTAATAAATGTTAATTGAAATAATGATGATTAATAGTGGCAGATAAGCTGCTGCAATGACATTTGACTTGACAGCTTTGAAGTTGACCAAAAGCAAAAGTTTTCATAATAGATTTTTTTTTACTTGGACATTTTACTATTCTTAACTAATGAGAAGAAAGGTTGAAATTGAATACAAATAATTAATTCATTTAAAGCAAACTACAAGAATTTTATTTAAATAGTTTGTTTGACAAAAGTAATTAATTAGCAACCATTTTGCAGTGCCAGTTATTAGAAAAGTGCTTAAGTATGAGTTTTAACAACAACAAATAAACCTGAATTTGCTTGATGATGCGAACTTGTCACCAGGCAATAAATTGGACTGGGCAATATTGATGGCTTAAAAATAATGGGATAAAATAATAAGAAGAAGGAAGAATTTCGACATTTTTAAATAGTGAGAGTGCTAAGTCTTAAATGGCATTCGAACCTATGACCTCTGGGATGGAAACCAGAGGCCTTACAAAGCAAAGTTTATAAAATACTTTTTATTAATTTTTTTTGTATAAAACTGTGTAATGGATTTCAATTTTTTGTAAAATTTATTAATCGTGTATGCAGTTTTATATGAAACAAGTTGTTTTTACGGTTCAGGTATTTTTCTTTCTTTGTCTTTTTTGTATGAATAGGAAATAATTTTTTGCGATTTATGAAATTATTTTGAAAAAAGTTGTTTGTACGGACGAGGTCTTTTCTTTTTTGTAATTTTTTGTATGAATCGATATAAATTCTTTACGATTTATGAACCGTTTATTGCATTTTATTTGAAAAAAATTGTTTGTACGGTTGAGATTTTTTTTAAAATTTTTTTTTAATAGACATCAATTTTTCCGGATTTATGAACTGTTTATGACATTTTATTTGAGGTCTTTTTCACGAAATTAACCCTTAAACAAAATGAATTATTATCTTCTTGTTTGTCTTGTAAATATTTTTTTCTATGAATTTTGAAATTTTTTTTACGATATATGAACTGTTTATGACATTTTATTTGAAAGAAATTGTTTGTACGGTTGAGGTCTTTTTTTAATTTTTTATAAATCGATATCAATTTTTCACGATTTATGAACTGTTTATGACATTTTATTTGACAAAAAGTTATTTGTACGGTTGAGGATTTTTTCACGAAATTAACCCTTAAACAAAATGAATTATTATCTTCTTGTTTCTCTTATAAATATTTTTTTCAATGAATTTTTTTACTTTTTTTTTACGATTTATGAACTGTTTATTACATTTTATTTGAAAAAAAATTGTTTGTACGGTTGAGGATTTTTTTTTTTAATTTTTTATAAATCGATTTATGACATTTTATTTGAAAAAAAGTTGTTTGTACCGTTGAGGTTTTTCACGACATTAACCCGTTTGTCTTATAAATACATATTTTTGTCTATTAAATACCAGCAAGAAAAAACTTTGGCTTTAGTTACCTTTTCAAAAATGTGTATCGATTTTAATTTGAAAATATGTACATAAATGTTACACCACTTTGAGACGGACCTATTCATTTGGATCAATCCCCAAAAGGGATTGCTCACCAAAGTCCAGTCCCATCCAGTCCCATCCGTTTGTCTTATAAATACATATTTTTGCCTATTAAATACTAGCAAAAAAAAACTTTGGCTTTAGTTACCTTTTCAAAAATGTGTATCGATTTTAATTTGAAAATATGTATATAAATGTTACACTACTTTGAGACGGACCTATTCATTTGGATCAATCCCCAAAAGGGATTGCTCACCAAAGTCCAGTCTCATTCTTAGTGGCGTCTCCCAACTTTCTTTGATTTCTTTTAACATAAATTCTGCTTGTTCGAGGCTTCGAAATTGTTTTTGACCCGCAAGATATATGGAAGACGCGGTTCACTAAATTGTATACTTATGTCCACTTTGAATGGATGTGAAGAGAAAAAAGGGATTCGATATTTTGAACCCTAGAACATTCGGCATTCCAGTGTTAATATCTTTACCACAAATTTTATTTTCGGAGCGTATTTTACTTCCAATCAGCTACACCAACACACTATAACTCTTGGCTTTACACACACACATACACACACACACACTCATACGCATACAACTCGCTGCTTCTCCCACCCTTCACTCACACCCTTCATTCACTTTCCTTCTCCCCAATCGACCACTAAATCGCTTTCTACACGCTCGACAATTTCAATTTTCCATTTTGTTGTTTGTTCGTCGTCGTCGTCGTTGTCGTTGTCGTCGTCTTCTTGTCGCTAGTACCGTTATATAAGCCAATAATTTTCTTTGCACTGCATTGGCATTTTTCGATTATTGGTTTTCTTTCATTTGATTGCACAACTACAATTTTGCACCTTTTTTGCGCGCCAATAATTTCACTTCGTCACTGGCAAGCGCCAAGCATCCGGAGCAGCTCCACCGGCCCCACCAACAACAACGACGGAATTTTATTAGGTTCTTTTTTGTTGGGCTGCCTTTTTGGCACAGCGAAAATTGCATTGGCACCAGCAGCAACATTAGCTGCAACAGCAACAACAGCAGCATTCGGCTGAAGTGTTTCTACTTGTCACCAATTTCTCACATTGCAATGTGTTGCATGCGCTTTGTTCGCCGTTCGTTGCTGTTGTTGGCCACAGCAGCTGCCAAAGTGTTTGCCGACGCGCAGGCGAAATGCAACAAAACACTAGTTTAGAAATTTTAAATTTATTTACGACAACAACGACGACAGCAGCGGCGGTGGCTGGCCGTGACAAATGCATGCAACTTCATGCCAGCGTCCAATTTATATACGAAAAGCACTTTGGTTCGAAAGAAATGTGCTCTGCGGCATTTTGGCTCAGCATTCGAGCAAAGTGCAAGCGTGAAAATTCCAGCAACAAATTAAATGCTTCGGTTCGGTGCAGAATTTTAGCATTTTCGATAGTTTAAAATTTGCTCTGCGGCAATTTGATAACAATTTGGAGCATTTCTCGCGTCACTGTGCGAGTTTCTATGGATCACGAAAGGAGTTTGTGGTGTACGTGAGGCTCTTCACTTATATTTTTATATACTTGTATTTATTGATCATATATGAATGAGTATGAAACAGTCGCACTTGTTGTGCACTAAATTGAATTTTCACTCTTCTTATTGTCGCAAAGCAATTTTTATTTGTATCAAAAGTGCGCTTTTTGGCCAGAAATGTTGATAATATAAATAATTTTTGTAATTTTGTTTATGATTTCTATTTGACCACATTCGTTTGTGAGCAGAAATTGGATTTTCTGGATTGGATTTTTTGGATTTTTCCACTTACATAAATTGCTTTCAAAGTCAGTGAAAAAAGAGTGCAACTATACTATAATTTACTAATTTTAAAAATATTTAAAAAATTCTAAAAATTAAAAAATGTAATAATTTTAAAAATATTTAAAATAAAAAGTCAAGTATAAAAGTTAAAGTATAAAAATTAAAAAATTTAATAATTTTTTCAATATTTGTAATATTCTAAACATTTTAAAATTCAATAATTTTAATATTTAAAAATGTTTACAAATTAAAATCTTTCATTATAAATAATAACATTGCTACATAACTGTATTCCTATTAGATATTTGCATGAATGTTTCGTTTTAATAGCAAATTTTCAATCCAGCTGCACATTCGTTGACACGACCACCCGCTGTGCCAACATCAAAGGCGTCCAGCCGTTTTCCTTATTTCGCTGCTAGTAAATTACTTTTCCGCATTTTCAAAGTGAAAACGCCAGACCTTTTACCAAAGCCAACAGACGCCATCGCCACTCACCGCCATTAACTTTTTAAGAAAAATCAAATAATTTACGCAACTCACTTCAGCTACGCACAATTAAAAGCAAAATAATTCTGATTATTTTCGAAAATTTACGCTGACACAAACGCTGCAGGATTAAGTCCAGCATTTGAAATGTGAAATCGCTGAAAATATCCTGCGGTGCAGTTAATTAGACGAAGCGCTTTAAAGCGGCGTCAAACTGATTGGAATTTCATTTCAAATTTGAGTTTAAAATTTAATGCTTTTGCTTTGATATTCCTACCATTCGAAACAGACGTTTTGGTCTTCGAAACATCCAGCATGCTTTCTAGTATCTTAAACTATTTTCGCACTCTACTTCCACACCTTAAAACTATCTTCAGTAGAAGTTTAAACAAATATAAACAATGAGGCAACGAAAGGGTTAAGTGTAACCAAAAAAAGCAGTCAGCTCTTGAAACACTCATTCACCTTCATAGAGTAACATATGAAAAACAAAATGGTTACCTTTCGAATACTTTCTCGCATTGCCTGCAACGCGGCAACTGAGAAAAAGAAACTGAAACTATATGTACACACACTCACACAAAATAAAAGCAACGCCAAACCACACTTGAAAAAAAATCACAACCAAAACCGAAAAAATGAAACGTAGCAAAATCCTTTTGACCAGAGCATTGCGGGCGCCATTCAGGTGTGCACCCACTTAACTACGCCCCCTTTCATGTGCATTCCTGCTTTGCCTGCTTGACGGCAAAAGGTATGCAACGCGCCACACAAAAAAAATCCAACACAACACTTGGCGCAATAAAAATGAGTGGCTGTACACATGCGAGCGGGCGGAAAAGCATGCCGTATGCAAAAATATACATTAAAAAAAATATTTTAAAAAAATTGTATGAAGCAGCATGCGAAATGTACGAGTGGACAAACAAATAAGAAAAGAACAAAAACAACAACCATGCAGCAAACGAATATGTAAAGTGCAAAAGTGGCATCAAAGTGGAAAATAAAAAGTTCATTCGGTTGCGCATAAACCGAAATGCAAATAAATGTTGTGGTGATGGTGTGTTGGCGAGAGGGATGCTGGTCGTTTTTGTTGCGGATGTAGCTGCGTGTGTGTGTGTGTGTGTGTAGTGAATTGACGGTGCTGGCGATGTGTAAAGAGGGCCAAAAGTGTGCCTGAAATGTTTTTTGAAAGTCGGAACTGGGTCATTAGTGGTCATGGGAGGGAAGCAGCAATTCAACAAATTGTAAGTAAATATTACAAATTTTATATTATATTTAAAAATTCAATAAAAAAAAATTTAAAAAAAAAAAATTAAAAATAAAAATAAAAAAAATAAAATAAAATTAATTTAAAAATTAATATAAAAAAAAATTAAACAAAAATTAAAAATATCAAAAAAATTAAACAAATATTTAGAAAATTCCAAAAATATTTAAAAAATTACAAAAATATTTAAGAAGTTAAAAGAATTTGTTTCCATTACAAAACTATTCAAAAAGTTAAAAAAATTGAAAAACTTTAGAAAAATATTGAAAAAATTTGGAAAATATTTAAAAAGTTAAAAATAAATATTTAGAAAATTAAATAAATATTAAATATTAAGTAAAAAAAAATTATTTAAATTTAGAAAAATTAACAAAAATAAAAATAAAATTCATAAAAATAAATAGTTTTAAACATTTAGAAAATGGTTTAAAAAATTTAGAAAATAATTAAAATATTACAAAAGCATTAGATGATTGCAAAAAACGCCTCTCAGCTAAGATTAAGGTGCCCTAGCAAGTAACCTATGAGGATTCCTTTTATTTTGTGGGAATTTTTGTGCAGATCTAACATCTAAAATTGCTTTGGTTTGACATCATTCGAATTAGTGACTCATTCCTAGGCAAAAGTTTGAACTATTCTCTTTCTCAACTATTTTTGAATGTGGTTTTTACATAATGCAAAGAATGGTTCTAGCTTATTAGTGGACTAATTGCGTCTTTGTCAACATGTTCGTTGCTTTTATGTCCATCTGGACCTGGAATTCACTTTCATCATATCAAGTAATATGTTACAGTTCAGTTGATAGGTTTGGGCAAACCATAATCGCTTCTAATGTGATAAAAGAGATTGTAAAAATCTCAATCCTTTCGGACCCAGATGGATCAGTTGAACAGATACATCATCTCAAAACTGTTTCCGCGAAGTGTTAACTTGAGTCGTGCGAATAGAAAGAAGCCACTAGGAGACATGTCGACTGAATACGAAATTTCTAGAACGATATGAACGTTGTTTTTGGTAAAATTGTGGCACACAAGATAAAAGATGTGTAAAACCATGACTAGCTTTGAACTCTCGACAGATGGCGTTCAAACAGACATTTGAGTAGCAGATGACAGAAGTACCAATCCAAAAAATTTTTTTTATAGTATCTCAAGCGTGGTTTGTTTGAATGGGGAATTACGGATAGTTTTTGATCAGAAGGAGTACAAATATAAGGCAACGCTGACTTGCGAGTAGCAGAATGGTCATCAATTCTTTTGAAATATTTTGGACCGGTCGATCCCATTAAATTCGTGTCCTATATGAAAATAACAAATAGGAGTCACTGAAAATATCTTAATATGACACTAAAAATATATATATTTCGAGAATCAATACAATAGAGTGTGGTCTGATAGGGATAATGTGAAACCTCTATGTGGAAATTTGTGCCTCTGTTTTCTTATTCTGCACTGCAAACTGCCAGCTACGCTCCTGTCTGCATCCATTATCTCTAAGCCCAAAAATGTTAACCACAATGCAGTTCATTTGAACGTTGCTATATAGGAATGCACAAAAACCCAACGCGCAGCCAAATATTTTCCACACGCACATACACGTACACACTCAAATTCAGATAAAGAGGCCACACACACTTAGCCTTCTGCAAAAATTGACCAAGAATGCCACAAGCTACACAACTATTGCAACTACTTGCTCAGTGCTTCCGAATAACCCAACGAATAGACACTTTTGGGAATCGACACCAACAACTACACAGAACAGACACAAAAATACTTACTTAGATACCAGAAACTTTATGGAAAATATGCAAAATGTGCCTGTCTGTATGAGAGAGTATGGTTGTGTTTTTGTGCATTCAGCTGTCAGTTGCGTCGACGAGACACATAGGAAATTGAGCAGAGAAGCTGCACAGCCAACCAAACGCATTCGCAAGCCGACAGGCAGACGTGCACTTGGGAGAAGTTGCCAAACAAGCTTGTTAAGTTGAAAACTATATGAGGCAGCGGCAAATAAAGCCCAAACGCCGATACGCACACATGCGCAGATGGGCTGATTGGGCAGCCATCAGAATCACCCAACAGCCGGCCAGGTGCTCGTGCCTACCTTCGAAATTTCAACCTTCGATTCGTGTAGTTACACTCAAGAAAGCACTGAAGTGCATAATGGCCAGCGGATAAGAGCCATCCACGCTTCGGCTGGCATTCCAAGTGTTGTAGCACACAACACTCCTCGAGCTGTGCACTCGTACCCGGCAACGTGTAGTTGGCCTCTTGAGCTCGTCAGTTGGCAAAAAATTGGGAAATCCATAGCAGCAGTTGCGAAAATGGCTGCACACTCACTTGGATAATAAGTGCGGCATGTCAGCGACAGACTATGCCAACAACAACAATAATACAATACTGAGTATTGTTGTATAGAAGGCAAATTCGATTTCATAGTGTTTGATAATTTTCAATCCATGGCAAATGATTTTTGAATGTAAAAACATGTCTTGACATCTGCTAAGAATTTGTGAAATTTGACAATTAATACCTGTCATTGAAATTAGCAAATTTTGCGAGTTTGTTGCACTGGATTATTTTCCCAAATGATTCGAATCAATGACACTGTCAGAAAAGCTTCGCAGAATTAAAAATTTGTTTTCAAATTAAACTGTTTACACCTCCTTTTTCCTCGACTCCCTCTTCCTGGCTGAAATTAGACTAAATGCGTTTAGAGTTGCTTATAAAAACTATTTTTAAAATTAAACTAAAGGTTGTCAAGGAAAAAAACCATGACATGACATTAGACTAAATGCTTTTAGAATTGCTTTCAAGTTGAATTGCAAATTGAAATATTGGGCTTCTGGTACCCATACCAGAACTCTGTGGGCGGCAAAACCTGAGAGACAATATGTGTGATAGTTTAATGAGCTTCAAGGTTACTTGACGATCAATAAAACTATACTATTTCTCAACATTTCTTCAGCTATTGATGGCGAAAGAAGTGTCCTTAGAGAGAAGTCCTCTAGAAGGTCAATGAACAGCTGATGAAACGTGAGGAAATAGACAAGTTTAACTTATCATCACTGACCTTACATCCCAATAAACCATCTAATTGAAAATTATGTACTTAGTGCTGGTAGTTAGTTTGTTTTTCGAGCCAATATTTCAACACACTATACTTCAAACCATCTCTCTGACTTTTTATCCAATGCACTATCGACTGTGCTGCATGGAACATTAAATCGGGCGACCCCACCCGAGATTGCCACTTAACTCTAAAAGCATTAGGATTCTAATTCGAATTCTAAGTCTAAAATTGTTTAACTCCATCGACTTGAAATATTTCCACTTTTGTTTTCCTTGTGCCGAATGCATAGCAAAACGTTGCATTTCCGTTTGCAATTATTTCTAAAGGCATAATTGAAATTCTTGCAAAACTCTTCACTCCACACAGCAACAATCAAAACTATGGCAACCCTGGAGAGCCTCCCTCAACTGTCATTGTTTACATTAGTCAAATTACAGCCGTTTCAGACCGCAAGAAACATACACTCTCGGGCGCAGAGTTTGTGGTGATGGGCTGAGGCGGCCAGCAGACAATCAGCAATAATCAAACAAATAAGAAATGCGTTTTCTCGTCTGCTGCAAACTAACACAAACAAAAGCCAGCCAACCGAATGCAACTCGCCGCGCTATGCCGGGCAACTTTTTGTGCAATTAAAATGAACCTTGGCAACGCACCAAAGTATGCTACGATTTTTGCGAACATTTTCAAGTGCTCTAATCATTTGTCTGACCAGCGATGGTCTTTTATGTTTTTGGTTTTATTTCATTTAATTTCTTTTGTATTTACTACTCGTCTGCCTATTGTTGGTTATAACAAACTTTTGTTGGTTATTTGTTTTTAATATTAGACAAGAAATTTTCCACTTTATGCTTTGAGAGTTGTAAAAGTTAAAGCTTTTATGGAAATACGGAAAATATTTGATGGATGAATTTCGTACAAGTGGGAACTGTTTTTTAGTCTACAAATGTGCTTAACCCTGGAATGTCTGGCCAATCCAAACTGCTTTGAATGGCCGTATGGGTTTATATTACAAAATAAATTAAAAAGATTTCTTTATTTAAGTTTGTGTCTTCAATTTGACTTAAAAAAAGTAAACATGAAGGAAGATTTTTTTTTCAGAAAGGCAGAAATAAAACAATAACGGACATCAATGGAGTCATTTCGACTGCCTTGAGCATTCTTGTGTTAATAGTGTTAAGTTTTTAAAAATTAAATTCTTTTTCATATTTTCAGTTTTTGTATTTAATTTTACATGAAAAATATTTAATTAACGTCAAGGAAAATTTTCTTTCAGAAGGGCATGAAATAAAACAATAAACGACATCAATGGAGTAATTTTGACTGCCTTAGGCATTCTAACACGAGAAGGCAGAAATAAAACAATAACGGACATCAATGGAGTCATTTCGACTGCCTTGAGCATTCTTGTGTTAATAGTGTTAAATTTTTTAAAATTAAATTATTTTTAATATTTTCAGGTTTTGTATTTGATTTGACTTGAAAAAATATTTAATTAACGTCAAGGAAGATTTTCTTTCAGAAAGGCATGAAATAAAACAATAAACGACATCAATGGAGTCATTTCGACTTCCTCGGGCATTCTAGTGTTAATAGTGTTAAATTTTTAAAAATTAAATTATTTTTAATATTTTCAGTTTTTGTATTTGATATGACTTGAAAAAATATTTAGTTAACGTCAAGAACGATTTTCTTTCAGAAAGGCATGAAATAAAACAATAAACGACATCAATGGAGTAATTTTGACTGCCTTAGGCATTCTAGTGTTAATAGTGTAAAATTTTTGAAAATGAAATAATTTGTAATATTTTCAGTTTTTGTACATATTTAATTTTACTTGAACAAATATTTAGTTAACGTCATGGAAGATTTTCTTTCAGAAAGGCATGAAATAAAACAATAAACGACATCAATGGACTAATTTTGACTTCCTCGGGCATTCTAGTGTTGATAATGTTAACAGTATTCGAACTGTTTATTTCGAAAAAAAAGTGTTCAAGTGAACGAAACAGAGGATAGCCTATTGGTGAGATGTGTGTGGTTGATTAGGAAAGATGCAAATCTTCGTACCCAAGTCAAGGAGTTTCGCACCGTTTTTTGAGAAACATGTGAGCGAGTTTTGTCAAAAAATAAACTCATATACATATATTCGCTAATGTTGGCTGCTTTTCTAACATTTTTGAACGCATGATGTCCGTTTCTTTACAATTTTTTCGGCATTAAGAGATTTTCTCATATTCATGAGCGATGCGTTCTTGATATGAAGTGAAACCAATCCATATATTTTATGGTTTTCATTCATTCATGCATTTCATTCATGCTTTTCATTGAGATTATTGTCCCAATAAATTTGCGAATAGCTTTCTCCAGACATAGCCGACTCAGCTCAAGTTCTTGTCTTGTTAGGTGATACCTTAAACCATCCTTAAGTAGCTATAAGAGTAACTTTTAGTGGAAGCATACAGCTCCATCAAGTTGCCTTCTTATAAGTTTAGGCACCGTACAAAAGTTGCTTTACTAGTTGATATATAAACCGAACAATCTAAAGATAAGTATTTCTTCCTTTTCTATGCTTTTTTGTCCATGAACTACTAAGTCCAAGTTCTAGTCGTATTAGGTGATACCTGAGGCTTCCATGCGTCATTATAGCCAGTAACCCATCGTTAATTATGTTCCAAATTGACCCTTTTTTAGCAGAGGCTGTATGAGTCCATCCAACTTCATTCTTTTGAACTTGGACACTGCACAATGGTTGCTGTGACCCGGTTTTCTTCACAAAATTGATGTTTTTTGTTTGGATTTTTTATAGTTTTGATGACCATTGATAAGAAAATTGATAAGAAAATACTTTATATTACAATACTGCTTTGTTTTTTACTACTAACTACTTTGCCTTTTATTTTATATCGCACACGCACTACAAAAGTGACACAACTCAAAATTTTTAATTTTCGGGTTTATGTGTTAATACTGTGCACAATGCATCAATCTACCAATAAGCAAAAGCTCAGTATATTTTGTTGTTTTTAACTGTTGCAAAAATACAGTTAGGTCTCTCTTTATGTCAGAAATTTTATGCTATTTGATCGCTGAAGTTCAATGCAAAAACTCAAATTGTGACACTTTTGACGAAATAAATTTTTGTTGAAGTTAATTTTAAGCAAAGTTCTGACAATTTTAGTATACTTATATTTTCAAATAAAAAAATTCATTTCGAATTCTCAAAATTTTTCTTTCGACTTTTTAACAGTAATTTATAATTATAAAACTCAGCAAAAGTGACATAACTTAAAATAATTCCGTAATTATTGAATTAAAATATCATCAAAACAAAAAAAAATTAAATAGAAAAATTTAAAAAAATTCTTGTAACTTATCCTAAAGCATAATCTGTAAGGATTTTCTACTGAACGGTTTATACGTTATTTAAAAAAAAATGTTTATTTACCTCAAAAACAGTTTTTTGCGTTTTCTGAAAAATCAAACATTTTGAGTTGTGTCACTTTTGTAGTGAGTGTGCGATATGTTCAACTGTCGTTTTATTAGCTACTAGCAGGGTCCGGCGGCTTTGGATGCAAGTTTAAAGTCAATGGGCCCAATAAATCAAATTTTTCTTAACCCTTTGCTGAAACCGTCAGATTTTCATGAAACAAATATTTGTCTACTTATTCCTCATTTGTTCCTTATTCCTCATTTATTCCTTTCACGATGTTTGAAGTCAATAGACCTTTTACGTCATGTTTCCCAAACACACTCTTAACCCATCATTGACCGCGTCAGAATATGATTGCCGAAAAAATGAAATGAAGTGTCTATTTATTTATCATTTGAAATGCTTTCACCATGTTCGGGGTCAAAAAACCCATTAAATCATGTTTCTTCACTCAAACTTTTAACCCATCGTTGATTATGATTTCTAAAGAAATGAAAAACACATATCGATTCATTTATCATTTGAAATGCTTTCACCGTATTTGAGGTCAAAAAATCCAATGGGTTTTGTTGTTGTTATTTCTGCAGACAAACTTTTAACACATCGTTGACCCCGTCACATAATGATTTAAAAAAATTAAAACACGTGTTTAATTTTTTCTGATTAGAAGCGTTCTCAGCAATTTTGAAGTCAATAGGCCCATCGGTTCATGTTTTTTTCGTAGACTTCCCGTAGACGAATCTTAACTCATAGTAGACTGCGTTAAATTTTGATTTTCGAAAAATTGTAAACTACATACGTGTCGAATTAATTTTGATTTGTAGTGTTTTCACTAAATTTGAAATCAATATGCCCATGAAATCACGTTTCTTCATACAACACCTTAACCCATGTTTGGCCCCTTTAGAGCCCGAATTTCTATATTTTATATTTTATTTTTATTTTATTTTCTAAAGTGAACTTACAGCACAATTCTCGTGTTGGGCGATAATGAATCAGTCAATCAGTCGGGACAGCAAAAAAAAATATTAAAATAAAATATTAATTTTTTTTTGTGCAGTGGTCTTTGTAACCACAGTGCACTGTTTTAAACCCAAACAAAAGTAGAACAGCCCTGATCGCCAGTGCCAGTACTATCCAAGCAAATAGCCAAAAATGTTTCCTAACACACCAAAGATATAAAATCACACAATCCTGTAAACACTAACAACTGACAACAACACCTAACCTAACCTAACAACTTGCAACTTTCCATTACACTGTCGATTTACCTGCAAATATCAACAACATTCGGCTATCAAAGAACTTTGCCTTGGCAAAACAACGACTTACCTCTGACTCGCTCTGCACAATTTTGGCATTTTGGAAAAAAAAAGCAGCAACATGGACAAGCAGCTATTGCGAGCAACAAACTTTTGCTGTTGCTGCTGCTTCACTTACCCGAAAATCGGGGGCTTTGTGTTGCTGCTGCTGCTGCGTGATGCGATAACGTTTGCCATACATCGACTGCAACTATGAAAGGGAGGCAAGCAGCGCAGCAATTGAGGTGAAATTCAATCGCATTCAGCATGCGGTAATGGAAAAACGGCTACCCGACTTGGCAGGCAGATGAATATCATAAACATATGCGCGCTCCGTTGTCCAACGAAGCCGACAACATGTCCACCGCCGAGGCAACACCATGTTCGACATGCCCAGCGGCAGTCGGCAGTCAGCACTGAGCGCAGCTATGTTGAAAACGTCGAGAGTTGCATATAACGCGCCGGGGCGCCCTCCAACGCACTGCCGACAAGCGGCAACGATACAATGCAAAATGTTGCTACACCTGCAGTCGACTGCCTCGCCCCTCGGTCGTTGCCAGTTTGTATAGAAATTGTTTGACGTTGTTACTGCTGTTGCGTGTGTTTGTGGCTACTTGCCCATTCTAATCCCCCCCGCCCCCCCCGGTGGTGTTTGAACACTTTTTGGCAAAATGTCTTCCGCTGCTGCGGCAAGGCACTTCCTCTTCCGGACGCTGGACTATTCAAATCATTTGCTGCATTGGCCAATGGTTTTTGTTCTTATTTTTGCTGGTTTTTGGATGTTTTGTTTTCTCGGTTCGGTAAATGCTTGGTTTTTCAGAGTTTTACGTTCAAATATGTACAACGAACACGCAGGCAGACGCTCGATTTCGCACTCAATCGAATGGTTGCTACACACAAACACACACACACACAATCGTTGCATGTTGTCTGTGTCGAAAGATTCCAAAGTTTGACATTTAGAATTAAATTTTGCTTTGTGGCTGCGAGGGCCGCATGATTTATGCGTCATTGTCATTGCCCAGCAATGTGCGAGTAGCTCTAAAGAGTAAACTCACCTACACACGCACACAGACACATACCTGCTCAGATGAAAACATCCGCCGGAAACGTACCGACAGTTGCAAAACGAAATTTCTTAGTCACTGCTCAGCCAGCTCAGCTCTCAAGTGCGTCTCTCTGTATGCGCTGCAGCCGAAAAGTGTTAGGCAACCACTGCGTTCAGCTGCCCACGTACCTTTCTACATATGTGTGTGTGTGTATCGTACGTCGACATATCCTTTGGCTTTGCATTTTTCATTTACGCATTATGGCAGCTGCATTGACTGTCCTTTCGCTTGGGCCTACAAATCTTTTAAATTAATTTCGTTGGGCATTGTTTTCCGTCTGTCTGCGTCAGTCCAGGTACCGATGACGGCTCTCGACATTTGCATTCGCATTCGTATTTGTGCTGACGTGTGTGTATGTGTGCGTAGTTTTTCATTGCACGCGTTTGTGCGTAAACGTCAACTGATACCTTCGTTGCACTCCTGCAAAATTTTCACTTAATATTTTCTATAAAATTGGATTCGTCTCTTCACCGCTTTCCACGCCACATGACTGCAATTGTTTGTATCTGGTGTTGACTTGACATGCGCTACATCGACTCGGAATTGATAATGTTGGAGTGTTTGTCTGCCTTGGCCAACGCTTTGAATCTCGACAGTTGCATGACGTTTCAATGCATAAACAGGTATTGAAATTGGCCAAGAAGAATGTTGAACGTTTATTTTTGCAGCTGCAGCATTCCTGCTAAATTAGACAGACACACAAACAGACAAATAACTAGTCTGATATAAACTTTGGGTATGTCCAGAGTGAAGAACAATAATTATTTGACATAATTGATTTCGAGTTGATTGACTGATATATTCTAAACTTAATATTCTAAAATTAAATTCCACCAATTAGGATAGATTTGCAATTAAGAAATACAAATAATTAACCCTTTCTTCTGTGTGATTGTACCAACAACATCCCGTAATATTTTTTTACATTTATTACCAGATCCTGTTTTTTAGAGAGTTGTCATATGACAGCAACCATATCGTTGTGGCTGGAATAATTACTTAACACTAGAATGCCCGACAATCTGACCTACCTAAAATGTCCATATGTAGTCATTTTGACTACATTATTGTTTACTGACTTTTTTTTTAATTTTATTCGTTTTTAAGTAGCAAATATGAATAAAATGTATTCCATTTAAATTTTATTTATTTCAAATTTATTTGTTATTAAAATTTATTTATTAAAATAAAATTGAATGTACATGAGATTAAACTAAAATAAGCATTTAGTTTTTATTTTTGTATGGTTTACAAAGCAAATTCGTTTAAATAAAATAGCGTACTTTGCACATAAATGGGATAAAATGGAATGAAATTTGGAATTTCTAATTTTGGAATGAATTTTATGAGTGAATTTTTAATTGAAAAACTTGGGAATTGTCACAGCCTACTATGATATTATTTTTTTAAATGTTTGCAATTATTTGAAATTTTCATATTTCGCAATTGAAGATGCATATTTGTCTATTTATCAGTAAGATTTGCTGAAAATTTTATATAGGTACTCAAAATGACTACTTTTGGGCATTTAAGGTAAATTTTGCAAAATTGGGCTAAACAACTTTTTTAGAATTTTTTAAATTTATTTATTCCATTTAGCTTTAAAAATTAATAAAAGTCACGTAAGATATTTTTTTAGAAAGCGATGCAACAAAAGTTATTTACAATAAAATACCTCAATGAAGTCAAAATGACTACCTTGGGCATTCTAGTGTTAAACATAAAATTGTTTATGCATAACTAAAAATCGAATATTTCTTCATTTACTTTAGCTACAATTATTTAAAAACATATCTAAATTGAAATAAAAACTCAAATTAAAAAAGTTTCTTATTTTTTTCTTCTTCTTCTTGTGTATTCTTAAGCTTAAGTATTCAGTTTATATATTTCGTATTATTCCTGAAACTTCAAACTATTCTAAGTACCAAGAAAACAATTTATTGCTGGAACCATTAACAAACTTCACAAAGTAGCATGTTGCCATATGGCAACAAAATAGCGAAAGGGTCAAAAACATAAAAAAAAAAATTTTAAATATAAAAAATTCAAAATTAAGGGAAATTAAAAACACGAAAAATTAAAAAAAAAATACAAAATAAAAAAAAAATGAAAAATAAATAATAATAAATAAAATATAAAAAATTAAAAATATGAAAAACTAAAAAATTAATAAAAGCAGTGTTTTATAAAAACTCTATAAAAGAACAAATGATCTCATTATTTTTGGTAATTTTTAGAATTTTTCACTTGTGCATCAAAAGCAAAAAATATTAGATTTTTGTGTTTATCCCACACCACCACAAAGTTGTGTGCACATTCAGCCAAATTCTTTACCAGCACTTTGCGAACTCTTTACGCAGACGACATGTCGACGCGCCGCTGCAACACTTTGTTTTCATTTAAAATTCTAAAAGGAAGCGTACTATTTTAGCCATTTTGTGCGCCATTACAGTGCTTGAAGTAACCCTTAGTGTGTGTATGTGTGTGTGAGAGAGAGAGAGAGAGAGAGAGGAAAATAGTAAAACCGAAAAATAAAAGCCAACATTTGAATTTAAGTGAAAATTAAAAATGTTTCGCTCGCTTACTGTGGCGACCGCAACATAAAAGGGACTATGCTATATTAAAAGTTTTTATGTTGCAAATTTGCTGCTACAACCACAGTGCCGCTCTAACCATTAAACCGCCACACACATACACGAAATTAATATACACGCTCACATATGCACAGCAACACACAAAACCAAAACCTCCAAAAAAAATCTCATATACTCACTTATGTACATACCAACATATATGTATGTATGTACATATGTATACTTATATAAAGTGCGCTTTGATCCTTCAGCCAAGAGATGTTTGACTACAGTTGCCAGCAAGCGGGCAAATGTCAAAATGACAGCGGTAAAGTTGGTGGTGCCGTTGCTGGTCACTTTGAAATTTTCACCTTTATTCTCACATCTTTTCAACGTACGGTTTTGGCTTAAAAATGTGCTCGCTCTGTCCAGCCACTCGGGCAACTCGGGTTTATGCGCTCAAAGTTGGTTCTGTTTTTTTTTAATTTTTTATTTTATTTTTTTTTTTCAATATAGGCAGTTAGAAAAAGGAATTCGTAACATGTACAAAATTCGCATACATTACCAAAAGTAAAAACATACTTTACGCCACAGTTTTATTTAATTTTTTTATTCATGAAATTTTTTTCGTTGTGGCCGAAAGTGTCGGTGAGGCTGACAGCTTATTTGAGCGAGTATTTATAATAACATTTTGACATTTTAATTTTTGTATCAGCTTAACTTTTGTACGGCACCAGCATCAGCAAAGGTGTGAATAACTTTTGTTGCTCCTTGTCTGGCTTCCTTGTGCTATTCTCTTACTTGCTGCCAGCACAAAATCCTTTGTGAAATATTTTCAGAAACGAAAAATTGATGAAAAAAGCAAAACTTAATTACGCACGCTGACGTGTTGGAAATTTCTGAAAGCTCTCATTGTGGTTTCTAATGAGAAGGAGCCGTAAGCGAAAATATTTTGCCAACAATTTTGTATAAAATGTGTTCACATTATTGGGGCACATTAGATGTGGTTTTAATATTTAAAAAATAAATTACAAAATTTTCAACTTTCAGTCATGTTTGCTAAGAGTTTAATGTGTTTGAGAGACTAGTGAGAAGCTTTCGATAGACAAAATAAAATGTTTATGGGAACTCAAAAGGTTTTCTAATTAATAGAAAACATGTCTGATTCACTTCTCATTTCATTCAACACTTAATCTTTTCAAATTTTGTATAATATCAACTATACCTACTTGACCTTGAATTACGGAGATTGGCTCTTGCCCAAAATATTCTTTCCTTTTACTTTCCCACCTACTTATTAATTTTTCTATTTGATTCGAATTGTTTCTTTAAAATTCTCGAATACCAACTCCAAACTAAACGTTTTAAACTCATTCGAATCTTTTCAATTCCCTTACGAGCCTTTAACCCTTTCGACCCCAAAGTTGCCTGAGAGCAACTTCAATTATTTGTCATCTAATAGCAAAAGCTACGATTGATTAATTGGTTTCAATTTAAGTAGGCACCAAAAAATTAATATTTTTAGAAGTGAATTCAAAGCAAATTACAAAAATTATACTGTTATGCCCAAAATAATTTCCAATAATTTACAGCGATGTCAGGTAAAGTTTGTGTACTAATTGAAGTCTACGAATTGGGCGCGTTTGATCAAAACCCTGTTTCTTTAATAATAGGTAAATAAAATCAAAAAGTCATAATTTTGTATTTTTCCATAAATATTAAATAATTTTTCTGTAATGAAACAATATTGATCCAAAAATTAATTTAACCCGTTCTATAACAAAAAGTAATATCGAGGCAAATGGTAAAATTCGGGGTCGAAGGGGTTAAGATTTCCTGACCTCGCCTATTCCACTGCAATCCAACGCAACTCTTTAGCTTTCTACTTGCTCCTTCGTCCATATAGTTTATGGTTTTGCACATTGCCTTCGATTCACAAAGACGACAGTTTTTTATTCATAGCAATTTTTAACTGCATTTGATAATATTTTCATAGCTTTTATGTTTCTTTTGTAGCGATTTTGTTTTCTTTGTGCCTGTAACTACTTGTTGTAAAAGCAGTAAACAACAACAACAAACACTTTTTGAACATGTTGTCTTACTTTCCTCGAATATGGGCACCAAGCCTTTTCCTCACTCACTCACTTCCTTCGCTCGCATTGTGCCTTGTCTTTTCTGCCTGCTTGCTACGTCTTCAGCTTTTTCAACTTTTTCAACTTTTTGAACTTTTTTGCATTTTGTCGTTTTTGCTCGCTAGCGCCAAACTTGAAATTGTGACCAACATTGCTTCCTGTTTGGTTGGTTGGTTCGGTTCGGTTCGGTTCGGTCGGTTTTGCTATGTTGTCGTCATAAACTTTTCTTCCTTTAAGGTTTTGCTTCTATTTTTTTTTTGTTTAGTGTTGTTGTTTTTTTTTGTGCACCATGTCAAGTTGTTGGGTTCGGTTTATTCTTGTTGTTGTTGCCTGTTATTGTCAGAAGTTTGCTTTAAGTTTTCGCTTTGCCAAAGCGGAAGTGCACTGCAATAAAACAAATATAAAAGCTGTAAGCAATAACAACAACAACAACAGAAACCGAATAGCACAACAACAACAGCTGCTGAGCAAAATCAAACAAATTGTTGTTCTGTGGCAGTGACCGCAGCAGTGACAGCGGTCAGCGTTGCATTGCACTAATGACCGCAGCGCATGGCAGCCGGTCAGCTCGACAGTCCGGCGCTCGGACTTTACTTTCTCGCTTCACTTTGAACAGCGAATTTCTTAACTTGCCGCAACTATTTACCTAGCAGTAAACAAGCAAACTGCGACGCTGCCGAGAAGCAGAACTGAACTAAAGCTTTTTACAGCCACTTTGCCTTCTTGCCTGCTTCACTTCTATGACCATTTCAAGTTCAATTAATTTGAAGTGCACTTTTTATGTGTGTGTGTGTGTGTGACGACTGCCGGCATGCAATTGCAAATACAAATACACCAACACTCCAAAATGGCGATACATTAATTGCGCATTGAATTTCACAGCAACAATGCGAAACATTGCAACAATTGCTGGCAATACTCGCACATTTAGTTAATGGAATTGTAAATTTGTCGCATTTAAATGTGTACTTTGTAATTTCAATTATTTACTCGAAAATTGCATACTTTTAGGCCCATTATAAATTAATTTACGCTTAAGGGGAAATTTCTTTTAACCTTTGACAGTTCGATAGTAAATAAGTGAAATGGTTTTTGCCGATTTCAATCGACTACACTACACAAACGCGTTTTTGCTTTTGTTGTAACTTTTTTTTTGAATGTGAATGTTATCTAAAATGAAGCCTAAGGTGCCTAATTTTAATTAATTAGCTTCTTTCTACTTAAAACTAAATCACATTTTGACTAAGCAAATCTCATGAAAAAAGTTAGTGGTGTACTAAAAGTTTTTGTCATTCGAACTGTAAAACTATTAGATGCCGAAAGAATTTTGGACTTGCAGAATAACAATTTATAACATGACACAATATATCTTTGTTTTATAGAGAGAAGTATTAAATTAATGAATTACATTTTTTATATCTTAACCCATTCCAGCCGGTTGGGGTGAAATTTCACCCCGTGGAATGGTGATTTTTCTTTGGCCTCCCTAAATGTGTTATGCGATTTGGCTGAAATTTTGTAGAATGAAATGGAATAGTTGCAGGTTTATTTCGTTTTTAATAATATTGAAGAATTGTGACATTAACCCATTAAGCCCTGAGCGTTGCGTTTGCGCAACGTTTGGGAATTTCGCTATATTAAGTAATTCATAAAGACATAAGACTTGAAAATGGGTAGAACTGGATTAGAATTGATCGTTTTAGATTCTGCTATACTCAAATTTCAAAATTATTTAAATATTCTTACGTTTTTTTCGATCCAAAGTCAAAGGTTTTTTTTGGGGAATTTTTGAAATTCAATCAAAAATACTTATTCTTCAAACCTATTCAAATCCCTCAGTGGGCTGCATTTTGCAATGCTAAACTATTTAAAAATAAGTTTTGAAATTTTTTTTTTTGATTTTTTAAACAAAAAATATGCTTTAAGTTTGCGCGAATGCAACGTTGGGCCTAAACACGGCCAATTTTCATACAACGCAACGCGTGAAAATGTCAAAATCCAAGCAGCTGATATTTTATTGGCACATTTTATTTTCCGCAAATGTTTGATTTTGTTTATTTGTGTAATGTTTGCGAAAAACATGACAAAAAAAACATGGTATGAATTTGTTGCTTGATTTTTTTTCTTGATTAGGTCAATTAATAAGATTGTGTAAAATTTTATGGAAATCGCACAAGCCTTTCTGGGGTCAGGTTTTAATGGGTTAACCTGCTGTAACTTCTACAATTTTCGAGCTACAGCTATGAATTATGGCTCGTTGGACAGTAAAAGTTTTCAGCTTTCCAAAATGGGTTCAATATTTACTATATTTAATATTTCATAATTGGTCAACTTTGAATTGCATTGAACTGTATTAAATAGAAATTCCTATTATGGAATTGAAGTTTTTGAAAAAATAAAATCACTTCGCTGCCAGAGGTCACAGAACACACACCTCGAATTTCAACACGACTTATGAACACGTTTCAAATGAAAATGTACTCTAATTTCAATTATACGTGTTCATAAATACAAAATGATTTAGGTTTAGTTTATTTAGGATTAATGGCTTTCGATGCTGTATGGTCGAAAAAAGAGAACGAAACGCACTTCACTATTTATGCACTTTTCCCCGTATTATCGGGAAGAAGAAAGACTCACCTGGGTGACTTTTTCTTTGATACTCTACTAGACTTGGCAAGGAGCTCGAACTGGTTCAATGAGTGAGCGAAATTAAGCTCAATTTCTCAACTTTTTCTTCGATAATCTGCTAGAATTCGTGAAGAGCTCAAACTGGTTCAATGAGTGAGTGAACTTAAGCCCGATTGATTCTGGTATCACAATGGGCCTTTATGGCGTAAGTGGGCTCCGCCTTGGGGTATCCACTCTTACCTACCTACTCGACCTAACTTAAAAGAAAGCATATTACTTCCACTTTCTAACCAATCATATGAAAAAAAAAGTCCCAATAGAGTCCAGCGCAAAGAGAATATTGTGACTTGAAGTTTTGGATAAATTTTCTTTAAATCACATACACAAACTCCTTAGAAATCTGAGTAGATGCTGTGATGTGAAGCAGCAAAAGTAGTCACTTGTCATCAGCACCAAATGTCTCAAACCTGATTCAAGCTTACGCAAGACAGAGACACAAAAAGTGGTCCGCCGTCTCACCATCATCCACACAGAAAGGACATACCAAGCTATGTGATATATCAACCTTTTTCATGTGATTTGCCCTTAGAAAATTGCCCATCACTAGGCCGACCAATTGGCTACAGTCCTGCGTATAGAGAGAAGCATACTCGTAAGTTGCCATGCTCGTTCGTCGGTCGAAGTGACTCATTTGTTAATAGAAGTTTTGGTGGTCGCAGATGGTAGTGGCAGAATCGGGTTAGAACCAAGAAATGCAGCCTCAGAGCCCATTCAAGGTAAGGAGTCTGGGGTCTCGTTACCAGCAATACCTAAGTACAGGACTGGCAGGAGTTGTCTCTCGCGGAGGTGGTTAGAGGGACTCTACAGAGAGTGGCTACAGGCTCAAAATTATTTGATACATTCGTTAGCCTCAACCGCTTTCCTCCTTCTAGACACACCTCTCTAGAGCCTGTAGCCATATTCGAATGTGATAATATCCCTGAAATATTTAAGTTTCAATTAACATAAGTACGCACACACACACACACACACACACATCTACACGATGCGCCCCAATAAAACTGTATCTATTAGTAATGCAACTAATTTCACTCGAGTTGCATGAAATGTTTAAAACGCCTCAAACTATGCAAATAAATCATGCAGTGCCGCCCCGCATATTTGCCACATTTTGTGCAAATTATACAAATGCCACACAAATTCTTCAAATATTTAAAGCGCCCAAATGTATGCAACAGCAAACATGGCGAATGCAATTCCCAGTCGAGAATGCCGGCACTCGTTTTGCTGCAATTGCTGCTACTTTTGTGGTTGTTGTTGTTTTTGTTGTTGTAGTTGTTGTTGTTGTAATCCACTTAAGCCTACACAGAGGTCCTGCACAACGCTTCGCATCAACTTGACTTTCATGCACCGCCAGCCAGTCCATGAACACGACAAAGATTAATGTCTGCAAACATGACATTTGCCGCGTCCCTGTCGAGCACACAATTCGTCAGTTGCTGTTCGTTGTTGCTGTTGTTTTCATTCTAACTCCGTCAGCACAGCAACACCAACTGCAATGTCGCCATACAACAAGACCAACACACACACACACACACACAGACTGCCAGACGCAAATGTGAAAAAATCTGCCGTCTAGCTGTCGTCTGTGTGTCGTGTGGCAATAACAAAAGTTCTTGAAATTTTAACCAGCACCGTCCGCTGGCAGCAACAACAAAACAAAATCAAACAGCAACGAATTAAGGCGCACGCGGCAGTAGGAGCGACCGAAAGTCGACTGGCTGAAATGGCGCGGCCATAGCTCGAATGTTTCTGCTTGCATGCGAGTGTGTGTGTGTGTGTGTGTGTTTGGGTGTTTGTGTGTTTGTGTGTGTGTGCATATAATTAAAAAAGCATTTGCTTTGCTGGGGGTTTGAACTATTGCAGCCGTTGCCGTCACATTGCTGAAAATGTTATTGTCCTTCTGCTGTTGTTGTAGTTGTTGCTGTTACGCTGTTATTGTTGTTGGATTTATTGTGTCACTCAATGCAAATGCAGTAGACGGTGTAAAATTCGTTGCATTTAAAATGGCGCATAGTAGTTGGCGAGCTTTGAAAAGACGCACTAGACTAGAAGAAGTTGCTAAAATGACTGAATGGCAAATGCATTTATAGGCGCACAAACACCAACACACAGTCACGCAGCAGCAAACAGTGCTCACTGTGAACTTTGCATTGCTGCACTCAAGTTAGGCGTAGACAAAAATCAAAAAGAATCTCCACGAAAATTCAACAAAACTTTAATGAACTACACTCCACTGTTAGCGGAGAGTGTGTTCGCCTAAAGTTATGCAATGTCTGACGCCGACGCCTTTTAATTTCACAATTTTGCCAAAACAACGCAACATGTGCGTTTAAGTATCAACAAAAGTGATGCAAGCAAAACAAAAAAAAACAACAACAAAGCAGCGAAAATCAAAACAATAACGCCACGGCAAACCAGCAACGACAACAACAACAACAACAACAACAACAAAAACAACAACAAAAACAATAACAATGGTAACAACAGTAGCAGCAGGTAGACGCCGACCATCATTGCCGCCGCCACCGCCGCACAGTGTTGCGAGTTCATATAGCGGAGTGACAAAAATAGAAGGAGTGGTCGTACATAAAATTTGGTATACAGTTATTGTATGAGTAAAGAACTTACTGTGCCAAATTTCAATGAAATCGGACCAAAACTTCGACCACCTCCCATACAAACGGATTGGAAAAAATTTCATATTAACAATGAAAATGATCTTAGTTCATAAAAGTTACATTCAAAGTATTTATATTTTAATATAAATTTATTTATAAATGTGTATATAGATAAAATGCGCTTTTTTCAAAAGTGATTCAAAATAAAATCTCGATAAATTGCTCCACAGCTGCTCAGAAGTTGCTCTTAGAGGGTTAAAATGGTGGACTGCTCCCTACTAATTTTTCTTCTGAATATTTCTTTCGAACATACCTACCCCCTATCTCCAACCTTTAATGAGGCTCCTATACAAAATCATCGTTTTTAGAAAGTGGGCTCCCGCTGCTCTCAGGTTGATCCCAGACGTACCAAATGTAAGACTGACCCCCATTTATTTTCCCTTCCGAATGTTTTTTCTATACACACTTAACCGCTATATCCAACTCTTAATGTGGCTGCCATACAAAACTAGTCATTTTCAATGGAACTGGCTCCAGACTTGTAAATGTAGTAAAGTAAGTGAGGAAACATCGTATCTGGGAAACTACTGAACCGATTTGAATGATTTCTTCAATAATCGGCGACATTCTAGAGTGCAAAAAATACAAAATTAATTCAAGTTCATAAATTCACCAGCAGAGGGCGCCTCCCATACAAGTGAAGTAGTTAGGTTGTCAACTTTTGGTTCTGTACGAAAAAAAAATCAAAGTGTACTGTCGAAACTCAATTAACCCCTCTATTTCGAATATAATAGTAATCGTAATTGATTTTCCGAAGTTATCTTCAACAACATTTTTCCATCAGCAGCAGAGCATTATTTGACAGATTTCTATTGGCATTCAACCAAACTGTGAAAATATCGCAAATTTGCACTCAAGCATTCGCGCAAATATGCGCAGCTGAAAATTGTACAGCATAATGTACACAAAATATCAACAAATTTCAAAAGTGATATTTAACGTTTTTTTTTAAATCACTTTTAAAGTTTGAACTCACCTTTTTATTCACTCGTTTTCTTTACTTCATTTTCATCATAACGGTACTGCTCAGAGGTGAGAGTAATCAGCAAAATGTTGGTCTTGCCTGACCTAAATTATATGAAACTTAGGACAATAGTAACTTTTAGGGACCTGCTCATAATTTGTTTTGAAATATTCAACCTCAAAGTCAAAGCAAAAATTTGCTTTTTGCACACAATTTTTTTTTTCAACGCTGGAAGAGCGTACTTTAAGAGCTCATAACTTCTATGTTATCCAATATTTTTTTAAAAAACTTCGGATTTCTCTTAATTGAAATATTTCCAACAAAACCTCATACTCAGATTTTTGTGGTTATAACATTGCATTTTGGCATTTTTGTCACTACTCGCAACACTGTGCGCCGCCGCCACCGAGCAGCCGGCAACAGTTTTTTGTGTACTTAAGCTGGTGTTTTTGGCTCTTTCACAAACGATTAAGCTGAACGTTGCCATCGAGTGCCATACCCCTCGCGTGTGTTGCTTGTACCGCGCGCCGACCACTGGACACAACAAGCACAGCAGACAGCGCGCGTAATCACGTCCCACACATAAAGTCCAACAATCAGTCGACATCTTGGCATTGTGGCTCTTATTGTTTTTGCCTTTTTTTTGGGGGGTTTTTTGCCGCTCTCCCCTGTCCAAAATTTCTTTGTGATATGTTGTTGTTGTTGTTGTTGGTGCTGTTGTTATTGGTTATATTGTTGGGGTGGGTATGTTGGCGCTATTGTTGTTTGCTTGTATTGGCACTCATTAGGTGGCCTTTGTTGGCCCCAAAGTAATGGCCCCGGTTGGAGCGTTGGCTTTTGTGTAAATTCGGTTTAAATTTAAGCCGAAAAAACAATAGAAAAGTCGCCCAAATAATGAGCGGGTGAGGGCAGCAACAGTCAATTTAAAATGGTTTAAAACAAATCAGCAATTTCGACTTAGTGGAAAATAATTTAAAGTGGAAAATAATTAAATTATGCTTTGAAGTTTGTTGTAAAATTGTAGCAAATTGAGTAAATTTAATTTTAGAAATAAAGTTAGTATGTTGCAGAAAAATCGTTGACCTTAGCTTTGCTTTTTTTAAAACCAGATTTTGTGAATCTAACTGCAATAGTTCCACTATGTCTTTTAATCCTTTCCGGAAATTTGTACATTATATTGTACAATTTTTCGACGATTTTTTATTTGACAGCGAACGCATTTTTTATGGAACAGCTTTACAATTCTTATTAAGTAGGCTGTGTTGTATCATTCTGTTTAAAAATATAAATCATAATAGCCGTGGCTACTCAGTGTGAGTGCGTTTTGTAAGCAGCTTTTTGCAAGAATTTGGAAAACCAGCAAACGACGATACTTCTGCGTAGGAATTTTTAAATATGTAATACTTTTTGGTACCAAAAAGCGAAACAAATTCAAAGTTTGAATCTCAGTTGATTAATATAATTTACAAAATTTAACATTCTTTGCGTCTAAATATTTTTCCCGAGTCTTTAAAAAATTTGTACGATATATCGTATAAATGACCACAAAGGTTGCAAAGCTTTGTACGATATATCGTACAAATGGAAAGCAACGGTTGAAAGTTATGTTTGCATTTTTTTAAAGTTATAGGTTTGGTAACAGATTTTTTGCGTTTGTATGCCTGCCACGCCCATCTGTAAGCCACGTTAATAAAAATCAACTATTGGGCAATTTTCGATTAAAAATAAGAACTACTAGACGATTTTGTGTTTTACTGGGCAGACACAGATTATGTAAGGTTAGACATGCGTACTTGCCACTCCCACTACGATAAAAGGGATCGGCTATATTCAGTATCTTTCTGTAAGACTGTACGAATTTAATTTGATTCTGTGTTTTATTGAGAGGGAAAAGGGCTTTGCAACAACAACAACGGTTATATGTATAAGGCCGAATAAATGTGAATCAATTGTTTATTATATATAATTTATATAACTTTGGATCAAAATGAAAGCACGTTTTGATTTTTTGTTGTTATAATTTATGTTTTCTATAAAAAAAATCAATGAATTGTTCATAAAACTTAAAAAACCGAAACCAAAAATTCATGAATTTTTACTTCTTTGCGGACCATTCTACGTACCGTACAAATTTGATGAAGCTGTAATTCTCAACCATAATGATTTTTTTGAAATTTTTTTGTATTTTATTGAAGGAAAAAATTTTATCTCAAAAAGTGTGTAAATTTACCGGAAAGGGTTAAGGTTTTGTATACCTTTTAGGGAGACATTTGATTCAAGGTCGATGAAAATTTGTTTTTTATTATAGTTTATTATAATTAATCTTGTGACGAAAATTAGTTCTTTAGGCTTATTCGTCTCTCTGGATTGTGCTTGAAAAATAAAACACAAACCAACAATCACTTTATTCACAAATTTACACTTTGCTTGTCTTTACACTTGCTACTACTTATTGGAGTATTCCGTGTTTCACCTTTATTTGCTCGAATAAGACTCTCCTCTCTGCGCTGTACCCGGCTGCCTTTTATACTTGTCTGCTTATCGCGGCGATTGTTCTCGCACATTCCAATCGCACTATCTCTCGATCGTTCTCGCACATCTCATTACCAACACCAACCATCGTTGCCATATCGAAATTATAGAAAGCAGGCCGTACTCTAAAGTGCGTGCCTAAAAGTATGCCCATAAAAGCATTCATGCATAGCACAGCGACAGGGTGCCTCATCGTTACAATATATAAGGGCTCCAGATGCGGTCATCATAACATCAACGACTATCCTCAGCAGCAGCAAATCTCTTAATGAGACTGCCAAGCAACTTCAGATTCACCTATGCTGGGTCCCGGAACATGGGAATATTCCAGGGAACTGTAGAGCAGACAAGCTCGCTCGGCATGGTACAACTGAGCAGTTATGTCAAGACATGACAGCGTTTGGTATCCTCTCTTAACCTCTAAGCTTCGTACCTATACGAGCTTTATAAACGACACTAATTTAAGATGGGCTGAAGACAGCATAAGTTTCCTTCCAACGTTCTAAAGAACTTCTCTCACTAAACATAGTCCAAATCAGACCACGATTGGTGTTCTAACGGGTCACTGCTCAATTGGCACCCACGCAAAAATGTTGGGTCTGTTTTCAAACGACTTCTGTCGCAGCTGCATGGACCAGGAAGGAAGATGGACAGAAGAAAATATACATTACCTACTTTGCACCTGTCCTGCTTTATCCAGAAGAAGGATGGATGACCTTTTTAGGCAATTTCTTCTTTCATAGTTTAATGGTTCAATGAGTGAGCGGTTTTGGGGGATGTTGGGTCTGTTTTCAAACGACTTCTGTCGCAGCTGCATGGACCAGGAAGGAAGATGGACAGAAGAAAATATACCTTACCTACTTTGCACCTGCCCTGCTTTATCCAGAAAAAGGATGGATGACGTTTTTAGGCAACTTCTTCCTCGGTAGTCTAAGGGATCTAGTTGATAAGACCATTCGGTGTCTACTAAGCTTCGTAATAAGCTTGGTCAGCGGTTTTGGCCTGACCGCATGTGAGATCACTTTGGGCTGTGTGCTCCTCTTGGGGCAGCCACACCTATCTAGTTACCATAGTTAATATAATAGTTCTCAGGCATCTTTTTCCCTTGTCGGGACAGCCCATCAAAGCGCAGCACTCAGACAGAGATACGTCAATTGTACTGGGACTTGATGTTTTCTGATAATTCTATCTAAGCCGATCCTGGTCTTCCAAAGGTCGCTTGTCCACACAACATTGCCAAATGTCGTAACGAAAAACTTGGTTAGTTTTCGTATTTATTTTTAATTTTCTTTTCTAATTGATCCCATCCTTCTCATATTATTCCTTAAATATTAGGTACCAATATATCATTACAAAAAAAAATATTTATTTTTCGTGCATTTTTCTAAATTTAAAAAGCTAAAACTACTAAAACCAATTAAACTTTATGCCACATTGAAATGTGTCTTTGTTTAATTAAGGGGGTCTTCTGCTTACGCGGATTGAAAAAATCGATTTTTTTTTTTTGCATTTTTTGAATATAGAGGATATAAGGAATACGTCTTATAAACGGTTTCGTGAAAAACACATACCTTCTTGGGTTTTCAAAGCCGGAAACATAGCCGCCTCCAGCCGTTTCGAGCATTTATTTATCTTTAAACGCATTTTCCCGAAAATCACCTTTTTTATACTTTGTGGTATGACTTCTACAAGTAATTTTCATCGGATTTGACTAATTTTTTTTTCACTTCTTCATAAAACACTTCTCTATGCTTCTCCGAGTACGATTTTTGAAATTTTGTTTTGTTCAATTTTTATGACCCTCAACAGGTCAAAAAACGTGGTTGAAAATACAACTTTTCACAAAAAACCGTATAATTTGAAAAATTTTAAAAATAAAAAAAATCGTACTCGGAGAAGCACAGCCAACGTAAAACTGAAAATAAATTTATTTTACTTTTCACATTTCCGACAACTGTGGGGGTGGATGTCATACCACAAAGTTGACTCGGACACTTTCGTCAGTACTAGTTTGACCACTTCTCAAAGGCGCAGGATTCACCACACACATAAGGCATTTATCATTTTTCAAGTTTAAACATGTACAAAAATAATAAAAAAAAAATTTTTCAATTATCTTGTATAGTTTCCTCACAATTAATTTCCAAAAATAGACTAAAATTCCGGGCGCGTAAGCAGAAGACCCCCTTAAGCAATAACACTTAACTTTCGGTGTAGCATACTTTCAGGCTGCATTAGCAAAAACAGTCGTTACAAACTGTGCCGCAATTAACAGTCAGCTGCAGTTAATACCCGACTTATTTTTTACATAGAAGAAAGTGAAATGACGCTCGAAAATGCCCAAAATTATGCTGTGAAAATGGATTTTTTTTTGTTGTTGCTTTTTGTTTCGTTTCTGCAAAACTGCAAAAAGCAAACCCCAAAATCAAGACGCTGCCAATGCGAACAAAATGTGCCAACAACACAAAAAGAAGACACCAGCCAAGCCAAGTCAGCACTATTTTCCAGCTGTCTGGCAATAGCTGCGCGCACGTGGCTGTGTGTGTGTGTGTGTGTGTGTGTGAGTGGGTTTGGTGCGAGAACACGCGTTGTCTGCCGCCACTGTTGCGGCTGTAAGTGTTGGTAAATTAAACTGTCATTAAGAGCTTAATTAAAGTCCTTTGTTGAGAGCTGTTGTAGTGGCAAACGAATTGTTTTAGATTTTTTGCTAGTTTGTTCGTCCTTCGTCGCTCGTTGTCGCGTTGCCAGTAAATAAGCGAAAGTGGAAATGTTTGCCTTTCAATTTTTTGTTTTGCTTTTGTATTTTGTTGCTTGTAGGCGTGTGTGTGTGTGTGTGTGTGTGTGTGAGTTTCAAGCATTTTCAAATACAATAAAAAGTTGCTAGCAGACAGGCAGACGGCAGACAGACAGAGAGACACAACTGATGCAGCATGTGCGGCACAGTGTCTGCGTTATTAAAATCGTTCGCATGCCACGACGACGTTTAATTGCTGCCGCAAGGTAAATTCATATGCAGCGTAACATTTTTCTTGCGTTCACATTTCTGTGCGCGTGTCTGTGTGTGTGTGTGTGTGTGTGAGTGTGCATGTCGAAGAGGCCGATAGAAAATACCCTGAAAATTTTTGCTGCAACAGGCGGAGAATTTAAATGGCAAATACTTGTCAAACTTTGCACGCCCAAAAGGGTTAAAGAAGGTTATTTTTTATTTTAATGAAAATTGATATTAAAAATAACTGAATCCTGATACAGTGGTCTTAAGTGACAAAATTTTAATATGAAAAATGCGAATTTTTAAATGTAATATCAAATTAATGGTCGCTGAGGCTCGATTGAAGTAGAAACATATATTTTTTAATTTAAAAAAATATGAAAATTTATATTAATTATTACTGAATCGAAATACATTTGAATTTGGAAAAAATTCGAATTTTAATGTAATATCATCAAAGCAATGGTCGTTGACGCTCAATTGAAGTAATTCATTAAAAAAAAACTAATTTAAAAATATATGAAAATGTATGGTAATTATAACTGAATTGAAATACAGTGCACTGCGGACTTCGATAAAAAATTTTGATTTGGAAAATTCAAATTTTTTTATGTAATATCAAAGGAATGGTGGCTGAGGCTCAATTGAAGTAATTCATTAAAAAAAATTAATTAAACAAAATATGAAAATTAATATTAATTTTTGCTGAATCGAAATCAATGAACTGTGAACTTTGTAAAAATATTGATTTGGAGAAATTCGAATTTTTAAATTTTATATCAAAGGAATGGTGAATTGAAGTAAAGGTACAGTAGATACTTTTCGGTTATAACGAACCCGTTTAGAACGATTTTCCGCCTAAAACGAACCAATTTCAAAAGTACGCGCTGTATGTTTTCGCTTATTACGGACCCCTTTTAAAGCGAACTTTCGGTTAAAACGAACCATTTTGCCCAGTCCCTCGAAGTTCGCTTTAAGCGAAAAGTACTGTCTATATATTTTTATTTAAAAAAATATATGAAAATTTACATTAAATAATTATTGCCGAATAATTGCAGCCGCCGTGGCTCAGTTGGTTAGTGCGTTGGACCGCGAGTCGCAGGCAGCAACCTCAGGTTCAAATACTGCCTGTAATAACACCTAAAAAAATAACGGGAAAACTCGTTTTCTCTTTCGGTGGCTGTCCTCTCAGCTGGAAATGGCAAACCTCTGAGAGTAAAAATTGCTTATGAAAGAGCTCCCAACCTGCCGTTCGGAACCGGCATAAAACTGTAGGTCCCTTCAACCCGCGTACAAATTCACACGCACAACACGGGTAGTTGCGGGAAGCTAGGCCTTAGTCTCGCGTAAGCGGGCTGTCGTGCCAGTCAATTATTATTATTAATTATTGCCGAATCGAAATACAGTGAACTGTTGTCTTTCTATCAACATTTTAATTTAGAAAAATTAGAATTTTTTAATGTAATATTTAAGCAATGATCGATTGATGTAAAACATATATTTTTTATATAAAAAACATATGAAAATTTATATTAATTACTGCTGAATCGAAATACATTGAACTGTGGACTGTGGAATTTGTAAAAAAATGTTGATTTAAAAAAACTCGAATTTTTTAATGTAATATTAAAGGAATGGTCGCTGGTAGAAACTATATAATTAAAAAATTTTTTTTTTTTTTTAATTGGTTAAAAAAGAATATTTCAATTTATGACTTTGAAATGATGAATTTATTTTTATAAAATTTTATACTACATAAACATTGCTGAATCTAAATACGGTGTTTCATGGCTCAGAATCAAAATTTTCTTTTGGAAAAATTCAAATTTTTAAACTCAGCTAAGTAATTTAAAACAAATTTGTTCACACTGCTTTATTTCTAGTTTTTGTTTCAACGTTAGTTCCCTATGTGTTTTTATTTATTTTTGATACCAAGTCCACAAGTATGTTAGTACAACAACAACAAATCCAAATAAATCGCCGCCACTTGCAGCACAATATTTACGTTTGCTCTCATCATCCACTACGACACTCTCCACGCCAGACACACACTCCTTCAATCTGTCTGTCTGCTGTCTGTCTCCGCTCACACCAAACTTTTGCTCATTCAAGCGCACTCTAACACACACACGCACACACACAAATCAACATTCGCGTACCTCCACTCACATGTTCGTGCAGCGCCCATTTCACACCTCCAACGCCATTCTGCCGTTGCAACATTTTGAAAAATTTAAAAAAAAAATAACAAACGCAGCAAACGGGATAATAATGCAAAATCAACCCCAAACTCACATCCGACGAAACATCACCAGCATCCTTGCACCAGCCCTCACTGTTGCCCACTTCATTTTGCCGCTGCTCTGCTTTGAGGCGGGAAAACCTCCATTTTTCCACTCAGCACTCTTTGGCTTCGCCACAGCAGCGCAGACGAGATTTGCCGCACGCCGGAATGCCGCCATTGCCGCCGGTTTTGTAATAATTGCACTGCGTTCATTGACTGAAGCGGTTGGGGGGGATGGACATAGAGCAGCAGTTGGCCGTACACCGGCTGTGCCCAAAAGGTGCGTGAGGTGTGGGGGGTGATTATGCGATCGGGCACACAGGCACACAATTGTCGCATTTGTGGTGGGCCAATCTGGCTGACTGGCTTTCATTCATTCGACCAAAATGCGGTGAGTCCTGTGCAGACGCACACTTGGCCAATGCGGCCAATTGTGTGCAAGTGTGTGCTTATGTGTATATGTTACATATAGACGTTTTATTTGCGCACATTTAGGCGGCAGGCAACGATCAGAGTCAATGTTAAGGTCGCACGCTAATGAGGAGCGTTGCCGCGTACAGGGTGTGACATAGGTTTGAAAATGTGTTTATAAAACTTTTACAAAATAATGTCAAAAATAATTGCTTTGCGAGTGCTCTGCTCAGGGCACTTTTAAAATTACTCCGAGAGTAAAATATCTATTATTAATTTTTTTCTAATTTACAACGTTACTTTCGGCAGCCGAATCGATTGTTTTCTAGATGGCTTGAAAGTTATAAATTGTACTAATCAAAAATTAAACAATTTCAATTTAATTTTTGGTCAATATTGAGTGAGTTTTTAATTTTTAGTTTCTATCATCGTCTCAGTTTTACAGAATTTCACCCTTTATGCTTTTCATTTCATGTTCATGTGTCTGTGTTTGTTGTTACAGCATTTTGTTTTGCACACAAGTGCAATGCGAAATTTGCAAAAAATTTTTGGCAATTTTTTTTTTATTGTTGCCTGTGGTTGTTCGTAATTTTTGTTGCTTTTTTTGTTGTTTTTGCTGACTGCAATAACGGCAGTTATTATTGCGTTAATATGCGGTCGCTGGCTTCGCATTCCAATTTACACCATTTGCCCATTGCAAAGGAATCAAAACAAACAATTCGCCATCGACACGGCTCTTTGTTTGTTGTCATTGTTAGTTGTTGTTGTTGTCATTCTGTGCAACGTGAAACACGGAGTTGACGTGCAGCTGCAAATTAAATTACTTATTTTGCAATTTTCGTTCTAGAAAATAAAAAATTTTTCCATTTTTAGAAAACTCACTTTCAAAATAGGCCTCATCCACTGAGTATTGATTCATTCGTTCAATTCGTTCGGTTTGTTTTTTTTTGGTTGGTCACATTTTTCTAAGCATTTTTATTTGACAGCCAACGCACTTTTCATGAGTAATTTTCTGCGGAGAAATTTTCAAGTCTGTGTTTTAAAAAATGTACTTTCAAACAAGTCTCATCAACTTGGTTGATTCCATAATTAATGCTTTTGTTTTTGGTCAAGTTTAACCCTTTCAAGAAATGTTTTGATATAATATCGAAGGAATGGTCGCTGAGGCTCAATTGAAGTAATTCATTAAAAAAATTAATGAAACAAAATATGAAAATTAATATTAATTTTTGCTGAATCGAAATACAATGAACTGTGAAGTTTGTAAAAATATTGATTTGGAGAAATTTCATGAGGAATTTTCTGCGGAGAAATTTTCAAGTCTGTGTTTAAAAAATTTACTCCCAAACAAGTCTCATCAACTTAGTATTGGTTCATTCCATAATTAATGATTTTGTTTTTGGTCAAGTTTAACCCTTTCAAGAAATTTGTACGAAATACGAGTATCGTACATTCAAAATCACAATTTTCTAAGAATTTTTATTTGACAGCCAACGAATTTTTGGAATTTGAAGTCTGTAATATTTTTTTAGTAGCTAAAAGCTTAAAAATTCCAAAGTTTCAATCGCCATTGATTTACATATAAAACTAAATAATTTTAATCTTTGCGTTTAACGATTTTTTCCAAGTCTTTTTAAAAAAGTTTACGATATAACGTACAAATGGAAGGCAAAGGCTGCCAAAGTTATAGATTTTTTTGAGTTTGCTTGTCTGCCACGCCCATTTGTGAACCCCGTGACTAATAAAATTCGACTATGGCGAATTTCGGGTAAGCAATAGATTTTCTTCTTTGTTTTCATTTTCGGGTACTTTAAAAAAAAATTCATGTCGAAATTGATGTTAGCAAAGCTGCTTAGAATCGCTGGTTCAATATAAAAGTTAAAAAGTTTTTATAAGTTTGGATTTAAATGAAATCACGTTTTGATTTTTTGTTGTTATAATTGATATTTTCTTTCACTAAAATCAATTAACTGTTCATTAAACAAAAAAACAATGCAAACAATTTCATGAATTTTTACTCCCTTGCGGACCTCTATACGATTTATTGTACAAAATTAACTGAGCTGTAATCCTAAACTAAAAGTAATTTTTTTTATTGAATTTGATTGCTAAAATGTTAAAAAGGCTTAATATTTCGAAAGAAAAATTTGTATCTCAAGAAATACGCAAATTGACCGGAAAGGGTTAAAGTAGCAAACAAGAGTTATCTCTTTTTTGTTTTAATAATTTTATCCAAAATACAAGTATTCATTATTCAATATGTCGCACACGCACTACAAAAGTGACACAACTCAAAATTTTTAATTTTCGGGTTTATGTGTTAATACTGTGCACAATGCATCAATCTATCAATAAGCAAAAACTCAGTATACTTTGTTGTTGTTAACTGTTGCAAAAATACAGTTAGGTCTCTCCTTATGTCAGAAGTTTGATGCTATTTGATAGCTGAAGCTCAATGCAAAAGTGTCCTAACTCAAATTGTGACACTTTTGACGAAATACATTTTTGTTGAAGTTAATTTTAAGCAAAGTTCTGACAATTTTAGTATATATTTTCAAATAAAAAAATTAATTTCGAATTCTCAAAATTTTTCTTTCGACTTTTTAACTGTCATTTATAATTATAAAACTGAGCAAAAGTGACATAACTTAAAATAATTCCGTAATTATTGAATCAAAATATTATCAAAACAGTCACAACTCAACATTTTGGATTTTCTAGTGTAAAATACAAAAAAATTTTGTTACTTATCCTAAAGCATAATCTGTAAGGATTTTCTACTGAACGGTCTATACGTTATTTAAAAAAAATGTTTATTTACCTCAAAAACAGTTTTTTGCGTTTCCTGAAAAATCAAAAATTTTGAGTTGTGTCACTTTTGTAGTGCGTGTGCGATGTGTACTTAAAGTTTCGATTCCATTGTGACAGAATTGCTGGGGGTTTTTGTTTGAAAAACTGATCAAGATGAATCCCCAATTTTGCTACATTTACATATTTGCCACAAACTTTTGCATCAAGTGGTAAGCACGGCTGCCACTCGAATAAAATTTTGTTTGTCAGATATATAAAATTACCAAAATGTAACCATACAAAAATAAACCGAAATTACTGCCTTTTTGTTCTTCATTTCCTCATCTGATAAAGGTTAATTTTTGGCGGGGCAAAAACGTGTAAGCAAAAAAACAAGAAAAATCAACAAGCATAACAGTCACACGGCGATATATTGCATGCAATTTTTTAATTTCGTTCCCTAGTAAAAACATGCGAGCGAAAAAGTAAGACGCGACAAAGTTGTTTGCATCTTACTTCGCTATATAATCAAAATTATGTTCGCTAGAATTCACTTGCAAAAAGTCATCAAACACAAATAAAAGTAACCAACTAACTAAGCCCAAAAAAGTAACCTATTTTGGTTAAAAGTACCCAACTGTGGCAACCGTGGTGGCAAGTCCAACCAAAGCAAACAGAGAAAACAGCAAGAAAAATTATCTCTCTGAGATGTGACTAATTATGTTCACTCTGAGTTACTCACTCTCCCACTCATTTGCACTGCACTAGCGATCATTTAAATTCCTGCACATACTCGAATTAAGGTTGACAGCGTTGCCAGTCAAACATTAATGTTTATTTGTTTTTTTATTAATATAAATAGACAGGTAATTGAATAATTTCAACAGATGTCTAACTAAAACTTGAGTAAAGATTCGAGAAAGAGTCGAGTTTATCAATATTTACTGCATCTTTGTTGTATTTTCATATACGAGTATGTTACGGTATTTACTTGTTGCAGTCTGCTTCTGCTTCTGTTCTTTCTCTACCTGCTCGCTCTTGCTGCCTGTAGTTGAGTTGAAATTAAAACATTTCTTAGAGATCAGCAAAGCGCTCGTTTGTATGCAATTCAGTGATCGGTCCGGTGCTGCCACAAAGCGACGCGTTGTGACATGTTCGTATTAATTTAGTTTATTTGAATAATTGTTTGTTTTTCGGTCATTGGCTTGAATTGTTGTTAGTCGTTTGTGTGGAGTGCAGTGTAATTAAATAATTAAATGGAAATGTGATACTGAATAAAATAAATGAGATAAAGAGAAATTTCCTAAAAATGTGAAACATGTCAAAGAAATACAAAAACAAAAAAAATATGGAAAAGCAAAAATAATTTTATTGAAATTACTTTATACAAATTAAAGTGGTTCGCATTATAAAATACTTGACACATTCTACCATAAATTGCACTTTTTAGCTGGATTTTGTTACAATTTCTGTGAAAATTCTGCGCTGCTTTTCGACATCAAGTGTGTACCCACAATGTGTGATATTCGTTGCGCTTTTGCTCTACGCAACGCTAACAGATGCTCCAAGAGTTGCCACGTTTCATAATATTTAACCTACTGTGGATTTTTAGGCACAAAACAAGAAAAATTTGTATACAAACAAAAATGTTTCAGTAACTAGCTAATTATTTTGAATTTTCAGTATTAAAGGAACAAGTGCAGAATAGCGTACCCTCGTGAAAAAAACAATTCGGCTGTATAGAGATTGTTTTTGTGAATGTAACAAACTAATAATTTTGCCTGGGAAACGCCTACAAAAGGCGTGACACGGGGTCATAGTTCAAAACTTTTATCATAATAACTTATTCAATTTTCAATCGATTTATACGATATGGATATCAAACAAAAGGCCTCTTTCATACCTTTACTTTGGTGTACCACATTGTATGCTTTATATGTACGAGTAACAAATTATAAGCCAAAAATATTTTTTTTTATAAAAAATTTACAAAACCCGATTTTTTTCTCGAAAAAAAACCATAATAAAGATATAATAAATTTGTTATCATATATTCTCTACGAAATTCCCTTTACAATAAAATATAAAACATTTTAACTTTTTTTGTTTTTATATTTAAATTAGTCTAACAAATCATTTAATTTAAACTCTAACATTTTTAGTTTGTTAGACTCAGGAGCCAAACTTCTTTGTATAAGCATACTTATTAATTTTTTTTTACGAGGCTACGCTATTCTGCACTTAAGCCGTATTAAAATCTGCTTATTAGTATCAGCAATTATATTATTTACCCGCCAGTTAGTACTCTTGCAACTAGCTGGCAACACTCTCGTTGCGTTTGTTTGCCCACAGCAAATACATTTCCTCACACTCTCTGAGCCTGAGTTGTTCTCTCCCGCGCCGCATGCGGTCGCTCAGTTTATTTCAGCGGATATTTCTGCGGTTACATTGTTGTGTAGGCATAAAAACGAGCAAACCAGTTTTTCAATTCATTTCTTTATTCATGTTTTTTTTTTAACAACCGCTGGGTTTGCTCTTTGACTTCCTTACAACGTTGCATTTTTTTGTTTTTTTTTTGGGGGGGCTTTTTGGCTCCAACATTAAAAGATACAAACTTGCACAACCGCACATTTTTTGGTGTTTTTTTATATCAGAAAGTATTTTTATGTTTGCCAACGAAGTATGTAAACTGTGGTTGTTTGGAATTTTTGCAGTGTTAGACGCTGGTCGGTTTATTTATGTTTATTTTATTTTTTTTACTTAATTTGTTATGCTATGTATTTTCTGTAGTTTTATGGGGAAAATATTTGTTTTCAAGTTAACAAAATAAAAATTGTCTATGATATATGCAGTGGTATGGTTTGTTGGAGTTCCCCTGACATTCAATGCTGCCACTGTTCCTTGTTAGAGATGTAACCCAGACATGACCAAAGTTAGCCTTGGCAAGACCAGTACTTGATTAAGAATTATCTTTATATAGTTTTGTAGTCTTTTTACATTTTTGACGTATTTGGCTTGACAAACATTTTATTGGCTTGGGTGGAAAAGTATTCGACGTTTTTTAGTAAACATATACAACATTTTTTATTCACAAAACACAAATATTCAACTACCTTCTTCCAATTTTCTGTGAATTTATCATTGAAAAACTGACACAACTGACAGTTCTCTTTTGAGGTAAATTTTTTTTTCAGCAAGAAAATGTTGGGTAGTTAAAAACAAATGATCTGATCAAATGTTAGGACTATACGGTGGAGGCATTGAAATTTCTCAGCCAAGGTCTCTTAGTTTTTGTTTTCCTTTCTATCTTTCCTGTTTATCAATTCCGACCACGGTTGCAACTTTGATCTATTTGGACTAAAAGTGGGCCTATTTATTTCACTTGGGCCTTTGGGCCGCTTTTAAGTAATTTAGGCATTTTTCATACTAAAGTGCGTAAGCAAAAAAAATACCAGCGTTTCGATATAAAAGCTACCCACCAGACATTTTGTGTTGCCGGTAATAAGAAAACGATTCGCTCCCGGCAACAAATTTATCGCCGGTAATATCGCCAGCGTATCGATTTCGTATCACTAGTCGCTCTAGAACGTCCGCCGAAAGCAACTCGCCTTGACGAGTCGTTTCCTTATCGCCTGGACGAGTCGTTTTCTTATCACCTTGACGAGTCGTTTTCATATAGCTTTTTTATTGCCTTAGGCGACTTGCTAAATTAAGCAATAAGTGTTTTGAACAAATGTATTTGTAATTTGAAATTAGTTGTTCTCTTTGTCATGGCGCTTCCTTTTTTTCCAGTAAAAGTTTGAGCTCACGTTTTTACTCGACTGTTCTCAGAATCCGGACAGATTGCAGTGATTTTGTGGTATTGAAAGTGAGAATTTCAAATGCCGCTTTAAACAAAGTTCAATAGAGGCACACAACTTTCACCAAATTCAGTTGCCAGTAACAGTTCAGACTCAGACTAATCCTCGACGATTGAATACAAATTTTTAAACTACGATCAATCGCACTGAAATACAAAACATAGTTCAATACGATATTTCAAAGTCCTGGAAAACAAAGTGTTTTTGTACACAACACAATTGTTTTTTTGTTGCATGTGACAAACTACGGGACTAATTTGTCGCTGCGGCAATAAATCGGCGAGTCGCCAATTTGTTGCCACTGACGATTCTTGCCTATTTCTCACATTTTGCTTGATGGGTATATTCTGCTCTTGTGTAAAAAAAACAATTTGCCGAAACATGTTAAAATTTTGTATTCCCATTTTTATTATTCTTAAGTGTCTTTTGTGTAAAAAAATCCACCAACAACAATGAAAATTAAAAATTAAATATGCAAAACCAAACAAAAACTGTGCGATACTCATCTTTCCCTGCAGTGAAATATTAAATAAACAAATTTCAAAATAACAAACAATCGAAAAGGGCCCATTTCATAGCTAAAACACGTGCAAAAAGGCTGCAATTTTTATATATTTGTTGTAGTTGCAGCCAAAAAATATTGTGCAACAATAATACAAAACAAAAAGATTCAACGAAAATAAATAAATAAAAAGAAAAACAATAAGCGCTGCAAAAAAATGCCACCCCGAGCGCCAATAATCCAATCGAGTTTGTGGTCTCTGGTGCGGCAACGTCTGCTCTGCATCCTTGTCGCGTTGCTCGCCTGCTGCGTGTCGTACATATCCTGCGATTACGAGAATACATGGAATTTTTACTACGAGCAGCCGTGCTGCGGCAGCGAGGTCACGAATTATGCCAAACATAAAAGAGGTAAATTGTTTTTCACAACAATAACAACAACCGAATGGAAAACTTCACAACAATACATAATAAAACAATAACACGCAAGAAGTATCCAATCGAAAAATAATAACAGTGAAATAAAAATATTTGCGCAAATTGTAAATAAATAAATGCCTACAAACACGTACACACACACACAAACGAGTCTGTGTGAAATTTGCGCGCATTTTTGTGTGTGTGTGTGCGTGAGCGTATTTTAACTGCATCAGCGCACGATCGGCTCGTTATTTTATGATTTATTGATTGTCCTTTGTCGCATTTGTGTGGCGCCACTCGAACACACACTCATGCGTTATTTTCGAAGAGAAATTACAACAATAACGAAAAAAAGATGCATTTTTCACTTTTGCTATTATTGCGATTATTTTTAATACATTTTTAATAATTTAATTGCAGTTTCATTTCTTCATTTATTGCACACATTGTTTGGCCTTTAATCGCCATTAATCAGCGTTCGACACGTACACACACACATACACACACACGCCAACCGCTTCTGGGTCAATTGTACATAATTTATTTATGCCATAATTTTACCGTTACACACGCGCATCGCCCATTTGTTTAACTGCGTTGACACTGACCGCGAGTCATTGGCGCATTGTGGCAGATTTTAATTATGCCCGATCGCCCGACCCCGGCCGACGCGTCGCACAGTGGCTGATTCTGCCGACGTAGGTTGCAAAAGTCGAATTTCTCATGTTCGATTTGGGGAAAACTGTTATACTTGTCCGATAGATAAATCCTTTTACCTAAGAAATCCGAAAACCTCAACTAAATTGGACAAATAGTTTTGCTTGTAGAGCCCGTCAAAGTTGAGCAATTTTTAGAGTGTGAAATAATATCAGCAATTTGCACTTTTTCGGCAAAGCTGAAGTTTTAAAATACGGAAAAGAGCAAATTGATTGAAACTTTTTGCACCAGCATCGTAAAAGCAGGCATTTGTAGTAAATAATTAAATATAAATAAATATTAAATATAAATATAAATATAAATATTATGTCTTTTCATAGGCACTCACTTGAAGCACTGTTTTTATCACTCTTTTTGAACTTTCGATAGATTTAAAAAAAAAGGCCATACTTGCCACGGTTCCGTCTTTGGGAAAATTGTTCACTAGTCTTCTGCGAGTACTGCCCTGAAGAGATCGGGTGCCCGATTCTGCCCGACTGGATTTTACAGCGATTTTTCTGTGGCCACCTCGCGCAATTTTATGCTTTCGGGTGCGTGAATTCGAACAAGTTCGTCAAGATTTTGATAGCGAATCACTTACACGCGATTATAATCGTTGCAATTTTGTCCAGAATAATGAGGAGTGGTTGGAAAAAACAATTTACTTCGATGCAGGAGATGCATGTAGCATAAGCGATGACCAACCATCGACATAAAAGGCGGCAAAAGGAAGGCCGAAAAAGTAAATTCAGGACTGTGCGTCATTTAATAAAAAAGGAAGCTTATGGAGGCAACGGAAACAATAACTACCACCCACCTGTCAGAAGCTTTGATAATAAAATAAAATAAGGATCAGGAGAAAATGAAAGGCGTTATAGTGGAAGCAGTTTTACCAGCCATCCCGGGTCGTGTTAAAAGAATAAAAAACAATATTCCCACCCCACCCAATGTGCTACCCATGAAATATACTTAGTCATAATAAAACCTTAGCATTGTTTTTGTCCAAAGAAAAATTTACTTTTTATGTCATTTTTTCGAATTTTGCTTCTAATTTTTAAAGCGAAATTTATTAATTTTTATCTTTAAATTTGACTCTTTCAGCTTATTTCTTAAATTTCTTATTACTTTTCATCTTTTTTAATGAATTTTCATTAATTTTGCAACTAAAACTTATAATTTTTTCTCGCATTATTCTCATTTACAGTAAGCCGAACTTTGACAAAGTATTGCGTAGCACCCTGTAACTCGATTGAATTTATTTTTTGGAATACAATGAATGAATTTCTAATCAACAGCAAAAAAATTTTCCAATTATCTCTATTCGTTCAAAAGTTATTAATTTTGCAACCTGAAATGACAAATTGAGCCACTGTGCGTCGCCTGGGTCCCATGCGCCATGTTCATAATTTCCACAATTCAATTTATAAGTAATTTCCAATTGTATTTGGTTTTTCATGTACTCATTGTTTTTGGAGTTAACTTTAATTTGCATTTAACGGCGCTTTAAATTTGCATTCATTAAGCGGGCCGGAAAAGTCCCTGGGACCGGGGCAGGTTTAATTGATAAAATTAAAATTAAGCCCGCTTGACAAAAAAAGAATGGCCGCCTAGCGGCTGAGCGTCCATTCAGTACTTTACACACAATTCAGTAGCGTTAAGGTGATTAAAATGTGTTTATGGCTACGCGGTTTTTAATTTCAATCAGTTTTATGTGAAATGGTTTGTTGTTGCTTTGTGGTGTGGGCGCGCGTACATTGAACTTCCGCTGTGGTATTTTTTCATCTATGAATGTTGCGCTGCTGCATGGTTTCAGGGCCACTGCGATAGAGAATTATGAAAAGTATTTAATTGTAGTCGGTGGTTTAATATTTTAAAAATAGTTTAATTAAGTACTTAACAAATACAAAATCGAATCAAAATGTGTACAGGGAGGAAGTGTGGATTGAAGTTGAATAAAAGTTGCTACAATACACAAATTGTAGGTGGAACTAGAAATGTGACAGCGCACATAGGATTTTATTTTGGGTTTTCCATACTCAATTCTTGAGCTCAATACAATTTGAAATCATATTTGTCAGGCATTATTTTTACAACAAACAGTTAATTAGGGGTTTGAATTCCCAAAACATCCGTTTGTGCGCGCCATAAGGATTGACATTAGTATTTAAAAAAAACAATGGATCTTTAATGAATGACAGTGCGTAGGCTAAGTGGGTTCAATGGGCGCCTGGCTTGCGTGAAGTAAAACTAAAATATGAGGTATGTTCACTTTGTTGGTGTCCATCTTTGACGAGCACTCAAACAAAACTTAGTCAAGCAATGACAAAACTGTCTGAACAGCTGTTTAGTACGAAATCTTATATTTCTAATGCCATCTAGCATAACCCTATTTCAATTATAATAGGACGCGATTTACCGATTATTAAAGCCATCTATTACAAAACATAGATTTGAATAAATTGAATAAATCTGATAATTGTATTCAAATAATTTCTTATGAATTTTTTAAATTACTTTTTAATACTTGTTATTTACTTTTTACATCAATTTTATAACATTAACCCATTGCTGCCGGGTACCAGTTCCGCCCATACGATTTTGATAAAATTGATCAGAAACAAAATTTCAGCTTTATATCTCTGCACGTTGCTGAGATATTCATTAGGTATTTTGTACCCATTACGCAGCAATGGTAGCTTTTTTCAATACTTTGTGAGGTGATCAGCTAAACACGTGAAAAAAAGTTGTATTTTTTACAGGTGAGTTAGGAGGAAGATTTTTGTGAAGTTCTAAGGCCACTACGTTTCGCCACATTTTCCACCTCCGGAAAATTCACGATTTTTGGAGCCTAGTAACTCTAGCTAGATGGCGATATTTTAGGGTGACCTTCACTAGGTTAAGGTAGTTCCATCTTTACCCTAACTATCCCTATCAATGGTTTTGAGAGATCTCAAACATTGACTTTTTTGTGATTTTTAAAAAAATCAATTTTCATGGGTAAAATTTTACCCATTCCGTAGCAATGGGTTAATGACTAATTTTTTTAAATACAATTTTGTATTTTTACGATTAAAGTTTTAATATTTTTGTTCAATAACTTCTTATTAATTTTTATATTTCTATTTTTTATTTGTTATTATTTGTCAAATTAAGTTTCATTCACTTTTGCGTTCAATAAATTTCTTATTAATTGTTTATTATTAGTTTTAATGTTTTTTTCTATTTTTTTATTTAATTTTTATTATTATTGTAATTTTGTATTATTTTTTAAATAATTTTTATTTTTTTACATTCATATTATTACATTAATGCTTTTGTCTAATTTTATGAACTTTAATTGTGTATTTTTACTATTATGTAAACTTGTAATAATTTTTTCAATAATTTCTTATTAGGTTTGTATCATTATTTTTTGTTTTTTATTATTTTTCAAATTAAGTTTAATTTACTTTTGGTAGTTAATGCTAGTTAATTTATTTTTAATTGTTTATTATTAATTTTAACTTTTTTTTATTTTTTACGATTAAAATTTTAATAATTTTTTTAACAATTTCTTATTAGGATAGTATTACTATTTTTTTTAATTTTTAAAATTTAGGTTTATTTACTTTTCTGTTCAATTGTTTATTATTATTTATTTTTGAAGACTGAAATTTTAACACCTTTTTCAATAAATTCTTATTAGTTTTATATTATTATTTTCTATATTTTATGACTTTTCAAATTAGTTTTTTTTACTTTTGTGTTTAATTAATTTCTTATTTATTATTATTATTTTTTATTAATTTTTTATTTTTTACGATCCAAGTTTTAATAATTTTTTTCAATAATTTATTAACTCAATATTTTTTTATTTTCTTATTATTTTCCAATTTAATTTTTATTTAATTTTGTGTTCATTTAATTTCTCATTAGTTGTATATCATTATTTTTCATAGTTTATTATTTTTAAATTCAAATTTTCACTTTACTTTTACATTGATTTTATATTAATTACATCAATTTTTGTCTAATTTTATAAACTTAAGTTTTGTATTTTTTCAATTAAAGTTTTAACCTCATTTTCATACATATGAAATAGTGTATGTGACTTCATGTGTGTGTGTGTGTGTGTTACAACTCATTAAAGAACCGGTTGTATTTATAGCCCATACACCACCAACCACAATATTGAGTCATTAAAAATATTCAACCAGCTGACCAATTTTTGCAGCTAAAGAGAAAGACTAAAAGAAGCAAATAGGAAATACTGAACCCACAAAAATTGGCCATTAATCAAAAATTTGACACAGCGCTATTGAAGCAAACTTAAAAGCTTTAAAGATTATGAAAAATTGTTTTCGCGAAATGGACAAAATGATGTGAAATATTTTTAATGCATTGAAAAAAAAACAGAAAAAAAAGGAAAATTTTTACTCTTTCGTAATATTGAACTTGGCTTAAGCGATTACAAAAAAACACCAGTTCCCATGAGCCGTTGAATTGTTTTTGTATGCACTTTTAATCAGCGCCGCACACTTTGCGTAAATGTTTAATGCCCCAGTGGCGGCGGCTGGTAACTTTGCTGGGAAAAATGTGCAAATTTCGCACACTTTTCGCCGGCGTACGCTAAAAGCGCACAATTGCCGCTTTCGGGCAATTGAAACTTTTGCGAAACGAAAAGTCTGCACACGAGAATTTCGGCAATGCCGTTGCGCCAAAATAAAAAATATATAAACACCGACATATAGTAAAACATAAAATGAAACAACAACAACAGCATATAAAATAGAATGGCAGCGAACTACATTTGTATTTCCGCATGTTGTTAGTTTACATCTTGAATAATTTATGCGTTCGCAGTCTGCAGTTTTTAAGTTTCCATTTGCCGTAGCATACATTACTTTTATTCGATGGCGTCTGCAGCGTGCGGCGCGCCACGCCACGGCCAAAGAAATGCATGTAAACATTTTTGTAGCACATTTTTCGCAGCCTTCCATTTTGCTCCTGTTTGCTCGAGTACGAGTATGTGTTTGTGTGTGTGTCTGTTTTTTTTTGCAATACACATTCGACATGACCAGCACACAACAACAGCGCAAACTCCGCCCCGCCGGTTGACGCTTGGCAGCGTGTTCAAAGGATTTGCGGGCAAAAATGTTCAGTTCACTTTTGTTGTAGTGCTTTGGCGCGCATCCTTGCTAGCAGTTGTTGTTGTTGTTGCTGCTGTTGTGCATGTTGATGTTAGTTGCGGTCGGAGTTGCTGTACGGCGGCGATGCTGCATGTCGGTGTCCAGTTTGCGTGTTTTACGAGTTCACGTTCAAGGATGCTTTGCGTGTGTAGCGCACAGCATGCGAAAGGTCTTAGGTCCTGCGCGGCTCGTGCTCCAGAGACATTCCTCTTTAAATGTTGTGTCAGGCATATAAAAATAGGTCCCTCGCCAACCCGACCGCGTCTCGTTGGCGGCTATGCAATTTTTGTATCATTGGAAAGTTAACAGCAAAGCGCAAGAATAAAGCATCCACACTATATTTGTGTGTGTATGTGTGTGCTCGTACATATAAAATATACTGCAATATCCTGCTGAAGCACTTGCTGAAACGTGATGCGATTAGAAAGGCGCTTAAGTTGTTAGCGCATACTTTCCCGAGTTGCCGCTGTGGCCTCGGCCGGCCCTGATAGTTGGCCTGCTTGGCGTTGTTCTGTTTGAGCGGCGGACATTTGTTGTGTTTTGAACGCTGTAACACTCCAACGTATTTACTATGCGATCGCACAATGCCTGTCAGTCATATTAAAACTGCAGTTGTTCATCAATTCTCCATGGACAGTGTGTGCCTTCACAATTTTTGCACTTCATGCACAACAGTCACTGCAAAAAGTTCACATACTGAAGAGAAGATGCACTAAATTTGATTGCAAATTTAAAGTAGAAATTTAGAAAATAAAGAGAAATTTAAATATTGTTTAACCCATTAAGCCCTGAGCGTTGCGTTTGCGCAACGTTTGGGAATTTCGCTATATTAAGTAATTCATAAAGACATAAGACTTGAAAATGGGTAGAATTGGATTAGAATTGATCGTTTTAGATTCTGCCATACTCAAATTTCAAAATTATTTAAATATTCATACGTTTTTTTCGATTCAAAGTCAAACGTTTTTTTGGGGAATTTTTGAAATTCAATCAAAAATACTTATTCTTCAAACCTATCAAAATCCCTTAGTGGGCTGCATTTTGCAATGCTAAACTATTTAAAAATAAGTTTTGAAAAATATTTTTTTTTTATTTTTTAAACAAAAAATATGCTTTAAGTTTTGTGTTGCGCGAATGCAACGTTGGGCCTAAACACTGCCAATTTTCATACAACGCAACGCGTGAAAATGTCAAAATCCAAGCAGCTGATATTGGCACATTTTATTTTCCGCAAATGTTTGATTTTGTTTATTTGTGTAATGTTTGCGAAAAACATGACAAAAAAAAACATGGTATGAATTTGTTGCTTGATTTTTTTTCTTGATTAGGTCAATTAATAAGATTGTGTAAAACTTTATGGAAATCGCACAAGCCTTTCTGGGGTCAGGTTTTAATGGGTTAAAAGACATTTAAACAATATTTAAAAAATATGAAAATAATAAAAAAAAATGAATACCTCGCGTCTAAAATAAAAAATAATAATGACCGTAAATATACGAAAAATAAAAAAATGAATGAAAAACAATAATGACCGTAAATTAAAAAAAAGAAAATAGGAAAATTAAGAAAAACAATATTCGGATTGACTAACTGACTTTTTAGGCATAGAAACCTCAATACCAAAATGCTGTCAGGCATATTAGATCCCGCCAGGTGTCTTTGCTTTTTACAGTGATACACGCAAGAGGGGTTTTGGCGACTCAAACCCCCAAAAATGTGAGTATTTTTTAAATATTGTGATTTCAAATGATATTAAGCTCAAAAGTTGCATGAGGAACCCCATCCAAGCTGAAATTCTGTGTGCGCCACTGGTTTCGTATCTTTCTTTGTCACATGAAATTATGACAGACTTTCAACGACCTTCAGGAGTGTCATAGGAAATAATCGTTTACAATATCTTTTTTTGACATCCATGACTTCAGTCATGGCTCAAAACAAAAACTACCTTCGTTTGGATCCAATGCCTTGATCATTCATTAGATCTAAAGCCCGATAGACTTGTTTGGGTAAAAAAACCTCTTTTGCTGGCATGCTGAACACCGATTTTCAGATTTGACGAACAGTCTGAGGTAAAAACAAAAAGTTTTGTTTTTTACTCCAATTGAAGCCGACTTTGGCAAATATGTTTGCGTATAAGTCTATCTGTGACCAAGTACGCAGCATCTGTCTGAAGCCAAGTCTGCCGTCTGTAGTGGACTTAAAACAGCTGACTAGGTCCTGCTTATATTAGGTTAGGTTAGATATAGAAGGGGTGTGTGAAGTAGATCCTGTGGTACCAGTGAATGAAAAGGTTTGAATCAGTTTCAAATTCATTACATTAAATATGTGGTTTATAGATCTAAGAACTGAAAACATTTGATAACACAAAATACTAATCAGAGTCCTAGAAAATATAGAACACGCTTAAGGTTACTTTGAGGCTTCCTGCGTAATAGAAAAAAGTTACCTAACCACGTGACACCCGCAGTTGAGCTGCTACATAAATATTTTTGTATCAAATAGAGCAGCAATACGTATACAGCACAATCTTCATTCTTGGAAACACTCTGAATAAATCCCCTTCTCTCCTATTTGGCGTCTACTTAATTTTAATGCTCATAATAAACGATACAAAGTAATCCAATAGTGCTGACACCAAATTAAAGAATTTTTCTAACATATCCATTACTTTTGGCCCATTACTTATTTCATTTGTTTTGTTCAAAATATTCACTGAAAAGTTTTCACTGAAAACTAAACCAACCGTGTCCAAAGGAAAAATAAATTTCCCGTAAACCATCGCCGTCATGCAAAAATGTGAAATTTCCTCTCATTCTCAAATTCAGCAGAAAATCCCAAAAACACTTTAACTCCACCCAAATACTTGGAACCACAGCGAAACATTGCTGCCTGCAGTCAAAGACCAAGAAAACGTGCCAGTTTTTGATCCGAATACGAGATGCAACGTTGCACTGTCAAAGTGTACAAAAACAAAACAGTACCTAAGAACCGAAAAAAGCAACACTTTATCAACAAATGACATTCATCAATTGAGAAGCAATAAATCAGGCAGCAAAGACACCACTGATCGCCAACCAACAGTTGCGCGGCAACATTGCAGCGCCGCGCACCGAAATTGCCGACATGACAGATGCTGTGCCGCTTAACTTCCATTCTTCCGTTTCGTTTTGGCTATTGTATGTTTGTACGAGTATTTCGACCTTTGTCTTTGCTCTTCTTCGACGCTTCGTTGACTGTTGTTGGTAGCATTCTTTATCTATTTTCGAAATTGCCTGCCTGCTAAATTTAATTTACTGCCGCCTCACTTTTCGCCTTTTCCTTCGATATTTAATTTTTCGTTTTTGTTTGCCTTCTACTCGAATATTTCTCTCTGTTGCTATAATGCCATGGCTAGCATTTTTCTTGGGCATGCTTTGTTGTTGTTGTTGTGAACGTTGTCATTATGACCGGTTTTGGGTTAAATTTTGGTTTTATGGTCTTTTCCAAGAAGCGGCAACACGGCAGCCACCACAGAAGTGATGATGTCTTCATTATTATTGTTGAACTCGTAGACAATCTAAATGGGCTGATTAAGTTATGAACATAAATTCTCCATACAATTATGTGAGAGAATTATTAAAGAGAGAGTGCGTAAATGAGAGAGCAGACAGATGTTGAGTAACTGATGTGAAGATGAGGTTTCGGTAAAAAGCAGGTAGGCTGTGTTGATGAGTTGAATACAAAGTCATATAGCAAAGAGAGAAAAAGAAAAAGAAGAAGACGTAGAGTTGAAATACAAAGAAACAAATTAAAGTAGTCTTGAATGAAAGCCGAAGTAGAAAAACAGGCCGAGGCTGAAGTAGAAAAACAGAAAATAACAGGAAGTGAATTGTTTGTAGTGGACAATTCTCGTTTGTTCTAGTTGCTCTCTCAATTATCTTGAGATTTCTTTTTGCATTGAGAAAGAATTTTAGTGAAAAATGATCAAAATTTTATGAAAAAAAATATTTTCTTATGATATGTTTTCGTGTAGAGACCTGGAAAATCTCTTAAGGCAGGTTCTCACCTTGTGGATCCGAAAAAGTGCACTTTTTTTAGGAATTTTTTTTGAGAAAACGGTTAAAGATACAAAGCTGAAAATTGTTCTGGATATGAACACACATTTATTTAGAGAATACAATTTTTCAAATTGAATGAATCAAAAAAAGGGGGCCACGGGGCGTCCATCAGTGGCGGCATGTCGGCGAGGAGGTGTCCCGCTACCGGAAGTGATTCCGTCAAAACCCGTCATCCGAAACACAAAAATCGAACACATTCTTAATGTGTACCGTATTATCTATTGAATGAACCAAGATCATGAAAAAAAAATCAAAATTACAAAAGTTATGAGGTTTTGGAAAAAAAATTTAGATTTTCGCATTTTTTTGTTCACTTATTATTTTTTTAAATAAACAATTTTCAATATTTTTGGCTGATCGTGGTTCGTTTATTAGAAAAAATTTGGTGACGATTGGTTCATTCCAGCGCCTTCAATCACTTCCGTAAGGTCCGAAAATGTGGTTCTCAGAAAAACGCGTTTAAAGTTTAAAGCGCGCTCGGCCGGTGCTCGACACTGCGCTATGTAACGGCCTGTAATTTTTCAGATTTTGATCTGAAATTTCTGGAGCACATTTTTTAAACATATATCTACACGATAAGGCAAACAAAAAATCGGGTTTTTTTTCCCACAAGATGAGAACCTGCCTTAAGGGGACAGTCCCCTCAAGAGGTCTCAAAAAATGGTTTTTTTTTTTTTTGCTTAATCGATTGGGCATCTATTTAAGATTATGTATGTAAAGTTTTAGCTCCAAATTCGAAGTATTTCAGGAGTTGCACGAAAATTCAGTCGGTCGCGCACGGTGCCTGGCGGCCACGCACGGCGCGTTTAAAGTGCGTTTTCTCAAAACCATGTTTTCACAATTTGCGGGAAAGATAACTATAGAAGTTATCAACAGATTTTCTTAAACTAAAATTTATTTTATTCAGTATGAAAAACTACTCTATGCGTACTACGGATTTTGAAAAATTCCGATTTAATACCTTTTTCATTAACAAATAAATGTAAAAAAATTCACTTTTTTTTTTAAATCATAATTTTTCGTCTAAATTTTGGATTTTTGGAATTTCCGTAGTCCACATAGAACAAATAAGTCTGACGAAGAAAACAAAAAAAAAAATTTTGATTTTAGTTGAAACCAACGGCTGCTATCGTTCCCGCAAATGGACTCCGACCGTGCCGAAACGCTGCCGGAAAACGTGAAAAACTCAGTCATTTAGAATTTCCCAGATGTAATTTTTTTTGTGAATAAAGTTGAAAGTATGACTAAAACATATCCCAAAGTTCTTATGTCTCCGATCTTTCTTTCTGTAAGAAAAAAAATCAGGAAAAAACGCTTTTTTCTCGGACGCTTGAGGGGACTGTCCCCTTAAGGCTAGATTAGGTTTTTAATAATAATAATTGACTGGCACGACAGCCCGCTTACGCGAGACTAAGGCCTAGCTTCCCGCAACTACCCGTGTTGTGCGTGTGAATTTGTACACGGATTGGAGGGACCTACAGTTTTATGCCGGTTCCGAACGGCAGGTTGGGAGCTTTTTCATAAGCAATTTTTACTCTCAGAGGTTTGCCATTTCCAGCTGAGAGGACAGCCACCGAAAGAGAAAACGAGTTTTCCCGTTATTTTTTTTAGGTGTTATTACAGGCAGTATTTGAACCTGAGGTTGCTGCCTGCGACTCGCGGTCCAACGCACTAACCAACTGAGCCACGGCGGCTGCCGTTTTTTTTAGGTTTTTAGGTTAGAAAATATTGGACTTAGTTTAAAATGACAGACATGTGTCTTAGAAAATGCTGATCATAGATGTCTAACCGTGGAAAACTTACTGGGAATAATGGTGCCCCTGAGGGTTTGTCAAAAACTAGCAGGGTGACACAATTGAGAGCTTTGAAATTGTTATAACTGAATCTTGGTATCTGAAGGATGGTTCTGTGCTTTGCAGCAACTGTACCGAACCGAATTTTTAAGCTAATTCAAAAGAAATGAAAAAAGTATTTCTTTTTGCCCTATTAATTACAAACACTCTTAAAATTATATATTTTTTTCAATTATATAATTATAAGTTTTTAAGTTAATTTTAATTAAAATAAATAAAAAATAATTAAATAATTAAAATAAATAAAAATTAATTTAAATACTCTTAAAACTATATTTTTTAATTTAACGAATTTAATTTTATTATGATATTAAATATATTTTTTAAGGTGCATCTGTAGTTGTACACCGACCAAACTTGAATTTTGAATTGATCCTAAAAAAACAATATTTAAAAATTTTAACAGGGCCCTTAACCCTTTCGGTTATTCTATGCCATATGGCGTAGTCTCTTTTCAGTGCCTGTATTAGGTCAAAAAACTTGTGGATACTATGATATATTTTTATATATTTTGTATTTTTCTCTAAAGTTTTTTATACCAAATAATGAAAAAAAGATTTTGATTCGTGTACCCAGTAAATTGTAAGGGTTCAGAAAGTGCGCGTTCCTATCGAGCTGCGTTTTTTAAAAAAAGATCCGTGTAGGTTCCGAGTATCTAATCCCCGGTCCATACACCCCGATTCCGGTATCTTCCTCCATTAGGGAGCCATCTGTGTACCAGGAAATCATGTACTGATATGTCTCTGATATACCTACCCAGCTTATTTCATTACTAAGTTCTGTTTTAAATCTAATAAATAAATCTTAATAATTAAAAATAATATTTTGTTTCCTTTAAGTACATTCTATGCCATATGGCATGATGTCCAGAAACCACTTTTTCGAGCAATATTTAAAAAAATTACTTTTGATTATTCATTATGTAGGCTTAAACAGTAATAAAATGGAAAAGAATGATTTTTATAGTCTAAAACACAAAAGATGTACCGAAAGGGTTAAGTAAACATCTTCACAAGCTTTTTCATTCTGTAATATTAGATTTTTCCTAAATTCCTTAATTCCTCTCCAGTAAATATTTGAGTTGACTCGAAACTTATGGGGTAGCTTACCAAATATCGACCAATTTCTGACTCGACTCATTTCTAACCCAATCCCATAATGACCCAGAAAACATTTGAAATTTAATTCTTATTCATTAGGTTTTAAATTCCATTCATTTCAATTTCATAGTCCAATCATATGAATTTGATCTGTCTACTGTCTGCCTGTCAGTAAATTTAATTTTAATTGATCTGAAGGTGTCTACTTAGTTATTCCTTTTGTGCTTTTAATAGTATTTAATAGTAGACATTTTGATGCTATCGCAGATGCCAAAGTCTCAAATGAGGTCATAAAATGTTCTCAAACGCAATGAGGCAACTCCCATTCCCGCCCACAGTGTGACTTCTGCCGCACAACTACAAAGCAACTAACTACACAAAGCACTTCAATCAATGAGCCGCCCTACAGCCCCACAAGTTGTTGTTATGCATTTTATATGTAGATATATATGTGTGTATGTCATGCCTTAAGGATTCCTTTACGGTTGTCGTTGTTTCTTGTTGGATGAAAATTTCATAAAATGTCAATAACAAAAGTGTCAACAATTAAAACCCACTGACACGTTTTCATTTTAAGCGACATTTCTTCAAGCGACCCAAAGCCCACTTCACTATTCACTGCCCCACCTACTATTCCTCCCCCCCCTCCCCCACCACCGCGCCGTTACCTGAATGAGGCGCTGGGCTGGCCAACATTTCATTGAGTGGTGCTTTTGGCTGAAAATTGCGTTGCAAATTGCTGAGGATGTTGCGTGCGTCAAACTTGGTCACGGCGCACCAATGAACAGCGCCAAATAACAACAACAACAACAACAACAACAGCCGTATACAGTATGTGCTTGGCTATGTGTGTGTGTGTGTGTGCGCGCGCGCATGTAACAGCAAACACCGAACGTGCAAAGTGCGCAGCATGAAACGCCGAATGAGCAATCGAAAATGACAAGCGTAAAAATGTGGCGTAAATGCACGCTGACATTTAGTCAGCGCCAACGAATGTTTAAACGTAATACCGAACGTATTGACCGTGTCATGTTGCCGATATTGATGTTGTCGATAATGTCCTTCGGCGCGGCGAAGGCAAACAAACAGCCAACGTGTGCCCCATTTTGCGTTCGACGCTGTAGTTGCATGTTGTCGCTGTGTGCGTGCCTGTGACTGTGTCTGTGGTGCGGTGTAGAAATGTGTGCCAATCGGTGTTGGTGTAAATAACGCCTTTTTATTGACAAACTGTGCGAAAGACACACTGAGCAAGGTGCGAATGGCATATTGAGGCCCATGTAGTGTGGTGTGATGCGGTGACTGCGAAGGTGGCGGCAGCGTTACGCCCGTTTCGTGTACTCGCTTGCTTGGAAGATTCAACTTTGATGCATTTTCGGCACAGCTGGGCACAATGTGTGCGGGTTGTTGCGGGCCTAAGGTTTCTACAACTTTTATTGTGCTTAACTGCTGTTAACTCAAAATTACGTATTAAACTTTTGACTTTAGTTTTCGGCAAGTTTAAATAATATTTTATTTCTTTCTTTCTTTTGCAGGTGAGTTGATGAAGTGCTAAACATGTGTTTTGGGTGAGAAAAACAATTTTAGAAATTTATCGTAAATACTTTTTTCGATGCATTCACAACAAAAGTCCATTGACCTGCAACTTTAGGTTCCATTTAACTGTTATTTAAATCTATTTATTCTAATTCTGCAAACATTTTAGTGGATCCTGTAATACTAAAGAGGCAAAGTGGTCACTTTTTAGCATATCAATGTCAAATATCTTAGATCGGTGGCAAGGTTGTCAAAAATGTCTTAGACCTGACAGGCACAGCGACACAGTGCACAGTGATTCGACTCCATACAACCGCGGGACAAAATTAGAAGGAGTGGTCCGTTCTTCATAAAATTTGCTATACTAGTTAATCATGGCCTGCTGAATTGAAATCTCCATTTGGTTTTTCTTAAACTGTTGTAGTTTGGCAATGCCTGAGGCTTAATTTTGCAAATTTCGTCATTTTTGGAAAGCTATAGCACCAAATGTGTTGGCTAGATTTTTCAGATTTTACATTTAATCGGTAACGTCAACATTGATTATTCCAAAGAGTAACAGAAATTGTATCAGGACCCTCCGGTTTTGCAATAAAAACGATAATAATGATGTAATAAAGATGTATGTTTTGCAGATTTTATCATTTTTCGTGCTAATTGCATACTTTTAGGCATAAATAAAATAAATTTTGTCGAAAAATACGTGTTTAGACCACTTTTCAAATTTTCTGAGATCGGAATATATCGGAGGATATAATTACATTATCCGACAAAGAAAGAATGCTTCTTAAAATTAAAAAAAATCCAGGAACATACTTTCTCATACTTTTTAGATATTTTCGTCTAAGTTTGGCCAATTTTCAGATTTTTAACTTAGAAAAATATTTTGAATTAAAAGTGAAGTAAAAGCCTACGCTTTGCAAATTTTGGGAAAACATTAAAAGCGAAAAAGGCTACATCATTTCTTATTCTATATTGAAAGTTTAAGCAGCTTCGTGCCAACCAATTATTTTTAAAATTTTTTGAACTTAATAGACTAAAACACAGAAAATATGATTTAAAATTTTTTTGTGAAAAAAGTTTCAACTTTGAGCCGCTTTTGCAAAGACACTAATTGATATTTGCTTAGATTTT